>JAAGKR010000134.1:78388-212127 GCA_011419295.1 Clarias macrocephalus
CACACACACACACACACACAAACACACACAAACACACACAAACACACACAAACACACACAAACACACACAAACACACACAAACACACACACACACACAAACAAACACACACAAACACACACAAACACACACAAACACACACAAACACACACAAACACACACACACACACACACACACACACACACACACACACACACACACACACACACACACACACACGGAAATGTGGTGTTGCATTGTCATTAAACAAATTGATATCCCATACTGCTATAGACGTGGTCACAATTTTATAGTAAACAGTAAACTTGCGCACGGATGTTGACTATACAGGTGGCGCGTGTGCACTGAGGGAGCATGGGAGACGATTACCCACAATCCCGCGGTGCGAGAGAGAGAAACCATTAGATTAGTTGTGATTATTTTAAAATTTTGCTCATCTTGCAAAATGCTCACTGACCATGTTACTCGCAATCCAAGGTTTTTCTGTATATATAGGGAAGTGTTAAGTTTTTGGTAAAATCTTTAACATTATTTCCTGGACTGATTCTGTACAATGACGAACAGATCAAATGAGACACCTTTCTCAATTGTCAGCGGAGGATTCATTTAGGGCACTAAATAAATATCCGTCTTTAAGAAATCATTTAATTGATCTCTTAGTTTGTACACAACATCCATATAGAGCAAACTGTCTCATATAGCATGCATCAGGCTGTATTTAACATCACATTCTCTAAAACAATGTGCACTTTGTAAAACGTGACCATACCAAACGCTTCTACAGTTCGCCAGGAATTGCAGGAATATTCACCCACACGGATGAAACGACAAGAGGGGAAAGAAAAGAGTGGAAAGAAATGTTTAGGTACTTCACAAACCTTAAGTCAACCGAAATCTTTAAAAAAGATATCATTATCCAAACGATACGAAGCTGTATAAATAGTTTCAACCAAACTGCACGTACGACATGACATTTTGTAGATATCATTATAAATTACTACAAGAAGTGCTATTTAGTTTTTGACTGCATAAGAAGGAAACAGAAGTCTTCCTGTGAGTGTGCAGATAGCACTGTGCGAACCACAGACGGCTACTCCGAGACACGATCAAACATACTCGAGTTCAGACTACGCTACAGTCCTGATGTTTCTCAATCAGCACTTACGGATCTCATACAAGACATAAGAAAACTCTAAAGCAACAAAGTAACAAGAGCAACTACGAACGAGTGGCAATTCATCTATTATAGTGATCCAAAAATAAATAAGTGACGATTTACAGTGCTCATCATTACACCAAGTGTATACCAAGGTACAAAGGAAGATTTCATAAGCAATAACAAACCATGAAGACTGAGAACACGCATTTCCTGGAGAAAAAAAAATTACAGATCATGCGATTGGATGATTTCAATTTTGATAGTAAACTTTTGCAATAACGTAAAGATCATAACAAGTTGCTGAAGATTATTGGGTGGTGTGAAAGTTGCCAATTTAAACAAACATGCAAAAAACATATACACAAGAAAACACAAGAAGTCCCAATAAATGGTAGTTTAGGCAAAGCTGGTTATTGGTTAGTTGATCTAAAGCCCATATTGATATCAGCAGGTATTTGAAGTATATCCCTTAATATTGGAAAGAAGTTGACATCACACTTATTCCTGGCATTATTTACACATCATGTAGAAATTAAGCAGTGTAGAGAGAAGAATAATGCTAAGAAATAGTATGATGAATTTCTAGTCTGTCTACATCTTGAACAACAATAACAATAATCATAATAATATGTCACTTTCAACAGTACATCTGTCTAGCCCCCCCGTCTAGAAAGGAAGTTGTATTTGTAAGCTAATTTGGAAGTGAAATTTCATTTCCATAGTAAACCATTCTTGATCATTTTATTCACAGCCTTTGTTTTCTGTGCAGCTCTATTGTCCAGCCACCTTTTTTCTATAAAAGAACATGACTTGCACTGTAAATGTTTAAAACATAAATAAATCAGATTGTTACTAAGCACTTGCAGACCTGCTTGATTTCACTTACTTGCTTCTTCCCACGCGACAGTGTACCCCGAGACGTGCGGTCCGTCACTCTCTTGTGATTTATCATGGTTTCCCTTGCGAGGTTTGTAAAAAAAGAAACGACTGGCCAAATTGTCCAGCTTTTGCAAAGCAGAGTTGGTGCCTAAGTTTGGATCCCTGCCTTGGGCCATTGGCTGAATTATTCCGTGCTACAACTGCCTGAAACGCTCAACGTGCATGGGCTGTATGTTTCAGGGCCCTGATGAACAACAGACACTTCCTGTTTGTGATACTTCCCTCGCTTTGCTTATTGCAGCCACGGTCTGCCTTACCGCATACACAGCTAGTTACACTTCCTGTTCGCGATAAACTGCTTCATATTTTTTACAGCAACTATTGGACAGCAGTTCTGCTTCTCCTGACTGAAACAATACCTTGTTGAGAGTATTTAAAATGTGCTTGTATTTCGTGCACCTCAGACCAACTGTCAACTCTAGAATTATTGGCACCGTGCAAAAGAAGAAAAGTGTACAAAATAGACACAGCACGCAGAGATGGGAATTGTGCTCACTTTTCATACCCAAAAATTACTTCTTTTAGAAATATGCATGTCAGTCTTACAGATGGCCCTTAGGGATATTTAAATGAAAATAAAAGTAATTACATTTAAACAGGGGATCCCAAAGTCAGTTAAAACAAAACAGTTATTGACCTGCCAGGAGTGTATCTACATGTACATCATACCGTGCATGGCAAACACAGCAGGACACATGAGCAGGGTGTTTTTAAAACAAAACAAAAAAAAGATAAAAAAAAAAACTCTTCTTTTGAGGTAAAAACCTCTTCAGCAACACCCAAATAAGCACAGAAATAATCAGGGAAGAAATTGAATTGAAGAAGGTTCACATACACAAACCTAGAAAAAATACTTATGCTTGTTAAAATTATATTAGCAAAAGATTATTTGACTACACAGGTGGAATCAGATGGAGCTCCTGATGGATGGATGTACCTGCTTCACATGAAGAGGCTCAGTCGCAAATTCTTTCCAAAGACAGCGTTACCACATTAAATAGTGCTTCCACAGAAAAATGGTTAAAAAAAAAGAAATTGCACTAATAATAAATAAATAAATACATTCTGGGGAAAACTGTATACAGTATGATACACTACATAGCTTTGTTTGCAGGATTACATGGAGGGAAAACTGCTGCATTTAACTAGTACTACACCAGTGTTTATATACTGTGGTACCTCAGGATATGAATTTAATCCATTCCAGAGGGGAGCTCGTAAGGGGAATTTTAGTACTGTGAAATGCATTTTTTCCATAGAAAATATTGTAAATTCATATATTCCGTTCCAGCCACCCCAAAATAATACCAATATTACCAATTTCGAACTAAATAATTACAAATCATGGTAGTAGAACGGTTCCCGGTTAACTGGCATACATTATATATATATATATATATATATATATATATATACATACATACACATACAATAAAATTACAATTCTAAACAAACTAAGCAGATAATTTGCTCCTAGTACCAAACAGGTTGCTGAGCTGTGTGAATACTTTAGAGTGCACCACCTGCAGGATTACAGAGGAACAGCAACATTTTACCACTTTAATTAAAGGCAAATAAACATAAATTAAAAATGTATTTAAAAAAATACATCAATGGTCATTGTAGTCATACATGAACAGTCACACAAAAAATGTAAATATGTAACAGATTAGATTTTTTTCGCTTATCTCTAATAATTTCAATCTAATTAAAATCTTAGTTTGTCTTATTTAAGGATTTTTTAAACACTATTTTGTTCTTTTACATTGTAGTTTTTGTACTTAGTGTTGTTTGTAATGGGACTGAGAGTAACATAATTTCAATAGCAATTTCTCTAGCAAGAACAACACACTCACATGCCTTCCTACTGAGTCAGAGGATGAAAATGGCACATGCAATGCGATCAGAGAATTCAGAGGAGACCAACGGCATTGATGACGTTACGTCTAAACAGCGATCTGCTTTTGCGCACTGGTACAAATAGTTTCAACATCTGATTCGATCCACTGTACTGTGTCCGAGACCACCTCTTTAATCGTTCCTGAGCCTGGAACAATCATGTTCTCACTGATAAAAATGTACCAGACTTTGGAATCAAGTGTTCTGAGAAACTACCCTAAGTCCCTATTATGACAACTCCTTAAGAGGAAATCTTTAAAAACAAGGGCACTCCTTCTATACAGGCCCTACATAGTCTCAGGAGGAAATCGTGACGGGCCTTCATATAGGGACTGCCCCAACTGTGACATGCCACTTTACGAGGAGTGTCGCCCTCTTGTGTTGTGTCACTCCATGTAGTCTGCATAGATGCAACCTTCACAGAATCATGCATATTCTCCGGACCTCTGGACGCAGCGACGCAAACGTGATGGTCATCTAATAACACCTGGACTTCTCATGGCAATTGTCGCATAGGTTATTCAGATGATCCATGAACAGTGGTTCTATGAACACTGGAACACCGGGCATTCGGAACAACTACCAAGAAATGATGGTATTTATATTAAATACTGAGTCATATGGTCACTTTATATCTTTGTTACCAGGTCTTAGCTGTGACGAGCTGTTTTTCGTTGGACAATTTGGGAACACCAATTAGACTAATCTGCATGTTTTTAGGACTATAGGAGGAAACCGGAGCACGGGGATAACATGCACTCCATGCACACAGACCCCAAGGTGAGACTCGAACCTGGAACCTGGAGGTGCAAGGCGACAGCGCTTACCACTATGCCACTGTGCCGCTTTTCCCCATAACCTTCTGTAATACAGGATGTCCATTAACACTTTTTGAATCATTTAAAATGTTGTCAACATCTTGGTTAGACTTTGAACTTGTACAGTATAGACATACATCTGATCAAATCTAGAGATCTACATTTGACGTAGTCTTGATTAGCTTTGAACTTGAAACATCGCAAAATAACAATGTCTAGATCAAATCTAGACATCTGAGACAGGTTACGCTTGCACTCCCAGAGTAAATGCAAATGAAAGAATGAATGAACGCTGATGAAGCTCCAGTCTCTCTACAGAATGTCATTAACCCTAATGAGAAGCTGTAAATTACACACATACACACAGTGTTAGCTGACTACCATACAAACCTAGAACCTGTTTCTTTTTGACACTTACCGCTTTCTAATTCGTTGCCTTTCTTGGCGGCAGCGGCGTTTCCCATCGTCAGGAAGACACTTGGACACAGTCGGACGCTTCTCCCTGACACACACACACACACACACAGCAGAGCACTCCCGGGCGGGTTAGCTAGCTAGCAAGGGCTCCTACTCGACTCCGGTCCAGGTGGACAGCTGGCCTGCTAGCTAGCTGTGCTCTTCAGCTCGCTTTATAGTTTGCATTAATCGTGTTAACAAGCAAGCTAGCGAGCTGTCAACGGTGCCAGCCAACACCGGCAGCTAACAGCGTACGGAGGGGAAACTTCTCATGCGCTCAAACATCATCGGCTCGTGGGTCTCTGTGTACTGGGGACATTTATTGGCGCGCGCTATTTGGCGTGAGATGTCGCCGATGAAAATAGTGCAGGCAGGGAAAACTCTCCTCCTGGCAAAAATAAAAACAAATCCCAACGATCAGCCGGATATGACGCGGCTTGCGTGGTACCGCGTCCAGTTTCAAGCATAGCGCCAGCAAGTGGAGGAACAGGGCCAGTACGGCCTGCATCAGGACCCCCGAGCATCACCAAGGATGAGCACACACCAAGCATCACACACACTCTCTCTCTCTCTCTCTGCAGGCTAGCAGCATAGTGCTTTTTTTTCTTCTTCTCAATTTGATATATTCACATTCATAGATAAATAGATACACACTTTATAGCAACCTTTGTAGTAGTAGTCTTTGTGTTACTGTCTCTACTGCACATCTGGAATTTCTCTCTATCTATCTATCTATCTAGTGCACAAAGCAAGGACTATTAAGATATGGTTTGATGATTTCAGTATAAGTGGAAGACCTCAACCCCACCGAGCACCTTTGTGTTGAACGGAGACTGCGAGCCAGGACTTCTCGTCCAACATCAGCTCCTGACCTCATAAACGCTCTACAGAATGTATGGGCACCGATTCCTACAGAAACACTTCAAAATCTTGTGGACAGCCTTCGAAGAAGAGTGAAAGCTGTAATAGCTGAGAAAAGGGAACCAAAACCATATTGATGAATATGTATTTGCATACTTTGCAGGTTTGACCAAATGATTTTGTCAATATAGTGTAGATAGATAGATAGATAGATAGATAGATAGATAGATAGATAGATACTTTGATTCCGAAGGAAATCCCAGATGTGCAATCACATCTACAAACCTATCTTTGTATTACTATCTGTACTGCACATCTGGAATTTCCTTGTCTATCTATCTATCTATCTATCTATCTATCTATCTATCTATCTATCTATCTATCTATCTCACTATATCAACACTATATCAAGCAATCAATCAATCAATCAATCAATATTTAGTTGTATAGCACCTTACAGTACCCTAAGTTGAACCAAAGTGCTTCACAGCATTAAAACAAAATAAAATACAAAATGATAAAATTATTTTTAAAAAAACACATGAAACTAAAAATATTAAAAGTCATTCTAAATGAGTGAATCATAATAGTTAATAGTATTCAAATACTCAAAAAAGGACTTTGCCAATGCACAAAGCAATTTGATTCATTCATTCATAGATAAATATGTAGATACAGTACATACTTTTTTGATCCCAAAGGAAATTCCAGATGTGTAATCACATCTACAAACCTATCTTTGTGTTACTGTTCCTATCTATCTATCCATCCATCCATGCATCCATCCATCCATCCACACTATATGGACAAAAATACATGGCCAAACCTGATAATTACTGAATTCAGGTGTTTCAATCAAGCTCCGCATCCCCAGTGAAGGGTAATCTTAATGCTTCAGCACACCAAGACACTTTGGACAATGCTATGCTTCCAACATGATAGTGCCCCGGACTATTAAGACATGCTTGTCTTAATGTCTAAATGATGATTTCGATGTGGAAAACCTTGACTGGCCTGTAGAGAACCTCAACCCCATCCAGCACCTTTGGGATGAACTGCAACAGAGACTGCGAGCCAGGCCTTCTCGTCCAACATCAGCACCTGACCATATAAATGATCTGCAGAATGAATGGGCACAGATTCCTAGAGAAACACTCCAAAATCTTGTGGACAGCCTTCTGGTTTGACCAAATTATTTTGTCCATAGAGTGTGGATAGATAGATTGATTCCAAAGGAAATTCCAGATGCACAATCAAATCTACAAACCTGACTCTGTGTTACTGTCTTTCGAAAATCTGGAATTTCCTTCGGTATCAATTAAGTATCTATCTATCTATCTATCTATCTATCTATCTATCTATCTATCTATCTATCTATCTATCTATCTATTGAGTTATCTATCTATAAATGAATCTTGTAGCTTTTTGTTCTTAGTGTTGCACTAGCAACTTTTGGTCAACTCTCACTTTGCCCTGTGACTACTGATTGATTATATGTAAGATACAATGTGAAATCACATCTACAAACCTGTCTTTCTGTTAATGTCTCTATTGTTGCTGGATATCTAGAATTTCCTTCGGGATCAATAAAGCATCTGTCTATCTAGCTACAGTACAGACCAAAAGTTTGGACACACCTTCCCATTCAAAGAGTTTTCTTTATTGTGTTCTTTAGCCCAAGCGCGTCTCTTCTGCTTGTTGCCTGTCCTTAGCAGTGGTTTCCTAGCAGATATTCTACCATGAAGGCCTGATTCACACAGTCTCCTCTTAACAGTTGTTCTAGAGATGTGTCTGCTGCTAGAACTCTGTGTGCCATTGATCTGCTCTCTGATCTGAGCTGCTGTTAACCTGCGATTTCTGAGGCTGGTGACTCAGATGAACTTATCCTCCGCAGCAGAGGTGACTCTTGGTCTTCCTTTCCTGGGGCGGTCCGCATGTGAGCCAGTTTCTTTGTAGCGCTTGATGGTTTTTGTGACTGCACTTGGGGACACTTTCAAAGTTTTCCCAATTTTTGGACTGACTGACCTTCATTTCTTAAAGTAATGATGGACATTCGTTTTTTTTTCTTCACTTAGCTGCTTTTTTCTTGTCATTATACAAATTCAACCTCTTTGAATGAGAAGGTGTGTCCAAACTTTTGGTCTGTACTGTATATATTTATCCACTGTGCACTGCACTAGTAACTTTTTGTCAGCTCTCACATTTACCCTGTATATCCTGCAGTACATATAGTCAGTAGACACATAAATGTGAGAGCATGATTTGACTATGTTTTGCACAAATGCTTAGATGATTTCCTGCTCACCATTTCAACTCAATTTTACTTGAGGAGCATTTTGGCGGCACAGTGGTATAACGGCCTCAGGCTTCCAAGGTCCAGGGTTTGAATCCCGCCTGGTCTGTATTGCATTGATTTTGCATGTTCACCCCTTGTGCATTTCCTCAGGTTGCTCTTGTTTCCTTCCACAGTTCGAAGATGTTAGAATAAGTGGTATTTCCAAATTCCCTGTAGTCTATGAATGAATGAATGTGTGAGTTGTGTGCCCTGTGATGGATTGGTGCCCCATCAAAGATGGCATTACACAAAACAGCATTACAAAAAATAAATTGCATTAAAAAACTTCTTAAAAGGATCAAGACTCAATTGTATAACAGAATATTCATTTTATACATCTACAGTATATTTCATTACAATAACACAAGCTATTCAGAACTGGTTGCCAATAACAATAACTGCTACATTATTCCAATACATTCAGACCATCATGCTTAAAAAAAAATCATTTCTCATTTCAAAAATCATTCTCTTTAGTTGCTTACTTATCAACTTCTCTACAACATTCATTCTTTTGTCATTGGCACTTTGAAAAAAAACATCAGCTTTATTAATGCATGCATACTTACTGTATTCAACAATCTAAAATGCTGAAATGGGAGGAAGAGAATGGTTGGAGAACTAGCCATCTTAAAAAGAAATGTAATTGTTTTAGTTCTTTTAACAATGATGCATTTTTAAACTAAAACTCGAAATTTATTAGTACCCCTGACTCAAAGTTAATTCATGTTATATAGTGCTTATCCTATATAGGGTTGCAGGAAGCCTTCTATCCCAGGAAACTTTAGGCACAAGGCGTGGTACACACTTGGTGATAGGGTGCCAATCAACACAAATGCAAACTCCATGCACAAGAAACGAGGCAGGAATCGAACTCTCAACCATGGTGGTGTGGGGCCACAGTGCTAACCACTACGCCACTGTGCCGTCAGATTTACTAGCTAATTATTTGCTTTAGTCAACAATTATAATACCCGCTAGATGCGCAAAATATATGTTGATCACAAAACTTAAATGAATTAAGCTACTGTATACTGTACACGCTCTCCAGGGTTATTTTTTAAATTTTTGAAAATACATGTGTTTTAAAAATACATGTCAAGTGATCAATGTTTCTGTGAAGAAAAAAAAACTGTCTTAAGCATTTATGGAGCAGATACATAAACAAAAAAGGAAACTGTAGTGATGCGTGAGGGAAAAACTGCTGCAACTGAAAAGCTACTTCAAACTAACCGCAAAACAAATTAAATATCAACTGCTAAGACTGAAAAAGATTCAAACGAGAAGAATAAATTGCTGCACTGAAATTGGTCTCGGGATGTATCTCGATAACTGCATGAAACCAATGCCCCCCTGATATCACCAAACTGTTGTTCTTCTTTTGTGTGCTTTTCCAGGTTTGTACTTTTGTGGCTCATCTCTATATTTCATATTGGAATTTTGGAACTGGAATTCAGATTTAATCACAAAATTTTAATTTTCACAAAATTCCAGTTTGCTGTATTGGCTAAGTGGTTACACTTTTCAGATAAATGGCTTGCTTTTCTCCCATGAACAGCAAACTTGTCTTTACTGTATGTTGGTTTATTCTTTTTTGATAACAAGCACAGATTGTGGATGTGACATCCAGAGTTCAACCCAGGAGTAGACATTCAGAGCTATTAACTGTTTAAACAGTCAGTCTTTCAGGGCACCCCTGGACAAAAAGTAATGCCTGTCAGTCACATCTTCCAATATTTCTGAACACTTAGGGTTCAAATAAAAAGTGACATGTTCTAAGCTGTTTATCACACCTATGGTAGATATAAATCTTCATCTTTCAGTTCATACTATTGATCACAAACCAAAATGTCTTCAGCAAAAAAAAAAAAAAGGTCATTTAAAATTTTTTGGAGGATAATGCAGATAAAATAATGTACTATGAGTGCATAGAATTACAGTATCAAGTGCCATTTAAGCACCACTATTAAATCATTAATCCCGACTAACATGTCTCATTGCCTCAGAAAAAATATCAATGTATCAGTAGAGACTTATTGAAATACCAATAATTTCAGAGTTTATGTATTACTGTAATATCTGTATTATAACACATTTACTATAAAGCTTAGACACAGATCATTTTCTCCTTAGTTGCATCCTTTTATTTAATGTGTAATCAATCTCATTTATTGATTTTCTTTCAGTGAAAAAAAGGCTCAGTATCATGCATGGCCCGTATACCAACCTACTGGATTCCAATCGCCATTAAACAACAAAGAAGGAAGGGAGAAACGGTAGATATTATGGGCCATGCATGCATGACCAGTATAAAGCTGTTTCTGGAGATGACTGAGTGTATCACAGACACTCCTTTTTTCATACATACAGATCTGATGTTAATTTACATCTGAAGTGTTGGCGAAATTTAAGCTCGCCACTCTCACGATGTCCTTCAGTTTTGCTGAAGGTTGAATGGAGGAGTGCTTCTTCAATGCCTAGGTGAGATTCAGTACAAACTATCTTGACTATTGATTGATAGTACCATTATTCAGGGTGAAAGAAGCCATGGAATAGGCATTGATTAACACAGAGGGGGTGGAGGAGTCAAACTCATCCACAGAGACATCTGTCTTTTGTCAATATTGGAAAGAGTGTTTCCTCTTGCATTGTCCTACAGAGAATATCAGCTGTATAGTTTTATTTGTTTAGTTATTTTATATATATATATATATATATATATATATATATATATATACTGTATATATAAACACAAATTAGTGGGTGTGGTTACTCAAAAATGATCTGCACTCCAGTTATATATACGTTTGGGCAACATTGTGCCATCAGTGCTTTCTGTTCAAGGCTACTGTCTCCCCAGTCACTGCTGTGCAGATGTGAACATGTTACATCAGTTCATTTGTAATTGTGGGTTGCGCAACAATGGATGTCCCTTAGTGATTTGCACGAAAGAAGAGCAGCGTGCAGTGATTATTCTTTTGTGGTCTCAGGGTGTATCTAGTGCTGAAACAACACACGGAAGTGCATAAACAGAAGCATTTGGACATCTGCCAACAAAATTTGGATGATACTCTAAGGAAGGTGAAAGTTTCTTATAGAGAATCATTACTGCTGTCGAGACATGGATTCATCACTACGAGCTTAAGAGTAAACGGCAGAGTACATCCTCAATCGCCAGCCGAGAAAAAGTTAAAAAGTCAAACATCAGCTTGAATCTTGATGCTTACAGTTTTCTGGGATTCTCAAACACCAATACTGGAACATTATCAGGAAAAAAAAGCTTCAATGATCAGTGAGATGCTTGTTGAAGAGATCAAGCCTAGACTTCGGATTTAATGCACGTCCGCACACTCCTGCCCTCATCTTGATCCATCGTCCTCCCTATAGTGCTGAGCTTATGACTCTCACTTGTTTCGTCCCTTAAAAGCAGCCCTACGAGGATTCATTTTAGATAAAGACAGCAGTGCATTCATGACTCGCAGCTCAGCCTAAAACATTTTTTAATGAGGGAATAAGGGAGCCTCGCACTTCTAGTGCAGGGGGTTCGATTCATGCCTATGGTCTGTGTGTGTGGAGTTTGCACGTTTGTTGGGTTTCCTCCAGGTATTTCAGTTTCCTTCCAGAGTAAGGTTAATTGGTGTTCCAAATTGCCTGTAGTGTGGTTGTGTGTGTCCTGTGATGGATTGGCACTCTGTCCAGGGTGTACAACACGTCATGGGATAGGCTAATCAGATCTGACAGATGGAAAATTGGATTGAAAAGCAAGGAGGACATTTAAAAATGATATATTTGTCTTTTTTAAAAGTTAATGAAAAAAATATTAACATATATATTTACACATATGTATCTATGCATGTATATATGTATACATATACTATATATATAGTAGTATATATACATTATATCGTAAAATTATGTATTTGTCTTAATTAAAAGTTAATGAAAATAAATATAATACCAGAGCGCGGATAATTTATTATTTTTTTTGACAAAATTAAAGTTAAGAAATGCACATGTAAATTTGTCTCCTGAATACAATAAACAAATTTCTCTCATTTATCTCAGTTTTTTTTTATCCCAATGTTGTTAAAGCTTTCCCTTCGGAAGGCACCATATCCTAATTATAGGGGAGGTACGTGTTAGATACATTGTTACGTCATTTCAAAGCGTGAACATCAAGTCAACACACGCTGTGTAATTTTCAGGAATGGCTGCAAGTCAAAGAAAAAAACGAGCAACAGTCGCTTAGAGTGTATTTCTGAGCATTACCGACTCGTGGCTGTTCAGCGTGCGGACCCCGTGGCTGGGGAATGGAGCGGTCCGCCGGCGCGTTAACCCCTCAGCGTACGCTCGTGTTGACTCCGCGCTACAGGACAGGTTCATCTCGAGTACTGTGGAGGGCTCGCTACATTCTTACCAGTAGATACAGATATAGAACAACGCGCACGCGCACCGAAACACACACGATCCTGTTAACAAAAGGCAAATCAGGAGGAAGGAAGAAAGAAAGAAAGAAAACGCAAGGACGCCGTAGAGAAGCTGGAGCCAGTGTGCAGGTAACAGTCACAGCCTTATCAGTTAATATCCCCCCCCCTCCATTCTTGCACTTGCTAGCTGGACGCTAGGCTATCGGCTAAGCTGCTGATTTATTTCTTCATGCACGTCGATAGCAAATGCAATAAATAAATAGTGTTGTGAATGTGCACATATAGGATGTGTAAAGATACTGTAGATATAAGATGTGTTAACGGCCCTCTCTCTCTCTCTCTCTCTCACACACACACACACACACACACTGCATTATGGGATAGATTGTGGAATCTGCGCCCATGCAGGAGATAGAGGGCATCCACACAATGCTTTGGGTTACCCTGCATCCCCTCAAACTGCACACGAGGCTAAATGATCTCGTTAATTTCATGCATTTATTTGATTGAGATGTGATTTTGCAGGTTTGCAGTCGGTATCTGGGGCACAGACGCGCACTGGATGCCTTCACTCGGCACTGAAAGATGATCCGTAGGTTTGATCCTGATCACGAAACAGCGTCATTATATATCTAAAAAAAAACAAAAAAAAAAAAAACAAGCTAAAGCAAACGCTGAGTGTATCGGTGCTGTGTACACACACTCTGTCCAGACGTGTCCATCAGACGTCCTTCATATAACGTTACGCGTCTATAGTGGGGAATGCAGAAAGGGGGACAATAGCGTTGCTGCCACTGCTTTCAGGGGCAGATAAGGTAGTCAGTGCATATTCACCAAGCGAACCAGATGACGTCATTGCATATCACACTCATTTGCATACCCACGCCCCTACCCACTATTAATTTGCATATCCCACTGTTTTACATGAAGCTTTTCAGAAACGATATCCGGACAGAATTTGTTTCGCTGAATCACAGTTTTACTGGTGTAATTTCATTTCCGTCCGCATGGACTAAGTTGGGGTGGTATGGTGGCTTAGTGGTTAGAACTGTCACCTTAATGACCTGTATGACCAGGGTCCGGGTTCAATTTCCGCCTCGGGGTGTGCATGTGTTCATGGAGTTTACATGTTCTCCCCGTGCTTGATGGATCTCCTCCAGGTACACCGGTTTCCTCCCACAGTGCAAAGACAGGCAGGATAGGCTAATTGGCCTATAGTGTGTGTGTGTGTGTGTCTGTGTGTGTGCCATGCGATGGATTGTCTCCCCGTCCAGGGTGTACCCTGTCCTAAGTCTCCTGGGATGTATAGAGGATAAAGTGGTATAGACGATGAGTGAGTGAGAATATTTTTCAGAAAGCTGCTTTTAGGGGCAGGTAGTCAGTGCATATTCACAAAGCTTGCTAGATGATGTCATTACACGCTCATGTGCATATCCATGCCCCTCGTTGTGATTAATTTACAGAACAGAAAATCTTCATGTAAATGAATGGACAGAATTCGTTTCATATTGGATTAAATTTATGTTTTACTGGTGTTCTTTTATTTTCATCCGTATCAACAACGTTGGGGCGGCATGGTGGCGTAGTGGATAGATAGATAGATAGATAGATAGATAGATAGATAGATTAATTAGTAATTAGATATATTTTGAGAAAGGCTGGATTGGAAAGTTGGCCTTAAAGGACAGGAAGCTGGGGAAAGTGAGATCTATAGGTGGCGGTGATACAGTACAACCTACAGAAATACTGAGAGGGAAACATTCCAAGAAGAAAGAATGTGTGGAAGTCTGGATAAAGCAGACAAAGAGTTCAAGATACAAAGCAGGTGAAGATAGAATCAGGGAAGCATGTATTAGACATTTCATGGAAGGCTTGTTTGGAAAATCTGCTTTAAGAGGCCAGGAAGATGAAAGAAAATGAGACCTACATTGAAGGTAATGAAACCAACCTACTGGATTACAATCGCCATTAAACAAGAAAGAAGGAAGGGAGAAAGGGTAGATAGAGTACTTTATTAATCCCAAGGAGAAATTGTATAACAAGGCAATCAGCTAATCGTGTTGGTAAACAGTAGTACACTGAGATTACCTCCGTTCTCAACTGTGTGACTTTCTGGCAGAAAGAATGTTAAAAACACCAGGAGAACTCAGACAAAATGCAAAACAAATTTAGTGCAAAAGATAAATCAAACTATTAATAAATACTAAAAAGAATGGCAAACATACCAGGAAGGGAGCTACTGCAACAGGCTGCCACTAGTGCGGCGCCAAGAAGACCATGGCCTCAGAACTCGAGGGTCAAGGGTTCAATTCTCACTTCGGGTACTGTACATGGACTTTGCATGTTCTCCCCGTGCTTGGTGGGTTTCCCCCGGGTACTCCGGTTTCCTCCCACAGTAAAAAGGCAAGCAAAATAGGTTAATTGGCGTTCTCAAATTGTCCGTAATTTGTTTGTGTGCGTGCCTTGCAATAGATTGACACCCTGTCCAGGGTACCCTGCGTTTCCATAAGTCTTCAAGTTCCTTATGACCCTCTACAGGATAAGTGGTATAGAAGATGAATGAATGAATGAATCTAACAAGTAATTCTAACAGAATTACAGACTGAATTGTTTTTTTTTTAGGCAGCAGCTTGGCATAGTGGTTAGCATTGGCTTTGCACTTCAGGGGTGAGCGTTCTAGTCCCAACTCTGGTCTGTGTGCATGGAGTTTGCATGTTTTCCCTGTGCTTGGTGGGATTTCCCCACTCAGGTTTCCTCCCACAATCCAAAGACATGAAGATTAGTTTAATTGGCGTTCCCTAATTGCCTATTTTGTGTATGTGTGTGGCAATAGATTGGCACTATATCCAGGGTGTACCCTCCATCTTAGCGTAAGTATCATGGGATAGGCTCCAGGCTCCCCGTGCTTCTGTACAGTATAGGCAGTATAGGAGAGGAGTGAATGAGAATTACAGGCTGAAAAGTTTATTGTTTAATTATCTTAGAACTATGATACACATCTTTTTGATTCTTTTAAATACAGATATTGCCTTACCTTTCAGGAAAAAACTTTGACTGTTGTTAGGGCCCCGATCTGAATCAGCCAATAATAATAAATTTTTTCTAATCGGAAAGGCCAGCACACAAACCGATATCGTTGTGATGAAGCAGAATATGAGTCGTCATCCACATCAACATGACATCGCCAGTCTGGGATTGTTACCTTTACTTTAAAATAAGTCAAATTTGCAATATGTTAAATTATGCTAAATTAAAACTATGTTAAAGAATGTCTGGCAAAAGCTTTAACACAACAAACTTTATTCCCCGCTTAAGAACAATGCAGTGTGAATAATCTGAGTATGAAAAGGTATCCGCAAAGGCAGGAGCTAAAACTAAAATCGTTATCACAAAAATAGTAATAATAAGAGAAATACATGCATGCGCACAATGCGACTATTCAGCATAGCTGCACAAAATTACAAGAGGAAAAGTATTACAAGAGGAAAAGACTGTCTCTTAAAAATGCAGAAATTCTGATATTTTTAAAGAAATGCCTGTCCTCACTGCTTACTAATGGGTAGCGAAATAAAAAGTGACTGATGTCTATGTTAAAAATGCTTGGTGGAGAGTTTTTTTTTTATTCGCTGACGCAGCTTTGAGCCACGTGCTGCACGTTATAACGAGTGAGTATAGTAGGAAAGTTGCATAGAATGGACATTTTTAATCTTTAGCTTAGCATAGGCTATTCTATTGATTTCAGTTTATTTTAAGCTACATGAAATAAAGTGAATAGTTTTAAATGTATGATAGTTTCTCAAATCTTAAATGTATTTGTGAACTATTGTTCGGAAGTCCTTATTTTTTTTACTGGTATAAATAGTAAATAATGAATCAATACACACACATGATCAGCAATCAGTAACCGGATTCTGTGATCTGGGTTTGCCCCCAAAAATGCTGATCGGAGCATCCCCAGCTGCTACTGTCTGAATTAACTGTTTAATTAACAAAATTATGCAGGTCTTGATGCTATAGAAGAGGCTCACAAACGTATGTGACTCGTCACATCAAATCAGTAGATCAGTGATCAGCGTATCAGTGCCTCTCCCTAAATCATTAAAAAAACAAAAAACTGCATGCTATTAGTGCTGCACAATAAATTGCACAAAAATGTAAACTGTGATATGAACCTGTGCAATTATTTTATCACAAAAGGCTACAGGAAAAATATGTATATTTAGGAATTTATGAAGAGTTTGTCAATTATTTAAGTTTTTATATATAATTTTGAATAGAATTTTGAATAAATATTGGCAAACATCCTCATAATGAGATCCAGTTTGTGCAATTATTTGCTGCGTGCCCAGATAAATACATTTAAACCCAAAATGGCACATTTAGTAATTACATATCACAGTTTAAGTTACAATCACAATATGATATGTGTCAAAGACAATCACAATGTGATTTTAACAAAATCATGCAGCTCTTGATGCTGCAGAAAACATATGTGACCCGTCACATCAAATTAGGTATTTTGTCATGTTGGGTAGTTTGAGTTATGCATGTTTATAGATGCCTGGTTCAGTAAGCTCTATTTTGATATCAAGTTTATTACTGTATCATGTCCGGTTGCTGAGGAGGGCCTTGGAAAAAACTGTCAAAATCCAATTTTTTTTTTATATCTACTGTACATGAGGATTTAGTGACATGAGGCTCATTTTGACACCAGGATTGCCCTGAGAAAAATAAAATTAAACTTTACCAGCAGTGTGGCTTTCAGTTCTGTTAAAGTATCAGGAAGATAATGTTTTTTGATTAACAAATTTTTTTCAAAAATGTAAAATGTGATAGGGATAGTTTTCACCCACTGCACACTAATCGGCCGTAGCGCAAAAGTAGCTTGTGTGACTTCATACTGTACCTGACATGATATGATGGTTCACTACATAAAGTGTTGAAATAACTCTTTCAACACGCATTTGTGTCCAATAAGGAGGCATTACAGGGCTCGGCTGTATTAAGGAACACCTGCCATCCTGGAGCTTAAGAAGCCTCAGGTGGGCTAAAAAGCAGCAGGGTGCAGCCGGTCATACAGGTCATTAACATTTTAGTGTAAACCGATATTACATCAATGCTAAGCAAAACACACAAACACAAAAAAAATCTTTCAACCAAGAAACAAAAACCAAGCAACCAGTTTAAACCAGTTATGAGCAGCCGTTGCTGGTTGCATATATGCATAACCGTCATTGTGAGTAAAAAGGTAGTTTATCACTTTTTCTGAGGAGAAAAAAGCTATGAAGTGCCAGCAATCATGCAGGGAGACATCATGAGTAACGAAAGGGAAACTTCCAGCTTGTTAACTAGAGACTTATTACCAAGGTGATATACAGTTTCTAGGTCGAAACTTCAAGTCATTCTCCTATTTCAGTGTTGTCTTGCCCTTTGTTTCAATCGATCTGAATCGCACATTAGTCGTCACTCTGGCACTTTCATTTGTGTAAAATATGAGACTGTTACATTTACAGCAATAAATATTTTTGTCAAACAAATATGCTATGCTATGCTCGTTAGCTGTGCTAATGAACTATCACGTTAATAAACAGTTCAGTAGAATGTGCAATAATTATATAGATGCAAATGGGTCGTCACCCTAATACATTTCAAAGACATCGCCTGCGCCGTGCCTAATGATAGCTAAGGAAAAGGATGGCGGATCATTAAATGCCATCTAACGTTAACCTGAAATTACAAGCTTATAATCTAAATCCTGGTCCACATACAGTTTTTCCTCTTTATTTAAGTTCAAGAATATATCAGACCTGAGAGCTGATACTTTATTACCTAGTTATAGCTTATTAGGACATGTTATTAGGACACAAATACTTACTGAGTTAAAGATCTGCAAGCAGCTCTTAATGAATACATTGAAAAGTAGTAAATATTCTAGTTTTTATATTATTCATATTGTAAAATTTATTTAAATAAAAAAATGTTACATTGAAATTGAAATGAAATATGTCAGTTTATCTTTAAGAATCTCTGAAAAACAAATCTGTGTGCACAAAAGTAACTTATCCAAAAAAAAAAAAAAAGAAAAGAAAAAAAGAGCATCACATACAGCAAACTTTCTGGTTTAAATTGGGAGATGGGGAAATTTAACCTAAGCAAGCAGGACCAGAGAATCAGGCCCAGCATTATAATGGCAGCTAAAGGTATAAAGCCATATATTTCTTTAATTTCATATACGCACAATGTGAGTAACTTTTAATTTTCTATATATAAAAAATTGCTAGCTGTATCATCGCCAGTTCCTCATCATGTATCTCATTTAACATGAGCTATTACTGGAATCGATTGCCACGAACATTTGAGTTTCTCAAGAATATGTATAGTTTGTTAGAAACCTATTATTATTGCTGTCCTGACGCCTGAATTTGACCACCGAGGAGGCATGTAAAAAAAGTAAACAAATTCAATCAGAATAGTCCTTCAGAAGACAATTTTATCAGAATAAAAAAATCACATCTTTCTTATAGAGGTAAAATATTTTGATTGTTAAGTCACAAATTAATTATGCACTTAAATTCCGCTTTAGGATCTCGCCTACAGAATGGATTGAATTTTTATGCCGAGGTATCCACTGTATTTGTCATTTCTAAAAGTGAATTTAAATAAGTTCTCCGGCCAGAGTGCGGATAAATCAACCCCCCCACCCCTGTATAATTTCTATTAAGCAGACAAAATAAAGCAGTGAGCAGTTTTGAACATGAGCGTGAAAAGGGAAGTGGTTCGTGGTGCTGTTACTTGTTTCTATTATTTGTAATTGTAACCAAGAAGAAAGTTCTTGAGATCTTGAAATCGGAGAACAAAGAGTTGCGGGGGTGAAACAAACAATAGTGATCGGTTGTTTGGTTGTTAGGAACAAATGTGTTTACTGGTTCGTTTGTAAAGTTGTACTCTCAAATCTAAAAGTCACTAAAGTCACTAAGGGTTTTAAAAAGTCACTAATTCAAAAGTTGGCAAGACTGGACCGTAGAGGGAGCATCGGGGGTGATCCGCTGGCTAGTTTCCCTAATCAGTGAGAGGAAAAAACACGACATTCTTAATCACAGCCAGAGATGGATTAGTAATGCTCGTCTGCAAAACAATAGGAGAAAGGTGTCCCACCTGAACACCTGCTACTGAGCGGATTAGGCTTCGCCAAGGCATGTTAAAACAAATGCTTATTGATACTGAACTTTTGAACCTGACAAAAGCCATGCTTTACTTTCAAACTAAGGTCACTGAGACCTGAACGTGACGAAAAGGAAAACCTCTCAAATATAGTAAACGATGAGTGTTTTCATCTTTACACACCTTTTAGCAGCTTTCATATTATCAAAAGAGTTTATTCTGATATATCCAATCAGAATAGTTCCATTATTGGTGTTCCAACCTGTTTAAGTCATCTACATTAAGGCCAATAATCAGATTATTTAGCACATCTATACCGTTAATCAGATATCTTAAAAAAAAATATATATATATATTTTTTTACTTTATCCGTATAATTATGTGTGGACACTGCCAAGTTGTTCTCCCAGAAAATCAACAAGAAATATGAGAACAATCCAAACAAAAACAATTGGATTTCGGCACTACATGCAACAATTAATAGTTATCAGCACTACTGCGGATAAATAGAACCAGGCCCCTAAAATAGTCCTCCCAATGTAATTACAAATTTAGTGATGATGTTTGCTGAAACTAAACAGCGATAAGAAAAAGAATTAGCTTCCTCAAATAATTTGATCAAGCTGTCTTGAAGACAAATCCAAAATGCAGTTTGTGGATTTAATGCTGTGTAAGCTCGGGAGCATCATTTTCTTTTTTTCGGGACAGAGTCCGGCCGGTTTCTTCTCGTCTAGGGTAGATAAGCCGTCAACTGCCAACCATTTAGTGACAGTGAAATAGTGTGTGTTCAAAGTCACTGATTGATAAGGAAGGAAATAACCAGCAACCAATTCGATATGATCACGATAATATTGGTGATTTTAGGTGGTGATTTGATCTGTATTACGATTCTCTGAGTATGATATACAGTATGTAAATACAGTAAATGGCATGTTCATGAAAAGACAATTTCAACCAAAGCTACACTTACTATTTATTAGTTATTACAATCATGTTCATGTTGACAAGAGGCTTGAGATCATTTGGATCTATGTGTTTTATTACTTCCTATACATGACAAAAACTTTGCAAGCCTACAGTACAGTAGGTCAGGTTAGCTAGTTCACAATGTTATCTTAAAAGTAATCCTAAAATTTATGTACACAAGACTTGTATGGCTTATACATACTATACATTTAATACTGTACATTTTCAAATACTAACTCCTATGAATTATTTCGTTTTTCAGGTGCGTGTGACAGATAAGTCTTAGAACTACACCTGCAGTAGCACAATGCATTCACAGCCGAACTGAATGATTCAGCTTGTGATCCTGTAAGAGTTTTTTTTGTTTTTGTTTCTTTAAAATAAGTTAATTCTACTCTCTTCCTCTCTTCCTTGTGGATCTGATATTAACATGTTAAATCCTTTCTCTCTCGCTCTCTTTCTCATCCCCTCCCTCAAGCTAACACCTCCTGGTTCGTCTTTCACTCTTTGTTGTTCAGGATTTCACCAGGACGTGTTAGAATGGTTTATGTCCTTTGTAGTAAGAGATGTACAGGACATCAGGCATTTGGCCAAACGTAGAAAGACTCTACGTGTGTATCTGTTAATAAATAGAGACCTTTCTGACAGACAGCTTGTTCGCGTGTTCGACTGTGTCTCTCCTGGCATCTGTAAGCTTATCGAAGCACAGCGGAAAGACCGAGCTACTCATTTATTTAACTACAAAACTTTCTGAAGCTTTGCTTGTAAAGCATGGCTATATAAGTTGTCATAGAGCGCCAGGCAGGCTGGCCATTGTCCTCTGACCTTTCTTGTCACCAGATCATTTCCTACTGCTGATGGATAGGTGTTTCGTTTTTTTTCTTCTCCATGCACCATTGTTTGCAAATGATTGTGAAAATCTCAAGACATCAGCAGTTTCTGAAATGCTCAAACCAGCCAGTCTGGGACTAACAACCATGTCATGGCCAAAGTCACAGAGATCACCCTTTAGCCAGTTCTGATGGTATTTGTCATGAACATTAACTGAAGCGCTCAGTCCGTATCTGCATAATATGCCACATGATTGGATAATTGCGTGAACGTGCATGTGTACAAATGATTGAGTGTGTTTTAGTCTGATTGAAGTATCATAAGACTTGCTGTTCTTAATTATAAAGAAACCTCATTTGGGGAGACCTTATTAACACATGACTATGACTGGAATCATATGGCATTTTAAGACGACCAATTAACAACCAATTAGCGTGTCACAGCGTCAGCATACATAGTACTGTGCAAAAGTCTGTAGTAAAAGGCGCCCTGTGTTTGTTAGTTCAAACTTCCCAATGTTTTTATTTACTTTATTATTAAGTCAGTACAAAACATTTGTTCTATACCACTTATCTTATGTCCAGGGCCGCGGGGGGCCTGGAGCCTATCCTAGGAGGCTTAAGGCACGAGGCGGGGTAAACCATGCGCAGGGTGCCAATCTATCACAGGGTGCACACACACATACACTGACACACTACGGGCAATTTGGGAACGCCATTATCCTAATCTGTATGCTTTTAGACGGTGGGAGGAAACCGAAGCGGAGGAAACCCACCAAGCATTAGGAGAACACGAAGTCGAGAAGTTGCAGTGCTAGCCACTAAGCCATAGTGCTGCCTCCAAAATTAATATCCAGAACAAAAAAACAAAAAGGAAACTGCTGGATGGAAAAAAAAACACTTTCACCCATTAAAACTTAACAGGTAATTACTACAAAAATTGTATCTGAGACTGAAGAGTCCTCAAAACGTTGTCATGCCAGATTTTGACTTTGTTTCATTAATTACTATTTGCTGGGCTTTATATACAGTATATATTTTTTCTTTTTTGAAGGACATACTTGGTCTATCACATTTAGTCGCATGTGCCGAAGACTTTTGCACAGTACTGTAGAGAAATCACATAAAGTGACTGTGGCATTTTGGGAATTATGAATTGCAGTTTTTGGTTATCATTACTAACTGTGTAGATCCTGTTCAGGTCCAAATCACAGCTGAACTGCATTTTAAACTTTAAATACACAGGATATGTAGTACTAGGCTATACGGCATACTGTAGTATAAGCAGACTCGAGCTACTGTAGCATACGAATGATCATCCTCTTCGAATACATTATTGGTTTAAAACATAATCCACCATGTTTCAAAGTTGTTCAGATTATTATAGCCTAGTAAATCTTGCAAACAAGAAAATGTTTTTGCTTACATACATCCAGTTGGGGCTTCGGAAACTGGTTCCAGAAGAACCAGTGTGACATGAGACGCCATCCGTACAAGTGGGCTTGACATCACTGGATCATTGACATTACGGCTTTGTTTTCACTGTGACCAGGATGCCCGTTGTCTAGTGGCTGTGTAACAGGGTTCGCTTTGTGGATCACTTACTGTGTGCCCCGTACTGTTCTTCTGTGTCTACGTACGGCAGAGAAACACATGCATTCGAGAAGCTGTTGAGTTCAAGAGCTGAAAGTATTGTGTATTATTGATCTTTTGTATTTGTTTCAAGCTACTTAATATCACTAATGAAGTCATGATAGAAGTAGAATTTCAAGTATGATTTTCGGAAATGTTAAATAAAGAAGGGAAGGTGGATGGTGATGTGACCAGCTAAGGAGTAAGCTGGCCTTCATGTAGCCCTCATTGAACCTTTGCCATATCACATAATTCTTTTTAATCGATCAGGCATAGGCACAGCACTGTAGAGAGTACGATATTGAATATCTGTCAGGTACGCCCGGGCTCGTCTAGAAAGCTTTTTATGCTGAATGGGCATTGCCTGAGAGGGGTGTGTGTGTGTGCACGTGTACGTGTGTGTGTGTGTGTGAGTGAGAAAAGAGTGTACAGGGATATAGATAGGGCTACACAAAGTTAATGGTATTTGCTGAGTGAACGAATTATGCCACAGATCACAGCACATTCAGGTTGTTGAAGGGTACAGTGCCTTAGGGATGCCTGGACCCATGCAGAACTTCCCCAGGCTTGCTATGACCTGCTGTCTGATTTCTTTCTGTCTAGTGACAGCATGATTGAGTTTAAAATGCATAAAAGCACCGTACAATTAAGCAACACCACACAAGTGGGAGTGCTGTTGTGATGAATATCAGTATGGTAGTGTAAATGTTCTCTTCATATTTAAAGTTATTCCACTTTAGAATTTCAGCTGTGTTAACTTCCGGGTTCTGGGGTTGAATCCTAAATAGAGTTCAGTAGAAAGCTAGTGCGCTAGGGTGTACAATTCCTTGTCCCACAAACCAAGAGAACGATTTGGGATTCAGCTTTAATTTGTCAAACATGACTTATACACACATCTTCTTTGTCTCATTTCTAAATAAAGGTGTTCAGCTCCTGCTCTAGTGTGTGAGTGTGTGTGTGTGTGTGTGTGCCCTGCGATGGATTGGCACCCTGTCCAGGGTGTACCCCGCCTTGTGCCCTAAGTTTTCAGGGACAGGCTTCAGGCCTCAATGACCCTGAATACAGGATTAAGCGGTATAGACGATGAGCGAGTGAGTGAGCAAATTATGTGCATGTGTCTCACATACACATAATTTGTACTTCATAAATCAACCAGAAGAGGGCATGGTTGACCAGCGTATGCGTCTCACACAGACGGTGGCTCAGGTTAACAAAAATCAACCAGTCCAAAGTAGCCAAACAGGTGAAATGTTCTGAGGCACACAAAAAACCGACATCTTGTCATCCAGGTCCTCATGATTTATGACACTGATTGCAGTGCCGAATAATAAATACAGACACTCTTAATGAGACAGCTGCATTAATGTTTCATCAGATTGACAGAAGACAGAAAGTTGTCATCTGCCCTTAACAACCGCTGGATCCTCACTCAAATGTCAGAGGGTGATCAGCCAGGCGAAACTGCTCATGTCAGGTTGACTGATATGTTTTAGACCAGTTCGAGCCACCTCCAGCCCAAAGCCTTTTTCTCTTTCTCTGACTTTAATTTAATTTTTTTTTTTACTCTCTCAACAGGCTGTCTGTCCATTCATCTCTCCATCCACATAAATGCGCCGTGGTTACATTTTTTGGGAGAAGAAGCCCCCCTTCCCTTCCTCCTCCTTCTTCTTCCCCCTTCCCTCTCCTCCCTGTTACTCAGAAAGAGAGACCCGGATCCAGGAGGGAAGGTGAAGGCCGATGAACGGACAGGCTCCTGCTCACAGCGCCACACAGACAGGACAGACAAAGTAGATCTGTGGAAGTTCGCACCAGGCTGTGCTGGCGAGTCCCAGAGGCCTGGCGGAGGAAACCTCTGATCCGCTTATCCCTGACATGCCATCGCTCCCCAATGATGGAGGTGAATACTGGAATATAAGAAACTCCTTTGTAACATTGAGCACTTGATCTGGAATATTACTATACCTGCGTTAAAGTGTTAGAAGTGTGCCTGGGTCAGAGTAGTACAGTTTATGCAAAACAAGTGCTCATGCACATAAATAACAAGTCTGTTAATAATACATTAGTTAGGTATGAGCCAATTTGGAAATATTTATTTAATGTTGAATAAAGGAATTGTAAAAACGTTGCACGTAATGATAATTGGGTCTTTGGTGACTGACCAGAGAATCCTCCTTCTAAAGGCGGGTGAGCACCTGCTAACTGGCTTTTTATGTCGGTCTTAGATCAGGGGCTTGTTCTTTGCGTGACAGAATGTCAGTCTGTGGCCATTTAAGGCTCTCATAATGGTTGAATTTTCATATTTGGTGTTTGATATTCATATTCGTCTTCGGTTCAAGTTGAACCTTTCAGAATGAAGTTAGCTCATTCCTGGGAATTAATTTGTGAATCCTTTCTGAATGATGGAGTGCCTGCGTGGTTGCTATTTTTATATTCATGTACTAGTGAGGTGTACACATGCTTACGGCACCTTCAGGTTTTGTAAAAAAAAAAAAGTTGAAGTGTCTACATTTTTACGTATGAGATATTCGCTTGAGGTGCTTAGTTTTTTTGCAAATCTATCAAGGGTAAACAGGTCTGCCCCATCAACTCCTAAATAAGACCACCAGCCAATCAGGAGCTTCTAAAAGTCATTGCATCAATTTCTGGATTTCTCCACGTTTATATCCACTTTTGGCCTCAATAAGATTATGGCAAAAAATAAAAATAAATAAATGTACCACCATCCTTGTTATCTATTTACATTTCAGAAACATATTTGAGCATGATGTCTGTACATTTTAACTGTAATAGGCCTAAAAGCAACTGTTATCACTAAATGATGTGGGTGCGTGTGTAAAGACTGGAACCTATCATCATTGTATTTTTATAGATGATCAAAAGTCGTCCCCCGTGAACTTGCCATCTGCACTGTCCAATCAGAATGGTGTCAAGAGAAAAGTGCGCACTAAGAAGAAGAAGGGCGTCATCACTGCCAACATGGCAGGCACGAAATACGAGATCGGTAAGAAATCCGAGCCAGCACCACTTGAATGTTGTGCATTTATTCCTGTGGATCAGTCGTATTTCACCGTGAATTACTTGATCAAAAAGCTAAAATGGTTGCTAATGAACTCATTTACATGACGAACAGATGTACAGGTTTTTTTTTTTCCCAGGCTCTCTACACAGCTATCGCTGGCCTGCAATTACAAAAATGTTGTTATTCTAATGACATTACACCTAACTCGCTAAAGGCACTGAAAGGCCGTTTGTCATTTTATAACACTTTTTATAACACTTATCAATCCTTTACATTTTAAACAATGTACAAAATCATATTTACAACTCCGTTCATATATTACAAGCCACAATGCTCAAGTCTTTTTTAGTCAGATTGGATTTGCATGTTATGATGTTTCACATTCATACTCACACGTGACTTTTATCCGACTCTAATGTGGACGCATCTGTCCTCTGAAACGGCATGCACGCGCACATCGCTACGTCTTTATATGTCATTTCAAATAATAGACATGATTTTAGAAAAATCTGTTTGGGATCTTGTCCTCGCTGGAGGACAGCGAGCCGTTAGTCAGCTGAATTTTTTGAGGTCCAGGAGAAGGAAGAAAGTCGGACATCTAGCTTATCTCAGCTATCGATAGCGCTGCTATTACGGAGGCGAAAAGGCATGGATTCCGAACTACACGCGCTCATTCAAATCACATGAGCGTGAATCGGATCTGTATGCAATCTAATCAAAAAGTTAATCATGTCCCTTCTGAAAAACATCAGATTTGTACTGATGGCCTTCAGAAAAAAAAAAAATCTGCTCTGATTCACATTAGCCAAAAGAATCTGAATTGAGTCGCTTCAGGCTGGTAATGTGAACACGGCCCTATGTCCTAGTATGCTTTTCAAGCAAATGGGGCTGAACCAGACCATTAATTAGGCCAGTGCTTGAGTGAGTTATTATCATACCATGTTACATTAGTGTCCTTCTCACAGGGCTGCTCTGGCTGTTTCCTTAAACACACTACCAGCAAAACAAACAGACATTTACCCATCAGCATTATCACATCTCTAAACATAGCCCTAATTGGACTTTAAAGTGCTCTCATCTAATGGTAATGACAAAATGAGGATTATAAGCTAAATAATGCTTATATTTTCGAGATCACGTTACAACACTTCTGGGCTTCAAGTAACACTTAAGTTGTTATAGCCAATTGGGAGCAAAGAAGTCATCACACAACATTAGGTGTTATATAGATTTTAATTGAGTGTAGAAATAACTAATATACTACGCTTCACTCGTAGTCACTTACACACACGTACAGTACGCTTTAGTGCAGTCTCATTACAGGAAGCAGGTTTTTAGGTTTAGTATGTACATATAGAGATATCACAATATTAGAGAGTTAGACAGAAACAACATAAGGGAATAGCTTGTATAAGTCTTTTAGAACATGTTCTTACTCAAGGATCTCCCACTGATACAGTGTAAATATAATATAGCAATGAAATTAAAGAAATAAATAATAAATAATACCCCAGTTGTATAATATCTTAGTTATTATCATCCTAAACAATATTTATGATACCCAAAGCTATTTGCCTGATTTGATGATCTGAATGACAGTGAGTTTTGTGTCTATGTGTGTGTGTGTGTGTGTGTGTGTGTGTGTGTGTGTGTGTGGGTATGCATGCACTGGTGGGATGCAGAGGTTTATATTTTGAATGTACAAAATGAAAAAAAGAAGTGTGATTGAAAAAAAATATATATTATTATCATAAAAAAAAAAAATTACATTACAATACTTTTTTTCCCCCTCATTAATTAATTTATTTACTTTTGCAGTTCGTATTATCATCGGGGAGATGGCCTTCCACAAATCCAGAGACGAGGATGAAACGGCTAACCTCATCTGGAACGACTCGGCCGTACAGCATGAGAAAATCGCAGAGCTCAGGAACTACCAGGTGCAGTGCCATTCACCCGCATCCACTCATCAAGTGGAGGCACACTGAGTTAGCCAAAGGAAGTCAGGAATACATTAAAGGTCATTGAATGTGTGTGTGTGTGTGTGCACGTGTGTGTCAAGCTAGGCATAAGGGCCTCAAGCTCCTCCGTTTCTGGCATGTGTGTGGAGACAAACATAGAAGGATGTGTCTGGCTCTGGCAACCCTTCCAACTTTCTCAACTCTCCCCGAGCGCTAGTGCTGTCAGCCTGCCATAGCCATGTGCCAGTCACTCCAAAACCAACCTTAACTCTACTCTGAGTGGCATGAGCGCATATGGGTCTGAGCAAATCTCCTTCTCCTTCGGGTTAACAAAACCCCTTGAATGATTTATCGACTTTGTAGCACATGGTTGTAGGAAAGTCAGTTATATCCTTCGACATCCATTGTCTTGTTCACGTATGGTGGTATGAACGCGGTGTTGATGCTCCACAGACCCCTACTACTGTATGTATTCTAATGTATGTAGTTAGCTGCTGAATTCCTGAATCTAATTGGTCTGACTTTCCATAACAGCTCGGCTCTGACAGTTCTGCCTGATTTTATTAATAAACTAGTAACTTTTATATAGTATATACAGTAACAATATGTAAACTGATATAATAATATCAACCACCCGCATTGTATTTCTATAATAGCACAGACATGCGTGATGAACAATCTACATAATGAAAGGCTAATAAACACATGTATAAAGCAAGTTGCTATATAATATACAGTAGGAAAGTATCTAATCGTTTATATGGTCATTTATGGAAGGAGACTCTTTTTAATTTTTTGAGAAAAAACAGAGAGGTTGATGAAGGAATAACTCTTTATAGCTGCTATAATATAAGAGATAACAGGGTCAGACTTGCCACTTTTTTATTTTTGGAAGCAGAGGTTTTACTTCCAAAAAAAAAAAGGATTTCTTGTATTTTTAATGCACTTTAGGAATAGTTCTCCAGGCTTCCGAGGAATGTATTTTTTTAAATATATTTTTTATTTTTGTTGATCCACACAGTGACCTATGAATCATTCAAGCATAAAAACCATCTAACTTGAGGCATGAACCAGTGAGAAACAGGTGCGGGTGATGAACAGATAATCAGGCTGGTGATTATTATACCGGTGATGCTGAAGGCTGAGTGGTTGGAACAGACGAAAGGGGAAATGAGGCTGCTGCTGAGAAAGTTGCATAAACATTTGTATCTTTAGGCAATTTGCAGTAAAACATTTGTTTCCATTTCTCGACTTTTATCTACATAATTTGATTTAATAAAAAGAAATGAGGTGGGAAGCTCAAGACCCAGTACTATAGATGTAGATATATAAAAGGTTACCATGGGGTTGCCATGCCAGGGACAGGCAAATTCTTTAGTGAGATTGTTGCTTCACAGCAAGAACGATTGTTTCCCGCAGACCATATACTTTGAATTTCTCTCGAATAACAAAGATTATTAGAAAAACGACTTTTTGATCGCCGAGGTTCGATCGTCATAACGCACACAGTGATGCAGAGAAACGAGATCCCCTCTGTTAGTGAGAATTCCCTTTCTCAATTTAACATATCACAGGATCATGGTGAGAAAGAAAGATACTCCAAATAGGTTTGATTTTCACGCCTCTGACATCCTTCTCTCCCATGTCACCCCGCTGTTGATGTTCTTCCTCATTATGGCTGTCTCATCCGGATAATCACGAATTCCTTTTACACTCGCTAAAATGCTTGTTTTTTTTCCTTCTTTTTTCCCCCCCTCCCTCCTCTTTCTTCTGAAACTTTGCTGTCAAGCTGCAGTTCATACGGTCCTAATTAATGGCCCTGTTCAGCCTCATTTGCTTGAAGAATACAGAAAAGCCCACTTTTCATACTCCTTTCCTTTTCTTGTTGTATTCAGAGCAGTTCATTCATCTGTCACTACCTACACTTGCAAGGGCTCTGATGCAGAACCAATTACTTTGCCCCTTGAAGATGAGATTGATTGTCAATTTTGGTGTTTTCATCTAAAATGATCAGGTCATCTAAATAAGGCTTAAGAAAGGTTTTGAAATTGGCTTTTGTTTTGTCTGTAATTGGGCGGAAATGTCAGAAAATAACAGATCTGCTCCTTTTTTTTTCACTTAAATGTGTCTTATTATTTATTTATTTATTTATCTATCTAATATTTTGAGGTGAATTCTAAAATGCCCGCCGAATATTATTATTTTCCTCAGAGAATTAACCACTTCCCAGGCATGGGAGAGATCTGTCGGAAAGACTGTCTGGCCAGAAACATGTCTAAGTAAGTCACCTTCACATTAAAAAAAAAAAAAAAAATACCATGAAGGACATGCATATTTATTATACCACCTGACTATTTATTTCTTTATCAGTCACTGTTCTCCGTGCACTCTCATGTCTTTGCCCAAATTGTAGACTGACTATTTTTCCATCTTTTTCTCCTCCTTCTTTCAGGATGATTAAAAGCCAGCCTCAGGAATACAGCTTCATTCCCAAAACCTGGATCTTCCCAGCAGAGTACACTCAGTTCCAGAACTATGTGAAGGAGCTGAGACGCAAGCGGAAGCAAAAGACGTTCATCGTCAAGCCCGCAAACGGAGCAATGGGTCATGGGTAGGTCTCAGTGTGTTAGCGAAATCAGTTGCCATGGAAATAACATAAGGTTTTTAGAAACCATTGTTAATTGTTCTATGGTATAAATAGCTTATAATTAGAGTTTTCGCCGTCAGTATGAATGTCATTTCTTGCTTTTACATGTTCATGCTTCTGCGTGACTTTCTGCCTCCATCTTTAATCTGTTTTATGTCGCGGTATTCTAAATTATAAATATTAAGACTATATTTTTGAAAGACTTTAGATGAATTTTTGTTATTTAAGGTGATGTTTATAGGTTAATAGCCTAGAAAAGTGATTCGTCTGTAATTCTAATACCTTTTAAACAGTCCTTGCATACATACAGTAAGTGTAGGTCATGCATTAATGTCAGACATACACATATCAGTCAGACATGTCAGACTCACATATTGTTAAAATTATTATATTATTATAAATCCAAAGTCTGCAGCTCACACCACTACTACAAAATTGTTATTCCATAACAATCAGAATTATCCACAAAAATGTATAGCTTCCTTAGAAACTTTTTGCTTTGTTTTATAATAATCACTTTCGGCTTGTATTTCACTTTTGCACCAGCAGAGGGTGGTATTGACACAGGCAAGTCAGCAGAAGGAACCATAAGCACTTTTTTTTCTTTTTTCTTTCTTTCTTTTTTTAAGTCATGCTTTAGGTATACGAATGTGCCGTGCTTATGGAAGTATTCTACAAGTAAGCTGGTATTTATTAAAACTAAGAGTCATCAAAGGTTGAATTATTGCAGCACGTTATGAAAGTGAAAGAAGATGAGCTTAACTCGGCCACTCGGAGGGGGGAGAGGCGGGAGATTAAATTTGAAAACGCTCGGCGTGACGCAGGAAATGAAGTTATATCTTCCTCCGTAATTTATTTTCCAGTTGGAAAGCTAAACTCATTGTTTATGTCTGAGCTTACGCACGTTCGAAAAAAGCACAGAGCATCAAGAGGCGTAAAGGAGAGATCCCCACCGGTGCCAAATTAAACAGTTGGCTAAAGTGGGTTTTGATTATGTGCCATCAGAGCTCATCAATCATGTCACACGATTCGCCACCACAGCCGCAAACGGCTCTAACCCCATCCGGATGTAGCGTGGCTCAGGGAAGCGGAGCCAGATTTCAAAATGCTAAACATACACACACTGTTATTGGTGTTGATTATAGAGGGTTTTTTTTTTTCAGCACTGTAAATGAAGAAAAGGTTGTTTGCCCAAGTGACAGCTAGTGTTATTGACATAATGCACGCAGTCATTAAAAATAGGAAATCTGTTGAGAAAAATCTCTCTTGGAATCCTAGTTCTGTAACTGTATGATGTGTATTTGATACGGAGCCACAGATTGAACATCTGTATCATTACCACTGGTTCCAGATTTTTAAAATATCAGCATGCTGTGTTTGTTATGTGAGCAATGAAACAATTCAGGAGGTGCCGTTACAGGAATACGATCAACGACAGGGTGGTGTGATGCTGTTTCCACTCTGAAGTTGATTATTTTCTAGGCAGTTCCAGCGTTATGGATGTGACATTCGGACTCATATCGGTGAACAAAAAGCCTCAGAGCATGGACACGTTTAGTATCGGTGAATTCATTCGCAGAGCTTTTAGTGCAAATCTCTTCAGCGGAAAAAAAGGCAAATCGTCAAAAATTCACATAATTATTTACATCCTGGAAATTTTATTAGTGTTATGGATGCGACATTCAATGGAAAAAGGTTTATTAGTGAGTTCAGGTTTTCTCCAGACTCCAAAATTTTAAAGAGAAAAAGTGTTTAAAAAGTGTTACACTTGCACCGTATGTGTGTATGTGTGTCATTTTTTAAACAAATGATTTATAACTGGTGTTATGGATGCGACATGTCTGAATCAGTCTTGGACAGACTATATAAAGAACGTGCTTGAATAATGAGCTAACATGAAACACTAGAAATAGTAATTATGAAAAAACTAATTAACAAAATATTAAATCAGCAATTATGCAGATTTTTTCTGCTCCTTTCGTCTGTCATTCTTTTCCTCCCTTTTTTTTTTTTTTTTAAGTTTTATTAATGAATTTTTGTGTCTTTTTTTGCTTTTTGATGCTCAGCATTGGACTTTAATGTGTAGTTTATAAATGAAAGTTTAGTCAATATAAGAGATGTAGTATTTTCTTTGTTTATCAGTATGTTCTGACCTACTTTTTTACATAGTAAGGCTGACCTTTGCATGGCGATCTAATAAAAATAGGCTTTTGTTCTTTTTATGTCACAGCAGTTTGCCAAATGCTAATTTATTAATTAAGGACATGTCATGTGTTTTACCATTTATAGCATTTATTGAATTTCCTCCCTCTCTCTTGAAGTAAATGACAAAAACAGATGTTATTGAGAATCTCATTAAACAAATACATTAAGCAAAAGTCTTTTTCGAGAAAACGTCAACACATCATCAATTACACATTTTAACTCGTTAAATAGAGAGCATGTTTTTTATGAAAAAGATTCGTTAGCCTTTGTATGAAGTGGAGAGTTTGTCAAGGATCCCTATTGTATAAGCTGATACTGCAGAAACTATAACATGTTATAATAATCATATTAATAAAAAACATGTGCTTTAAATTACAGTCATTTATATAAAATGAATCAAGAATTCAACAGCCTTGTAGTATAGTTTGTTTATGTATTTATTCATGTATTTATTTATTTCACTAATTACATTTAAGTAAGTATCTAGCTCAGGATGCCGTGTGCTCGCCAAAATGTGTTTCTGTTGCTCTCATAACAAGATTTAGATTTATGTTTATTTCCTCCAGATGAGTTGTACTAGGCCTGAGAAATATCTGTGTTCCAAGTGTGTCAAGACTAAGTCTTATATTTAATTTAATTATCTTATTAATCAGTTTAATACTTTCTTTGATAAAAAAAAAAAGCCTAAGATTAAAACAAGCATGACCATTTTTGATGTATCGTAGGAAGGTGGAGCACGGCAAGTGTAACATGTCTGCCTCTAATAGGTTGCAGAAGAAATGAACTGTAACTCACAAACCCTTTTCCCTCCACTTGCGAGTGGCTTAGTGCCGCAAAGTTAGAGCCTCAGCTAAACATTTCAAACTCATGTAAACCAGAGTAGGAAAAGCATAGAACCAATTAAGCTAACCTTGCCTGATGTCAGTATATTTTACTGCCCGAAGAGGTTTTTCTAAGGCCCCTTGTTTGTAAAATACCCACCGGTTCACTCCATCATGCATTCTTCTATCGGCGCATGTACTCATGACTGTGTGCATAACGCCTGAGTGCCGGCGACAAGCTCCCCAAAGCAAATAAATGATTGCAGAGGCTGAAATGGTCCGTGATGTCTGATCCTATTAACCTGCGCCTAGTCATGGTCTAGAAACCAGCAGCAAAGGCAGTCAACTTAATAAACCCCCGTCTTTCTGTTAGACCACAGAGATCCATATTCAATACCAGCACACAAAAACAGTTTCTTAAATATGTATGGAGCACAGTTCAGGAATGTTTCCCTTTTCTCTTACAGTATATCCTTGATTCGGAATTGTGAGAAACTCCCAGCACAAGATCACTTCATCGTGCAGGAGTACTTGGACAAGCCCTTTTTAATGGAGGGCTACAAGTTTGATCTGCGCATTTACATCCTGGTCACTTCCTGCGACCCGCTTAGGATCTTCCTCTACAACGACGGCTTGGTGCGGATGGGAACGGAGAAGTATCACACGCCTAACGAATCCAATCTGGTGAGAATGCCACATGTTATCAAAACGGAGAGAAAACGGCGTTACTTTGTCCTTCCAGCAATTCTTTGTTGAATTATACACTTTCGCGAATATATGAAAAAACGGTGTGAAGATCATCTGGATGCAATTATATTTTGATATTAAATATTACCCAAGCAGTGCAAATAAAGCATATACTGTAGATCTCATTCTCTGTTAATAGGCCCTTTAAATCTTCTGTAATGGACACTAACAGTTCCTGCTTAAGCCGATTTTTGTTTTTTCTTTGTCCTTCCCTCAGAGTCAGCTATACATGCACCTGACGAATTACTCAGTAAACAAACACAATGAGAACTTCGAGCGTGATGAGACGGTGGACAAAGGCAGCAAGAGATCCATCGGCTGGTTCACTGAATTTCTCCGCATCAACAACTACGACGTCGCTAAATTCTGGGGCGACGTTTCTGTAAGTCTGTTACATTCAGTAAGCACATAATGCGTGTACTGGCCCGTGGGAAAGCCTTCACGTATGACATGTTGACTTTTCTTCCTATGGCTCTCCTGAACTGATGTATGTTTCTCCTTTGCACACGCAGTATCTCTAACATTATACAGTAGCCTTCAAATTATAGCATATCTCCAGAAGAGGATTAAGAAAAAAAATATGGAGTTTTTTTTCCCTCAGACTTTTTTACTCAGAATTCTGTCTTTCTTTCTTCAAAATCCTGACTTTTTTTTCTGAGAATTCAGATTTTTTCAGTGTTATGACTTTTTTACCCTTAAACATCTGACTTTAATCTCAGAATTCTGAGTTTTTATTCAGAATTCTCCCCTTAATCGTCCCCAAATTTATTTTAGACTTATTCCTTTAATCTTAAAAATGGACATTTTTTCAGTTTCCATTTAAACGCAGGATAAAAAAAGGTATAAAATGATTAAAGAGAGAATTCTGAGGAAAAAAAAGCAGAATTCTCAGAATAACAATGTCAGAATACTTAGATTAAAGAAGGAATTATGGGGAAAAAAGGTAAAGGTTTTTTTTTTTTTAATGGTGGCTCTAATCCTCTTCTATACATATCCCCTGAAGTGGAGGAAATTGCATTTAAAGCTCTCATTCCAGCAGCAGCATCGTGGATGTTTTGACAACTGGTATTTAATTCCAAATTGAGTGGGTACACTAGGTCTACAGCAAATTGATTGTTAAAACCCGACATTCACCGAGTGAGAGAATCACATTTGGTTGGTCAGGTTTTAAACGTCTTTTTTTTACATAAGCATTTGTGAATCCGGCACCTTATCCGACATGATCTTTGCAAACAGACATTCAAGGCAAGGTTAAAAAGTAAATAAAAATATTTCTCATGTCGTATTTATGGTTTTATAAGGTGGAAGTGTCAAAGTATGATATAAGCAGAAAAAGACATTTTGCCAAAACACGATTTTTCTGGCAGTTTTCCCAGACTGGCCCACTGGCCCTGAATGTTTTTTTTTTTTTTTTTTTTGACCATTTAGCACATTACAGTTCACGGAAAATGTGCATTTTTGTCATCGCTAAACACCTGTGTGGACAGTTCACGTTGAATTAAAAGAGCTTCACTGACGGGTGCGTATCTGTCCTGACCTGTCCTCATGAATTGTTATTTCAATCAGACGTGCCCATATGTTTCTGTGTAGCCACTTTAGCCTGACACTTTGGCTACTTGCTATTCCACTTTACCCTTTATACCCCCAAGGGAACTTTCTTGTCTGTGTTTTTATTTCAGACTGCAGTTCTAGCTGTCATTCTTTTTTTTCCCCCTTCGCTGTTCTGTTTTTTTCGTCCTGTGCTCCTGTGTTTTACTAGCTCATCTGTCAGCACCGCGGTGTCTCAGCGCAGCGTTCCTACCTTTCGTAGACGGCCTCAACCTGTCCCGCTCATGTAACTGCCCTTCACCTCTCCGACACTCACGGATATGTGAAGGTGCAGCGATTAGCAGGCGGACTTTCCGTTTTCACCCGCTAACCTTCTTTTCCAGTTTAAAACCCTGCTGGATTTTGTAAATGACTAGCACACGTTGTCCTTTTTCTTCTCCCTCCACGACCCTTTTCTCTATCTTCCGCTTAGATAGATCCTGTTTCCTGGCAGAGTGTTAATCTTTCCGTTCACCTCTTTGATCATTTGGCTCATTCTGTTATTTTCCCTTTTGAGGTCCTGATGATTCGTTCTTTCATTAGACTTGTTTGTGGCACATTTTCACTACGTTGCTGGTTTCTGTCCCTTGAAGCATTTACTCCTTCCTGTCCTGTGTAAACTTGTGACCAAAGACTAATCACTGAGAACGCATAGACAAATTATATACTCATTAACTAGCCCTCAGGGCAAGTCCACATTGTGGTTGCCTGAACAAAACAAAAAAAAATGGAAATGTCTAGAAAATACACTTAATGTAATTCAAGTCAAATGCATGACAAGCAAATTAGCAGGCCGGTCCTTTAAAGGAAGCACAATAAATATGTTCGTATTGGAATATCTGTCATGCGCTTAGTGATTCTGGTGCTAATTTGACGGTTGGTGCTGTATTCCCATGAGCAGTTAGCGGTCGTGTGCTGCTTAGCTGTCACATGCAGGCATCGCTGGCGCAGATTCAGTGATGTTACAGGCTTAAAACAATTCAACAATCTCAGATGGAAATTGAAAGATTTTCTTTTCTCACTCCCAGTTATTCACTGTGTGCTGAGAAATCAAATTAAGGAATAGCGGAGACAATTAAAACAAGCTCACAGTTCCAGAATTTTCTAGAATGCAGGAAGTGTTCTCACCAAGACATGTATAACTGGGGTGAAACAGCATGGCTCAAAGTATGCAGTTCCTCTTATTGTATACCGTGATGGCGTTTTACTTGCTACAGGCTAGATCGCACAAAACAAAGAACATTTCTAAGAAATATCTTAGTACCAGACGGTAATGTTCATACCAGACCTCTGCCAGACATGAGTTTCCTTGTTTAATATTGTGCTTCTTGTTCCATATTGAGAAACAGGCAGGGGTAAATGAATGCAGCGTTTTTTAAAATTTCGTTTATTTATTACTTAACTTTTTCTGTACTGCAATAAATAAATAAATAAATAAATAAATAAATAAACAAACTAGCACGTTCTTCCTTAATTTAAATTTGTTGGAATTCAACTCCCGTGTCAGATAAGTGACAAACAAAATAGCTTGAGCGATATTTGTAGCATTATTTTGTCAAAAGACTAAAACAAAAGAGGAGATTGTGTGGTCCCTCACGACCCCATTTGTAAATCAAGCAACCCCATGTGAGGCTGCGTCTCCGTGCTCGAGAACCCCTGACTCTACAGCTCATGTGTTTCATGCACAATTTGTGTTAATCATCTAGCCCTTTTTGAGCATCATGTTCTGACCGCAGGAAGGTTTTTTTTTTTCTTGCTTGGTGAATTTATTTTAACTGCTGAGCCTGGATATGGCACTACCAGCACCAGCACACAATAACATTTTAGCATGCCTGAGACTGGTCCAAGATCCATATAACATCTGGTCTTTGGGTGTTTTTCTTTTTTTTTTCATCCAGTGAAGGATTCATTGAATTGAGATAAGGGTTTACACATGGACTGTTTGTAGCGACTGATAAAGGTTGGTGTAACTGATAGACTGGTAATTCAGTTTCCTGGAAATAACTGGTATGTTAGAGTATATATATATATACATTGCTATGCTTGGAGATCTGATGAAAGAATTCAAACTTAACTACTGCTGTTCTGTACTAAGTAGGTGTACCCACAGGGGTATTTTAGAAATAAATCCAACAAAGCAGGGCATTAACAGTCCTAAGGGAACTTGTGGGATCATTGTCTTTTAACATTTTCAGTCATGTGTAAACAGCTCATGGTAGTTCTGTTATCATTTCCTGTTGGGATGCACCGAAAGAGAATTTTTCAGTACTACTAAATGTGGTGATCATGATTCATGATCTGATAGATAAACATGATTTAACCTTCTGTATGTGATTCCCACCAAAATACTCGCTATTTGCATAGCACTTACTGTAAGTCAGAGGATGTGAATTGGTGCAGTAAGATTCCCACCTACTTGTTTTCAACATCCTTGTTGAATTTGAATTTTGTGCGATTTTTCTTGTTCTCACGGCAGGAACTGGTGGTTAAGACGCTGATTGTGGCCGAGCCTCACGTGCTCCACGCGTACCGTATGTGCCGCCCCGGACAACCTCCAGGGAGCGACAGCGTCTGCTTTGAGGTCCTCGGCTTTGACATCATCCTAGACCGCAAGCTCAAACCGTGGCTGCTGGAGGTACGTGCGATTATTCTTTATCTGTTTTGTTGCCCTTAAAATTCAAGCTCTCAGTTCCTGCTGGTCTCTGATTTTTGTGCAGAAAACTGAAAAAGTGTGCGTTAGGATATGGGTGCCATGTATGTGAGAGTGGAGGCGGGGCAGGTGAGAGAGAAACAGATTGCTGTTAATGTCGACATCACTGATGTGTACTCCATGAGCTCAGCTTACTGCCTGTGCGGAGTTTTCCATGTTCTCCCCCGTGTCTGTGTGGGTTTCATCTGAGCTCTCCGGTTTCCTCCCACCTTCCAGAAACATGCCGTTAGGTGGATTGGTTATGCTAAATAGCCCCCCCAGGTTGAATAAATATGTAAATGTGTGTGGGCCCTGTGATTGCGTCTCATCCGCCCGACTGCGGCGCACCCAGTGTTTCCAGGATAGGCTCTGGGTCTCCTCTGAATCTTACTGGCATAAAGCAGTTACTGAGGGTGAATGATGAATGAACTCAAGTCTCAAATCTAAACAGCTTTCTATAGTACACTACGGGCCAGTATACTTGAACAATCCAGTATTTATCCTAAGGAAGAAGGAAACCTTTTGGCATCCAGTTTTTGGTTGTTGATTTAGCTGCTGTAATTACTCACACACATGAGGGAAAAAAATTCATAGTTCATAGTTTATAGTTTATAGTTTGATTTGTTTATTCTGTAGATTAAAGATCTCTGATGTAATGACTCAAGCCTCTTGAATTAGATAAGCAAAACCATAAAGTACAAATGTTAATATTAAATATTTATTAACACTAATTTAACAGTAGCAAAACAGACCGTACTATATTATTACTGAAGATTAATGATGTTCGATAATAATAGTCAAAAATGATCCGCACTCTGGCTGTAGAATTTATTTGAATTCATTTTTAGAAAAGACAAATACATCCTTGCTTCTCAATACACTTTGTCCATCTGTCAACTAGCTTTCATATTCCTACATTAAAAATGTTTAATGCTGACCTGCGAGCCACAAGTGCACAACTGTCTTCGCTTCTTCCTCAGAAGTGAGTCTTCGTCCTCGTAGAGCTGCTTTAAGGGGAACAAACGGGACACTCTGATGGAGCAAAATCAGAACTATAGGGAGGCCGTCTCAAAACTAAGTTTTTGCCCAGCATCAACAGTGTGTAGATGTTCAAGATCGTTCAAGATCAAAACGTTCTTGGATAGCAGTCCTCTCTGTCCTCTCACTGCTGTTGATTGTTGAACCTTTTTCCTGATAATGTTCCAACACTGGCCCTGAAAAAAGGTACGCATCAATTTTCCAACTGATAGTTGACTTAAGAACTTTTTGGCTCTCAAACTGCGATGAATCCATGCCTCGTCACCAGTAACAGCTATCCGCTCCTTCCGCTCACGTGAGCTCACAGACGCCCCTGATTGGCTGTAGAGCCGTGATTAATGTGGGAGCACTAAGTACCCCTCATCCCTCCTCTCTGAGAGAGCTCGGCCAATCAGCTCTCTCTAGACCTCTGGCTGCGAGAGGTTACAGCATCACCCGGGAATCGAACTCACAATCCCCGGATGATAGGACGAGCACTTTACCACTGCGCCACTGGGAGCCCAGTAATGATTCTCTTTAAGAAACTTTCACCTTCCTTAGAATGGACATTTGCAAATTTTGTTTGGACATCTGCAAAGATTGCAACATATATACCGTCAGACAAATCCACCCCCCCCAAAAAAAAATCACTTCAGTTACAAATGAACTAGTGCGGTCAAGGGAAGTTTTAATGTAAAAATTTAAATACGTTTTGTCATTAGGTGTTCAAGCAAAATCCTGTTTCTCCGGAAAAGTTATTTTATCTTGCGTGAGCCTTTACTTGTGTTTTTTTTTTTTTTTTTTTGCTTTTGTAACATCTGCATTTATACGTTATAAAATTATATGTACGTTTCTTCAGGTGTACTAGAGAACGCATGTGCTGCTGAAAATAGAAGTAATAATTGAACAGTGTGGCTTGTTGCTATTTAGAGTTTAGCTCCTAAGTGTACAGTGATTTTCCAGTCTTTGGTCAAACACAATAGAGAACGCGGATGCTACAGCAGTATGTTGAGTCCCTGAAGTGTTTTTATATAATGATGAATTTTTCATCTCAAATGCTTCACCCTTTCAGCGTGTATACTGTATGTGAGCTGGAAAGCTGGAACGGGGTGCAGAACATAGAACATTCTTCAGGTATGTGGATACTAAAGATTAGAGGCAAAATGCTGTCAGGAGTGTCTCAATAAAAAAAAAAAAAAAAAACTAGTCTCTTTTAAGACGGCAACGATAAACAGGAAGAGAGTAATCACGTAAACATGAGAGTAATATTGCCTATGCTAGGTTCCAATCCCTCTCTCTCTCTCTCTCTGTCTGTCTGTCTATCTGTCTGTCTGTCGCTCTTTCTCTTTGACTCACAAAAAATGTAGGTCAGGACTGTAATTTCAGCAATGGCTGGGGCCCATGATTGCTAGAATTCTTTCTTATTTTAGTTGTGTGTGCATGTGTGTGTGTGTGTATGTGTGTGTGTGTGTGTGTGTGTGTGTGTGTGTGTGTGTGTGTGAGAGAGAGAGAGAGAGAGAGTAAGTGGGCGGTGGTGTTCAGGGGTGCTGTGGATTTATGGAATGCATGTTTCTGAACATTCCATGTCAGGTTTTCTTTCCGTCCCACACACGATGTCAGCCAGTTAAAGCATGACCCAAATCCTTTAACCCAAAGTGTGTGTGTGTGTGTATTTTTCCCCCCTCAAAAAAGTCAGAAATCTTACTTCCAGTCTATTCCATTCCCTTCCAGTTATGACTCCAGGATATTAAGTGACTTCTAAATAGGAAATATTGTTCATTATTATTAAAAATAAAAAGCCCCCCCAAAAAAAGCATTTTTCTCCCCATGAACTCCTAATAATTTTTTTATAGGTGCTTGAAAGTTTAAACACACACAGATCGTTTCTGTCTGCTTGCTTTGGTCGAGACTTGTAGCTCTCGGAGCGCACGGAGCCGGAGTTCACAGGCCGGGTCCTCGAAGGGCTTGGAGTCACTGCGAAAGGGGAAGAGTGCAAACAGTGGTAGATACAGTTGTTACACTTCGGCGCTAATGATCTCTTGGTGCTACTAGCAGCCCACCGCAAACTGTCATCAATTAACATCCCCGCAAGTTCCGCACAGAGGGGGAAAAAAAGCTGTTTCTCTTTCACGCTACATTTACAGCGGTACACATTTATTTCCGATTTCGAGAGATTAGTCAGGAAACTCTTGGAGTCTCAGTAGAGGCAGCATGGACTCACCGTAAACTTTTACAACGCATTGCACTGGTGTGTGTACCGTTGTTACGCGCTGTAATGTAGGTAACGGATTGCTAGGCAAGCACAGTAATCAGCGTCTGATTAGTTTTAATGTATACGTTTAAAAAAGCGCATAAAAGAGTAAGTGTAAACAGCGAGATTTCAATAAACAATTATTTACTTAGGAATAATTAAAGTACTATTATTATTATTATTATTATTATTATTATTATTTCCAATGCACTATTATTTTCTCTTTTGTTTTTCATAGATGCTTTCCATCACATCCTCCAGTCCTGCCTGATTGGTGTCAGCCTAGATTAAGCAGCCGTTCTGATAGCAGTCCCAGCCCTCAGCCTCTAATGGTGTTAGCAAGGCCCTTTTCCTGCCTGGCTGCAGACAGCCTGCGAACTCCCGAGTGCAAGCCAGCCTAACGAGGGAACGAAACTACGTCCCAAATCAATTTTGCGCACATATGCACACTCATCTAAAAGGTAGATGATGTATAAATGTAGAACAGAATTTTTTTTTTTTCCCCTCTTGCTTGGCACATATTTCAAGGAAATGTCCTTCATGTTAACTTCAGTAATTATGTTACAAAGTAATTATGTTTCTCAGCCTTATAGGCTTTATTGCGATTTATTCCTCAATAAGCTTTTGTGTCTGTATGCTGGCAGACAGAGTAACAAGAATACACTCCTAAAGCATAACTACTTAAACTAAAGCCCTTCATCCAAACCAAACCAAACCAAAAAAAAGAAAAATCCAAGAGCTATTTTTAAAACACTTTATAATATTTGCATGGAGCTTCCAAGCATACACCTGCTAAAATTATTCCGTAGCACTCCTCTGTTCGTCAGAGGTATGACGGGAACACGATAGGAGGCAGCACGGCTCGGCAAAACGTTCAAGCCCGTCAGACACACAGCATTGTGCCGTGCCGGGAGAAAAGGCAGCTTTTGTTACGATCCTTATCTTAATTCCCCAGGTTTTTGCGACAACCGCTTTTACCTCCCTTTGACATTCAAAACATTTGGGGCATTTACATGAGCGGGGACGCCCAAACAGCATAACTCGAGAAGCCTCACTTTCTCCCCTAGACGTGGTTAGTCGCCGTTGTTCGGTCCTTTTAGCGACTGCTGCTGTTGGCATGCTAATTTTCAGGGCAATGCGATTCAGGTTTATGTTGCTAGGAAGGATAGCCCCCTCCAGAGGTCAGGAGGATTCCAAAGGGACGTGAACACCCATTAGTCAAATGCTGCGGTGCAACACTGATATCATTGCCCCCTGGGCCCACTCTCTGTTTTTTTTTTTTTTTTTTCCCCTCTGCCGTTTTTTTTTTTTCCTCCCTCAAGTCTTTGCAGAAGCCGGTCACACCGGAGCTGTTAAGCTGGCGTGATGAATAATGCAAAGGCAAAAGGAAAGGGAGATATTCAGGGTACACAGAAAGATTGAGGGACAGAAGAAGATAGACAAAGAGGAAGAAAGGCAGCGAGAAAGCCAGATAAAATATACATTCACAATAATGCGTCCCAGGTCCATGAGGGCGGACTCGGGCCGGGAGGGGGTTTATTATGGTTATGAATTTTGCGTGGCGGCTTTTACAGGCCCGCCGTACAGGGGTGGTCGACCCCTCACAGCGTTCAGCCTCATTAAAGCACAGATTACTTTGCGGAATCTAAACACACACATGCACACATATAAATACAGGGATTTTTTTTCTTTTTTTTAACCAATACAGTAATTATCCCTATAGACGTGTAGGCGGAGGGAGTCTTTGTCCTTTATGACGGGGGGGGGCCTGGAATATTGTGGTCATTTCGTTCCCACCAACATATAAAATTAGGCCTACACACATACACACACATATATACACACACAAAATGCACAACAGTTATTAAACCAGCAATCAGCTCTGCTTTTCAGTCAAGGGCCAGAGCACATGACCTCAGCACACTCAGCCGTATCTCTCCTCCGTGTGGCCAGCTCATCGTGAATGGCAAACAAACACAGCACTTTGTGTCACCAGGTTTGTAACATGTCGAACATGCACAGTTATTAGGGTTTGTTTTTTAGGAGATCTGGCCTAATTGCCACCCTGCAGGAGAGAGTGTAGAGTGTGTCTGTGGATGATTGGCAGCCAGTGAAGGAGCCATGAGTCAGACGCATTTACAGGGTCGGTAGCTACCGAGGGGCCAAAGTGCCTCCCGATCTCATCTCACTTCCTCTCTCGCCCGTTGGTTTCTGCCTCTCCGTCTGTCTCTCCACCATTCCCAGCCCACCCGATCATTTCAAGATGAGCCCGGTCAGTTCTCTCCCTTGAAACGCGACATAAGCCAGACCTCGGCTCTTTCTTCCCGAGCAGAGCGACCGAATGAATGGAAGTGATCTGGATCAGAGCGCGTACACAAACAGAGGCCCATTTGAAGGTGCACTCAGACGCGCCTCTTTGATCTCACGGCCGTCTCTGCAACCTTCTGACGGCCAATTCCCTCTTGTTGCGACGTGCAGGCCGGACATGCGTGCTTTCACATGACACACGGCTACAAAGCTTGTACATTCTTTGAAAGAACTTGGCCATGTTATGTTTTGTATGTCTTTAAAAAAAAATTTAATAAAACGGCTGCTTTTTGGAGAGGGCGACGACAATTCTGACACAGGAGAAGTGTTTATTCTAGTCAAAAATTCTAATTCTAAATGGTTATGCATGCTTCACGAACATCAAGAATTCATGCACGAAACAGAAAAAAAAAAATCAGATTTTTTGATATCTGACGGATTTAGTGAATAATATTTTAAGGCCTTGTTGCCTGCGTGCATTCGTTCTCTTTTGTACACTTACTATTAAGCAAATTCTCAGAATTTGATTCATCTGTACAAGTGGCTGTGGCACGTCTTGATGAGTTCAATAACTCTAGATGGCAGTGTTTAGCTTTCCCATGTGGTGCCATTCGGAGATTTATTAAAGAATGATAGCAGCCATCCATTCATCTGTCTGTCTTTATCTCTACTCACACAAAAACTAAATTACACTTTTACTGTACTTTCTGAAGAAATAGACACCTTACAGATGGGCAATGCAGTGAAAGAGCCATGACAGTGGCAGATACTGCCATTTATCATTAAGCGATGGCTTTGTGCAGCCCAAGAGACTGCGTGCGCGCGCGCTTGTGCGTATGTGTGTGTGGAAGGCTTTTCAGCCGTATGGTATAGGTGACCTCAGCGGCTGCAGGTTGGCTAGATCCCTGACCTTTAAAACGCACAGGCGGCAGCTATTGGGTTTCAGCGCTGGAATTAGCCACTTGAAATGCAGCGAAGGAACAAAAAAATGATTGATAACGATGTGAAACGGGAGCCGCAAAGGTTTTCCTAGGGCACCCGGCTGTATCGGCCTTCTCTCTCCACCCTCTGATTAGCATTGCAGCAGCCGGTTCGTTCGCAGCCGGTATTTCAGTACCGCTGTTTTTTTTGTTTTGTTTTTTTTGCTCCATGAGAATCCAAAAAAGCAACGCTCGTATATTCTCACACGGGCACGGATATGATGCGCTTTCTGAAAATAAATATCACATATCAAGTTTTTTTTAAAAATATTCCTCTGCAAGCTTTTTTGTTCCTCACAAATATTTGTTTTGTGCTTGACGGTCAGAGCGTGCCAAATTTATGCTCATGTTTATTTCCTTGATTTCCGCAACAGGAATATTCAAATCATATCTTGTAAGATTTAGCTCACGCTGCGAGTGCGCGTCTGCGCTCGAAGAACACTAATCAAAATCGTTAGCCCACAAGTAGATCAAAGTAAACTCGAACCAAAAGCCTCGTACATGTGGGACTAATCGCGCAGAGAAATTGAATCATTGAAGCTTCGTCTCTCACCGCCGGTCCCTGAGATCACTGACAGGTTATTTATGCATCAAAGCCTGATATATTCAGGTGGGGAGGTGGAAACTAAAGACTCGAGTCAGTATGGTTTACCCCTAAAGAGGGCTGTTAATTGGGCCGGGTTTTAAAAATACAGAATGGGGAAAATTGCCAAATGTTATACTTCTTTTTCTTCCTTTTTCCTCTGACATTATTATTACGATTCATTATCGTTTACTTTATTTTTTCATGAGGAAAAAATGGTCATCATTGATATCATTTTATTTAACCCTCCCAGGCTTTTTTCCAAAGATGTGTAGCTGTGAGTTTTTTTTTTTTCCCCCCTCCAACTTCAGGGATTCAGTAACCTCAGATCTGCTCAGCTTCCTCTTCACGAGCCTGGACCGTTCTCACACTGATACACTCGGCCTACGAATTAGAGTGAAAAAAGCTTGAATGCTCTTCCACATGAAAACCTATTTTTTTTAATTATCAAGAAGAATACGAATTGAAAACGAGCTGTGGAATGTAAAAAGACATGGTGAATGTGTGACACACCTGGGTTGCCAAACTTTTTGTTGAACCCTTTTTTGTTGTTTTTTTTTTGAGTCAAGTCATTTGTGTGGGTAACGTTGCACAGCAGCTCAAAGCATCCAGTGAGTGTACTGTATGTGTGTGTCTGAGAGAGAGCGAGAGAGTGAAAGAGCTACTAAGGTTACAGCTGGTACAGTAAATTCGTTGATTTAGCCCGCCATGGCCGGGCCTCTCTCCTTTTATTTGCGCCTGGCACTCAGTTGTGATGTAAATATTATCTTACAGCTCACTTCTAAGCTGGACACACATCAGTAAGCACCTTTGTGGGATTAGCATCCAGCCAGGACTCGAATTATCCAGGGAACTGGAAGGCTTTGTGTAGCCGTGGCCGCATAGGAGGAGGGATGCAGCTGGGTTGCTCTTTTCACCAGCTTTTTTACACCGCGTCCCGATCTGCCACCGCCGTGCGCGTCCGCGCTGCCCCCGCGGCCCTCTTAAACACTCTCAGCCGGCAAAACACAGTAAACCTGTTCGGCGAGAGAGAGAGAGAGAGGGGGGTAAAAAATACGATAGCCTGTTTACGGATTCCTTTCACACTTCTGAGATGCATTAAGAGAAATTGGCATTGACGCCGTGAATGGAACGACTGCACTCGTACTAACAGATCATGCACAGAAATGGTCGGGGGGGGAGGAGGGGATGGGGGGGCAGGGAGATTTTTTTTTCTGAAATCTCGTAAACAAAAAATATATAATAATAATAATAATAATAATAAATAAATTTGCCAGCATTCTGTTGCGAGGAATTTTCTACAAGAATGTGTCAGATGGTAGTGACTGAGCTCTTGTGCTGAGAGGTGGCACGTCTACTGTTATTTGACCTCACTTTTTTTTCTTTTCCATCGGCGAGCAATTCAATCAGTGCACTCTTTCGGTCCTTTTGTTACACAGAGCAGCTCTCGGGCCATCTGGAGAGACAGAGCAAAGAATTGATTTTGGCATGTTACAAATAACACTTGATACCTGAATTCATTGGCTTGACAACTGTTTACCTGCTAAAAGGAAAAGGACGGTTATCGTAAGATTCGGGAAGTTTCAGGGGTCGGGGGGGGTATGTGCATGAGGGGAAGTTATCAACGTCTATGGCACCCCTTATTAGCAGAGGACACGATACAGTCTCCTGATACGGTAGTTTCTTATGCCATGCAGATAAGGCCGGTTTAAACAAGGATCCTCAGAGGAAACAGAGAAAGGGACTGAGAATCAAAGAGAAAGTGAGACTATGCCGGTGACTGACAGGAGACGCTAGCTATCAAGTGACAGCCGCCCCCAGCTCGACAGGATGTACACAGAGACGAGGTCAAAGGTCAATTCGACCCCGAGCACCCTAGAAAAGTTCCCCTTCACTAAAGCGTTTCCCGGGAACGCAAGGAAGAAAGAAACGCTATACCCCCTACCGCAAAAATATCCTTTCGTGTTTATTTCCAGATCAATCGCGCTCCGAGTTTTGGGACGGATCAGAAGATTGATTATGATGTGAAGAGAGGGGTCTTACTCAACGCACTGAAACTGCTGAACATCAAGTAAGTGTTTTTTTTTTTCCTTTGGCACTCGATATTCCCTTTCAGTAATTGTGATTAAGCGAGAGGAGGAATTTAACAGAAAGACATTCAGCTTTTTTTTATTCCTTTAATTTTAATCAATTAGCTCGAGTTCATCTGTAAAAGGTGAAAAAGCATCTTTTGATATTTTGGAGCATCCTGATTATGAGCACGTGATGCGACAATGTTATGCACGCTTGCTCGTGCTGGTTTATTCGAATCCGTGGAACAATCCTCCAGCATTTTTTAACAGTTCCGCAGATTCCTGTAAGCGTGTGTCCCTGTTTGTGTTTGTAAGCGCTTGGGATCGTACCTGCTTGTACAGTATGTGTAACTCGACGCGTAGCATCGAACACACCTTCTGTTTGAGCGCCCGGACGAATTAATCACTCGCGCGCAGGACATACTGTGTACAGTATCCCGTGCGCGCGAGTTTCTCCGCGTTCGTTTGTGTGTGTATGTATGTGTGCGCGCGAAGACAACAGTCCCCAGGTAGTACACACAGTCCAGGCTGATTGATCATCTCAGACCTGACCTCTAAGCTTGGACTCTCGTGTCCTAAATATAGCCTTCCAGAGCAGCACCGGCACTACATCAGGACATAAGAGGACGCGAGCGCTCTGCAGCTCGCGGGATCGTGTTTCAAGTGTAAACGAACGCATTGTGATCTCACATGCCAGAGTGAATTCATTCAAGCCTCTCCAGACTTTTAGTACAGCATTGCAGAGTCATTCCGACTTGAAAGCCAACGCATTGCGCCATTAAACAGGCGGTATATCCTCAGCGCCTGAGCGACCTGTCTTGCCTGTGCTGGAAAGTTTAAATGACATCTTTAGTGCTGGGAATTAGTAATACAGTGGCTGGGATGTAAAGGGATCTTAAAGGCATGGAGCCTACAGGTCAAACAAAAGACACTCAGAATTAAAAAAAAACTCAGGACAATTTTACATTTTTTTTTTCTCCCTCCACAGAGCGAGCGATAAGCGTCGAAACCTGGCTCAGCAGAAGGCCGAGGCGCAGCGACGCCTCTACGGCCAAGGCACCATGAAGAAACTTTCAGCAGGTTCATCGGACTGGGAAAAGCAGCGCCTCACCCTGGAGAGGAGGAGAGAAGAGCTGGTGAGACGAAATATCATTTTTTCCTTTTCCTTCTTCTTGCAGTAACTTTCTCTAAAACTTTTCCCCAGGCTCACGCGTAATGCTTCGTTGGCAGTTCAGGGCGACAATGTAGTATTTAATTATTCATGTTCAGAAATTACAGAGGCAATACATTTCAAACTTTTAAGTGGCAGTTCAGCGAGACGTGCTCTGTGCTCCAGTCCAGTCCTTGATTGGTCTTTCGGGCCAAGCTTTATCGTATGAAGTGATGAATGAATGTAAAATTGCCGCAGGTAGGTGGTATTTTCAAAGGCCAGGGCGAAAAGTGCATAAGAGGGTAAGAGCGTGGGATGGTGGGGGGCTTCAGCGAGCGATCATGTTCTAGTGTTTAGCAGAGATCAGTGACTATAATTGGAGGCACCCTGCTGCTATGCTGCAAATTGACCATCTGACCTTTTCACAATTACCGTTTTTGATGTATTAAAATGGGAACGCGGGACTTAAATCCATATGAATCATGATTCGGCTCTCCGTATTAACAAGTGTAAGAGAGAGGGGGATTTTTGCACCGGGCGCTCTGTTCACTCTTTGATACTTGACTTCATTAAGGCACCTCTAATGGGGTAGGTGGACGCCTGGTGTTGTTGTTGTTGTTGTTGTTTGTCGAAATAAGGCCAATTGAGTCGTATCCTTTCTTAGGACCTCACCTCTGTATATTTCTGTTTTAGAAAGAGAGACTTGCCCAGGTCCGCAAGCAGATCTCCAGGGAGGAGTATGAAAACCGTCATCTGGGGAACTACAGGTAGGCCACAGGAGCATCTCTACCCGCGGGACGCATCTTACATTTATAAGGTCAGATAAGGAGCAGGATGCTCCCAGGAGGATAAAGCAACGGAGAAAGTAGAGCTGCACGGCCCAGTTCAGAAAAGGAGTAGAAGGCAGGAATGAGAAAAGACAGCGGGCAGGGCCTGGAATTGAATGCCCCTTGGTATGCACACACGCTCTTAAACATGCACATACATATACCCGGGGCATGTTATGCCAAAGTATCAGGAGCTTTTCTCTCACGTGAGGCCACTGAGAACAGGGAGCATCAATTTTTAATATTCGCCTGTCAGATGAGCAGATGCCTGCTTCAGAAGACAAGTCAGGGGTGGTTTGGCTTCACCTCATCCTTTGCTCATCGCCAATGCTCTTTTGCTTAAAAGAAGTGTTCGGTATATGCCACAGCAGTGCCCTGGGCTTTATTACCGTTGCTACTCTCTGTTTGTTACACTAGAATGCTGAGCGTCTGGTGCTGCCTAATGAAGACCCCCCAATTGGGAAGCGGCACTGGGACTTGATTAAGGCGGCCCTCATTAGACGAGTCTCCCAACTAACCTTTTTTCCATTTACTGGAACGGGGTTCAGGTACAGGGAGCCTGCTTCAAAGAGGAGCCAAAGCCATTTAGTGTCTCAGGCATTTATCACACCGCTCGATGAGTAATTGTGACGAGTCGCTCCGGAATAACAGCACCACTTAAAAACAGCACCGAGGAAGCAAGGAGAGTGAATCTGGTTCTTACATAGGTTGTTTTCCGACTGATGTAATTTCTATTCCCTGCATCTCTATCCTAATAACCCCCCACCCCTCCAAAAATATGCTGAAACGTTAAAAAAAAAAAAAAAACAGGTAAACCAAGAATTAAACATACACCATATGAAGAAGACGAAGTGAGAAGATTCAAAGAGGCACACGCTTCTACAAGTAATAGGTCTTTGCTGCTATACAAGTTTGGCCATAATGCAGGCTTTAATGGATTTCAGAGCTTTATCCAAGGATCTTAACATTTACATTAGTTGATCCCTTGATTATGCCGCGGCTGGCCGAGCTCCTAACTAAAGAGCATGCTTAAATGTTAGCAGAACATTAACCAGTCAGAGCTGTGTAACTCTAACAGATATTAGTTCTCATTCCTAATGCCTTATGTTTATATGGATTAAGGTCGTGACATGGGGACGTACATGTAATTTCTAGCTGTATGATGTAACTACATGGCTTGTTCCTCACATTGAAACATTATTCTGTTCATTCTTCAGCCTCGAGGGTCTTTCCAACGCCTTAATAGTCACGTCAACAGAAGTGCATTACTATAATACTAATGCTGGTGTCGAGAGAGTGATTGAGAATGGTTTAAATAATATGATAAGCAGGTGCATTCTCCTCGCTCACTCTCTGTTGCCTTTTCTCTCTCTTTCTCTCTTTGCTTACAGACGTATTTACCCCCCAGATGACAAGCTGCTCTTGGAGAAGTATGAGGGCCTCCTCTCGGTTGCCTTTCAGACGTTCCTCGCTGGGCGAGCAGCCTCACTTCAAAAGGAAATGAATAATCCTCTGAAACGACTGAAGGCATGTACCTGAGTCTCAGCTGGCTCAGAATCCCCCCCCCCCCCCCCCTCCTTTCTATCTCTGCTCTCTCGGTGTCTCCTTCTCTCATTCTTTCCTTCTCTGTATTTAGACTTCCCCTTCAGCTAGAAAATAGCAAGAGAAGAAAGGAAATAATGCAAGATGCCGTTGTGGCTCCTCCTTGTGCTTCCTGCTATGACCTCGTTGCCCAAGTCTAAGGCTTTCCAGTCCATAGTGAACATGATGTTTTAAGACCGAGACCCCTTTTTGTTACAAGGACTGCCTGCTGTTTTTACTCGTTTTTCCCTTTGGCCTCTGTTTTCATTCATAGTCACCTTGAGTTCATCATTGTGCCATGCTTCTTTTCAGAAATATTTGGATGGTGGGAGAGGGTTTTTCAAGACACGGATATGTCAGCTCAGGCACATCAGCGTGCTGCATTGTTGCAGGGCCTCTTTAAGTATTGCCCATCCGCACTCTGCGGTTTAATGGAGTTTAAGCTGCCTGGGGTGGAATCAGATAGAAATGCTTTGGAGTGGATGATATGGGCTGTTCTGCTACTTTCTATATACATGTGATGCCTATAGAGAAAAGCATGTGATGCCTGTAGAGTTTAATCTGTGGACCTGCCTGGTTTGGTCAGGATTGCTGTCATTGTCCTGAGTCTGCTTTCTCATTCAATTATCATTTTTAAAGCAAAGAAATAATGGTCGGCAGCACGGTGGTGTAGTGGTTAGCACTGTCCCCTTGCACGTCCAGGGTCCGGGTTCGATTCCCGTCTGGAGTTTGCATGTTCCCCCCTGTGCTTGGTGGGCTTCCTCCCAAAGTCCAAAGTGTTCCCAAATTGACCGTAGTGTGTGAATGAGTGTGTATGTGTGTGCCATGTGATGGATTGGCGCCTTGTGCCCTAAGTCTTCTGAGATAGGCTCCAGGCCCCCCTGGGATCCTGAATACAGGACTAAGCGGTATATGATGAGTGAGCGAGAAAAAATGGTCTAGAGAAAAAATGTTTAGTCATTTTAAACGTTGAGAGAGGTCTCGTGTGTGTTTATACAAACAGAAATAAAATGCTTTTTCCATTTTTTATATTGGCCATGGCTTAAAAAGAAACATTTTTAATTTTACATTTCTCCCCTATTGTGACCTCATATAAGAAGACCTTTTATATTATTGTGACCTCAGACCTCAGGTTTGCTGGTCTCTGGTGGGGCAGGGCTAGGCAGTAACTCATTTACATAGACACCGAAACAGCGCATGTGCGGGAGGAGTGAAATTAAAGGGGTTTGAAATATTCAAAAAAGTCCATTATCTATGGGGTGTTTCAGCTGGAGCATTAACACCTTGACACATGTAGGGGAGCTCTGAGACACACGTTAAAGAAAGAGTTGAACATGGGACCTTTAATCATAAGTCGCTGTTTCTGAACAGGGAGAAGATAACAGACATTAACTTGCAATGTGAGCATTTAACAGCTTGTTTTTGTTTGGCTTGTTGCCTGAACAGTGGATTTTAATCTAGATTAAGGGACAAATGCATACATGTGGTGAGAAATGGAATTGAATATGAATCTGTCCAGGGACACATCAGTAAAGAGCCGGTAGGAGCCGGATGTTAACTCTACAGGGACATTTCTTTTTTGTGGAATGACAGGCAATATTTCTCATTATAAAGCTGCGTTAATGACTGGAGACAAATGTTCATCTGAGACATTTTACGGCAAGGATGTTTCAGAAAATTTCCTTCATCGCGTATCATTCAAGTTTCTTTAAGACAGTAAGGATTCCAAGTTGAAAGCTATCATTGAATCTGCGCACGACTTATTACATTATGTACACTAGCGCAAGGTAAAGGATGTTTTGTAGGTATGCCAACCAAGGTGTATAGTACTCAGGGTCTGTAGAATCTGCACTTCCAATTGCTATGCCACTACACAGTAAAAGTAGTAAATACTATGGTCATTTTTGTTTGAAATAGTATAATGATTGAAAAACGTGAAATAAAAAAAAAAAATCACTTTTATGTAAATCCATTTACCATGTCCTGCTTGAATAACTGTTGCACAACATTTGTTCAACCCTGTTACCTAAACACATTTAAAACTAGAGATGGGGTAAAAAAAAAAAAAAACTACCGTATTTACCGTATATTTGTCGCTATTCTTTTAAAAAAGAAATACATAAACAGTTACATATTGAATTGCCATATTTATTAAATGATGATACTTGCAAATTGAATCAGCACTTCAGTATCATGATAATACGGTCTCATATTATCCATATCTGGTGCTTCTCATGCTTACTTACTGTAAATATACAGAATGTTTCAGAGAAAGCTGTGCGTCAAAATGTCCTGAAGATTAGGGATAAAGAAAGTGATGTGATTTCAGTGATGTTGATACAGGAGATTATTTAAATAGCGCAAATAATCCATAACCACTGTAAGCTATATCGTTGCCATGACCTCGATGTTTGTCGTGATATTTCTTAAATTCAATGTGAAGATTTTTTTTTTCCAAAGATGTTTATGGTCATGGAATTGCACCATACTCATGGAAACACATTTATCAATTTTTCAAATTAGACTGTACCAAACCCTTTAGAAATTATTAATTTTAATTAAAAATCTGTTTGCAATTATTTAATTGTATGTCACAATTCCTGATTTTTTTTGCTTTTATGATCAGGGAGGGAAAATCCTTAATTTATTATCTAGCCCATTTGACAAGTGAAAGCTTCAGTATGGTTGCCTGGAAAACAAACTGACGAGGCTACTATTAAAAAGTGGTACTGTAGCTAACCAAATGTAGCAAGAGTTTGCTAGTTGAGTGCATCAATCCAGATGAATGTAAATAAACACATGACAATGTTGACACCCTGACGAAGAACGCATTGTTTGTCCCTTCAACCAAAAGTCAGCAACACTTGTCCCAACATTTGCTATAAGCATCATTTAAATATGACATTTCCGTGTAGGAAGAGGATATCCTGGATCTGCTGGAGCAGTGCGAGCTGGACGACGAGAAGCTGATGGGAAAGACGTCCAGGCAAAGAGGAGTGAAGGTGGGTTGCCTTTTTCGAATACGTCAAGCTCACAGGGCTGACTATTCTTTCTTACACAAATGGCATCAGTTGAAATTAATTTGCGCCTGTCACTTCTGAGTATGCTTTTCTTCCTTGACAACTCATGAGCCCACAGCGCTCAATGATCTGATGGATAGACAGACTCCCAGGGGTGCATTATGGGCCATCTGGAAAAATCAGGGCAGAAATGAAGCGGTTGAAATACTGCGGGATTCAGTTTTAAGCATTCCCACTTAAATATGCCACAGAGAGCAGCACAATCAAACGGAGATAGATGTTTGAGTTCGTCTCCGTCTCTTTTTAGTCCTCGTCTCCCTCTTTCTCTAATTGGTCTGTTTAAACCTGTGCTCGCAATAGCTTCCTAAGTGTTAATTTTGCAAAAGAAAGCCAAGCTAAATTAGCTGTTGAATAACTGATGTGAATGCTTTATTAATGCTAACAGCATGTTCCTTCCTGAGCGCAGGACAGGCATTCGCTTCAATTAACTCTGCTCCCCAATCTTTCTTTCTTGGAAGGAAATGATGAATTAATATTCCCCGATGCTTAGCGGTGAAAGGTGGTATCCGGGCAGAGTTACTTATACTGAATTAACGCATCTCAGCTGTGACATTAATCACAGGCAGGTCTACACTGTACTTGTCATCAAGGTGCACACCAAGGGCCGTGTCACAATCCCGCTCCCCCCCCACCCTCCTCCCCCCTCCTTTCCCCATCACTTTCTCCACCCACTCTCTCCAGTCATGTCACCTTAGCTAGCGCTGATGACAAATGCTAATTGGAGTCAGGATGAAGGCTATATCCGCCAAGGAGCTGACTCTGTTTAACATTGTCTTTTCCCCCCAATGTCACTGGACATCATTGGCTTGGACATGTCTATCTGTCTCTGCAGGCCTTGTCCTCCATGCCCGAGAGCGCCCAGATGCCCAGGAGGCACCGAGACTACGAAGACAGCCCAGGCAGCTGCAACAGTAGCCGAACGTCAGGCTCGAACACCGATGAAGAAGACGAGAGCACCAACGACCTCCAGGAGAAGAAGGTTTCCATTGAGGCCGGGGAGAGCAAACAGAAAGCCTCTGAGCGTTCCAGTAAGCCTGTGAAGGAAATGATTCTTTATTAGTACTCCTCCGGGGCCAGTTACGACAGTCTCCTCTATGCCGCGCTCATTCCCTCTTCTTTTATATCACTGCCTTCGATAGGAAATCATTCCCTTGATGCTTTTCCTACAACCATGAAGGCTTCTTAATTACTTAAACAAACTTCTGCCGTTGTCACAGACAGACATGCAACCCCCAAGCCTTTTTTTCTGGCCAGACCAACTCTAGACACAATTACGCAATCTAGTGGTGTCAGCTGCAGCGCTAACCCCAAATTACAGATGTAAATCTAGTTTAATGCACTTGTTTACCTAATTAATACATGAAAGAGGCAAAATCCATCTTTTTTAATTAGGGTCACAAAGATCTGATGGTGCAGTCCAGAGACTCTTAATTTGACTGGCTGGCAGTGGTGGGTGATAGCTTGAGAGCTCTCTGGGCTCCCATACACAGTGGCTTTAATGAGCTTTTTTGATGTGTTTCAGTCCACTAGTCTGTAAGGAGGCTGGGGTCTCAGCTTGGGTGAGGTGCAATTCAAGGCTTTTGGTTTACCCTGAAAAGAGAGCAAACAAACCCGATTCTCTTCAATTGGAAAGGTTTCTAGCTTCCTTTGGGGGTCCACGAACATATAGTTCTTTATAACTATGTTTTTTTTTTATTATTATTCTTCACCTGCTTTTCTACTTCCATGCCCCAGGTCTTGCTATCACACCACAGCAGCATGTATTGAAGTGTCACAGGGCTAGAGCGGATTGTTTAAAGATTCTTTTTTGCTCGAGCAAGCGGTCAAACCCTCCAGTTTTTCCATTAGCTTCGGAATGAAGGACAAAGCCATGATTTGGCTGAAGTTTGAGGGGTGAGTGAGTCGCTGAGGCTGGAGTGACTTTGACGCCCCGTCTGGGGGTGGCCTAAGCTAAGCCCCTATAATGCGCACGACTTGGCAACTTCCTTCCCTCAAGACTCGCAGGCAGAACACCGAGGCCGGCTGGCCCGTGGACAAGCTGGAGGTCGTTCAACACTTCAGTGCGCATGTGGGCAAAAGCTGCTGCGGCTCTAATCCGAAAACTGCAGAGCCAGGCTACTAAGACTAGCACATGCCTTTGTGATTAATGGAATCCGCAGTCATTCTGTATTTGTTGTCAGGAAGATGGGGGGTGGGGGTGGTGTGGGGGGGGGGGGGTTGACATCATTTGCGCCTCAATACAGTCCTGTCAAGGCTTTTGTGTGTATCTAAGAGTCTGGTAATTTTTCTCCAAGCTCAGTTATTTAGTTCAAGCACTCATTTCTGGATATTTTACCCCTGAGTGGTAAAAACAGACAATCAAACAAACAAAATGAAATGTTAAAAAGCTTTCTTTTATCCTATCTCTCAGGTCGTGTGCACTGGAAGCCTTCTCCCAAACCAGAGAAATTGGGTTCTCAATCTACACCAGCGCTGTCAGGACTCATCCGCCGCTCTGTCTCCTGCCCACGCTCCATCTCTTCTTTGAGTGGACAGTCACCCAGCAGTGACAATAAAGGCACCTCGAACAAGGGTCTGCCACAGATGGGAGGCACCGGTGTGGCATCAGCCCACGCAGGAGCTTTGGCTCCAACGACATCATCGGCTCGACCCCACACTGCTCTGCGCTCACACTCTCTCAGCCGCAACAGTTCTGCCCACAGGATGCCCCACAGCAGTAGCCTGAGCACTATCCACTCCGCCATGGCAAGTGTAAAACACACACACACACACGCTCAAGCATTCTCACACACACACACACACACGCTTAAGCATTTTTGCTTTCAGTACAAAAAAAAATAAAAATGCAGTTATGTCCGTGCAGCTAAACCCAAATTACAGACATATACCCAGTCTGATGAATTTATTTACCTGCCGTTATTACCTAAAACAGGTAAGTTAATCTTTTTTAATTAGGATCACTATTACATACCGGGCTCTTGTGCACACCTAAGCGGTTGCCATGCAGCATGAATTTCTGTGTAATGAGGTGCACGCATATAAATGTGTTCATAAACAGGTCAGAATATGCTCCATGGCTCCATCTCCTCTACACCTTATTGTAACACATGCGTAGCCCCTTTACACACACCTCATTTGCTCCCTCTAACATGTGTCCCAGCTCACACTTTCTCTCTTCTTTATGCTAATCTGACTAGCCCCTAAACTCCCTCCGTTGTGCAGCGCTCCTCTCTTTAAGCACTCTTTGTAACGAGTGTTAAGATGTCCCACAGTCAGAGCAGCACTGGCACTTTTACACTCCGTCTCACAATCTGACAGTTCTGACATGCTGAGCCAACCTCCAGTCACCTGGGCTCATCTGGCACAGCAGGTACCTCTGGGATCCAGGCTGGAGCCGCCAAGCAATAGCTCGCGGCTGTGCCACTCTAATTGTGGCATCCTCGGTTTGCCTCGCTCTCCAGGCCTGCGGAGAGCGGTGAGGAAAGGAAAAGCTGATGACGGAAGGAAAAAAGGCAGCGTGCACTAATTCATCTTCATTGTGTTGTGTGTGTGTGTGTGTGTGTGTGTGTGTGTGTGTGTGTGTGTGTGTGTGTGTGTGTTTGTGTGCGCGCGCCATAGGGAGAGTCCCTGCTGAACGCGAGGAGCAAGGAGCAGGAGGCGGAGCTGACGCGGCAGACGCTGGCCGCGCTGGGGGAGTTGCGCATCCGATTCCCAGGGAAGAGCGAGGAGGAAGTGGAGGCCGTGCTGGACGAGGTGAGATAGTACGCCGCGCTCCTCTCGTTCCCCCAGCTCATTTGTGGAGAGCACTGCCTGTAGCTCTGTCTCGCGCTCTCTCGCGCTCTCTCATTTCGTACATAATGTCATTAGCCGTCCACCTGTATGGTTAATGAGAGCTATTAGCTGTCGCCATGGAAAACGCAGCTGGGCAGCAGCACCTGTTTGAGACCCTTTCCAATATCATAACAGTTTTGCACTTTGAAAGGGGGGAAAAAAAAAACAAATGTTTGCAAGTTTTGTGTCTCTCAAGTAATAAAATAAAGCTTTAGTAATAATTCCGAAAGAATTCTTTCTGACTAATACCAGTCCATGAATCGTATTTACAAAAACTCCAAAATCTGTCGTACATTAGAAAGTCGGACAGTGTAATTTGGCTATCTGTGCGCATCAGTGTAATTTATGGCCTCCTGATTAGTATGGAGAAGATGTAGCCCTAAATGAATTATTAATGATTTATCCAAGAAGATGAATTTAACGTTTATGACCATATCAATGCCTGAGTGCTCCGCCATCATCCTTCATTGTAACCATGTCCACGGTTCGTTTCCTCCGTGGAGGAACAAGCCAGAGATTTGTCTTGACTTGCAAGTCCACTCCAGAACATAAATAGAATATTAGATCAGTAACGCAGGGACAAGGCGTGCTGATGAGAGAACAAGTATCCGGAGAAAGATTCGCCTGTTCGAAATTGATAATAATCTCAGTGTAGTCACACATTAAGATTGATCTACGAACTAGTTAAAAACGAATAAAGGAAACAATAAAGTGTGCAGCGTCTCACCGCAGAAAGAAAGAGGAAAAAGAACGCCGCGTGGTCTGTTTGTGTCAAGATTTGTCTTTGTTTTTGCATGCATTTGCAGAGAGGCATTGATTTCATTTCACAGAAGTAAAAAAAACTGTTCAAATAATGTAAAAACAACTTAGCAGGTCCATACTTAGGAAACGCCCGAGGGGGAAAAATGCACCGAATATGGGCGACTTAATGGGAAAAGCATACTTAATGGGACAGAAATGTTGTCTTTTGTCACAAAACGAATGTAATGTTTAGTTTTTTTGTTTTTTGTCATCTACAGATTTTAAACAACTGGAAATATCATAAACCAAAAGTGGCTTCTTATTGGCTTGTGAAGTTGGATGCCATAAAACAAAGAAAGGTAAAGTATTATAAATCTACTTTTATGATACAGTTACAACTTTAAACTTTCGAATTTGAAATATGGAATTTAAAATCTAAAACTGATCCATAGTTACACATAGTAGATATTGTTTAGATACATTGGGATCATAAATAAGTTAAAGCATATTTTGAAGAGCAATTTAGCAGAATTCGTTTTATTTTCTGAAAAATGTTGCTAAAATAGGAAAAAGAAAAAAAAATTGAATTGAAACCTTCCACCCTGGTTGTATTAATCCTTCACATGGTGTGGTTGGTCAATATATTGTGCAGCAACGTACTGTAAGTGGTAAACTTTTACCAGACAGGGTTGATATACCGCAGAAGCTTTGCTGACGCTCGCCAGCCGAGCAAAGAGAAAGGCTTGAAAACTGATACTGCACCGGCATTTGTGCCAGCTTGATATCTCCTACAGTATATAAGTGAGAAAACTAGACTTTCTTGAACTGACATTGGTGTGTTATTTGCACAAATCTCAATCACAAGTTGAGATAGCTTTTTAAAATATACTGTAGTTGTCGTCATACATGAAATCATCACACATCACCCGTTTCCATTCCATGACACCAAACGCGTAACCTCATCTCCTGATGCAAAACTAGCATCTCTGGCAAACTTTAAAAACGTCTTAACGAGTTACCACGTTGATTATCAGCATAATCCACATCCCCGTAGTCTCTGTCTGATTGAACCTGATCATCATCCTCTCTTTATTTGACTGAACTTTCTTCATGCTAACACGGGTTATGAAAATAATCACTGATTAATGCAGTCACTACAGTCTGATATTGCAAATTTCTGCGTATTTAACATTTTATTAGACTTATTATTATCATCAATGGGACGGTCATCGATTAATGGCATTACCTGTCAGTTAATTTCCTGTGCATTTCAAGCGATCGATTATGAAAAGTTGCAAACGATCTTAGACATATAAAATGCCTAAAACACACCATATTGCAGGTTTTGTCTGTGCACCCAGACACCTGCTGTGTAGCCGAAACATGCAGAAAGTCACGAGGCTCGGGCCTGCTTATAATGCCGATAACTGCGCATGCTCACAACACGCTCGTGTGAAGTCGCAGATGATTTATATGATGGTGAAAAAAACAGGCCATTCCCAGATGTGGGCATACTTTGATTTTAGGGAAAAAATATAACAAGCAAAAGCACCAACGAAGGAAAATCTTAACATGATAAACGTGATATGTAGAATCTGTCACAAGTATGTACAGTATGTGTACATTGATAAATACTTAGATGGTCTACAATGTCTGTATTGTTAATATACTCAGGAATAGGTGCTTATGCAAGTAATCCTAGCTGATGTACTTATGTGATGTACATAATGTACTCTGGGACAGTAGAGATTGGTGTCTGGATTGATTTTCATGAAAAACAACAAGTGAAAAGGATCATCGTACTGTGTGTCATTAAACCGATTATTAATGAATCATCGTTTGGTTTACTCAAACCCATTACTAATTATTGTTACTGTATTATTTTTAACTAAGTTTTTTAACTTTGTGTGCTGCCATCTCTCCAGACAGTGTAACAGTCTAGGAGCATGTCCTGTATGGCCGTCATTATTTTAGAGCTCTTGAAGAAATAGTTTGAAAGGGAAGTTTTGTTGACATCTAACTCCTTAGGTGGTTACGTCTGGTAAGATTGTGTACAGCAGATTTAATTACAAATATAAGAAGTATAATAGCTTTAGATGCTACTGTTTTCAGTATATAATATATAACATCGACATTATTTTATTTATTTGTCCTAAACTGATTAATCGTTGTTCTCTGATTACATATGATTATTTATTTATTTATTCACAGAATATGTACAAATGTGCCTTTTAAATAAGTTCCGGCTGATCCAGGATCAATGCACATTACTAATTAGTGAGCGAGTAAGAGTGTTCTGCAAAGTAATTTATGAAAGGGAATGTACAGTAGGTGCCTGCTTAGGGAAAGTTAACACACCTGTCTTGAATCCCGCTTGACATCGTTCCCGTTTCTCGACAGTAAGCTCTCCAGAATATGCTTAATTAAAATTTTTTCTTCAAATGTTTGATTGGATGGAATCTTGCATCGTGCACTATTTTGTGATGAGGTAACAATTTTTGAAAAATATTACTAATTGATTAAGAAGTGTTATATCAGCACTCCAAGTGGAGAAATGTCAAGACGTTCTTACATTTCTCTATTGTGGTGTAAGACTGCTGATATAAGGACTTGTCATGTGGATTTGTCATGCCAAAATAACCAGCCTGAGTTTTTATTCATTCCCACGGAGCGTGAATCTCAGAGCTTTGTGAAGTGAGTACGGCAGAGTGAGGGCGTCATTTCTTGGAACGATATGATAAGCTCTGTTTTTCTCTCTCCATTGTGAATAAAGGGTTTTGTTTAATGAGCCTGCTGATAATAATCGGTGGAGAAACAACCTATGATTATGATTATTATTATTATTATTGATGTTGTGGTTGTTGGTGGTGGTGGTGGTAGTATTTTATTATCTAATAATCTATTGCATTGTGGCACCAAAACTTATGAGAACTCTGGGTTTTGAGAAATCATATTTATTTTGTTTCTACAAAATATCCTAAAGTTTGGTGGGTTCATGGTGGATTTTTTTTTTTCCTTTTCTCTCATGTTACATTTAGAATAATGGCATGAGTTACTGTGAGAATCCCACACCGCAGGGGTTGCTAAGTAACAGCTGCTCTCACCTTTCTTGCTATCAAGATCTTTGCAGCACATCCTGGCTGCTCACAATCGTCTGCCAGATGGGCTGTACATACACTACGCTCCCGTCCTGTCCGAATGCATTACCACTTCATTTACCTCGCTGCAACACCCAGCTCCAAATAACGAACCAGCAGTTCCTTGATAAGCATCGGTTTCCTTGATCTTATCGCAGGACTACCATGCTGTTAGCTTCTGTGCAGTCTGTGAAGCGCATCGCAGATTGAAATGAGCTGGGAAATGATTGGATTAGAGTTTGATTCGGCACACAGTGCCCTTTTGTCTTTCATTGAGCTACATACTAGACTTGTCCTATTTTTGTATGTTTGTGTGTGTATGCATATATACAGTATACACTTAACATCTACTAAATTAGGATGCAGTTATATATATTTCAGAACAGACCACTATTGAAAAGGCTTCTGTTTTGCATGGGTTTTTAATTTAGTACAGTGATTATTAAATTTACAAAATGATATTATTGACAACAGGAGTGAAAAGTGGAAGCTTAGAAACAATACAACTTTGCTTGCATTTAAAAAGAAACATGGAAAAAGTGCTAAATACAAACTATCCACTATATTGAGCATTTACCCTTGTTATAAAGGTTTAATTAAGGCTTTTAAAATTAAATCTTATGGGGAAAAAAAATTGTGTGGACATTTATAATCACTTAGTAAAAACCTTTTTTAGAAACACTACTGTAATGAATATGAATCCTTTGATCTCAGAACAGCCTCAGTTCTTCATGGCACTGATTCCACTAGATGTTGGAAAAGTTCCTGTAAGATCCTGGTCCGTGTTGACATGATGCATCACAATTTCTGCAGATTTTCTGGTGCACTTTCATGCCGTGAATCTCCCGTTCTACCACATAACTGAGGTGTTCTATTGGTGACTGGGAAAGCCACTAAAGATCATTGAATTTATTGTTCATGAAACCAGTTTAAAACAATTTTGGTTCTGTGACATGGTGCATTATTATACTGGAAGTAGCCGTTAGAAGATAGTAAATTGTGGCCCCTAAGCAACAATACTCAAATAGGCAGTGGCATTCAAGCAGTAATTGGTATTAATGGCCCCAAAGTGTGCAAAAGAAAAAAAAATCTTCACACCATTACACCACCTCCACTAGGCTGGACTGTTGACACAAGGCAGTCTGGGTCCCATGGATTCATGCAGTTGGTGCCAAATTCTGACCCTACCATCTGTGTGTCTCAGCAGAAACTGAGATTCATCAGACCAGGCTCCATTTCTCTGGTATTTAACTGTCCTGTTTTGGTGAGCCTGTGCCCAGCTTTCTGTTCTTGGCTGACACTAGTAGAAGCCAATGTGGGCTTCTGCTGTTATATCCTATCCGCCTCAAGTCTTGATGTGTTGTTCCTTCTGAGATGCTTTTCTGCTTATTCTGATAACATGCAGCATATACTCACAAGTCAGCCACATGAAAAATAATGGACCAAAGTGGTGATCAGTGGAAGGTGGCACACATCAAACCTGCTGGAATAATGATGTTAGACACATGAGACAAATGTTAAACTGTGTAGAGTAGGAATTATAAAAAAATAATAATAATAATAATAAAAGACAATTTCCTCTCAATAACCAGAGTAGAACCTTTTCGCATACCTTAAAATATAGAATTATGCATGACTGTTTTTAGAAAGTAGCCTGGTAGCGTATTGGTTAGCACTATAACCTCGCACCTCCAGAGTCAAGGGTTCAAGCCTCGCCTTTAGATCTGTGCGTGAAGTTTGCATGTTCTTTTCCTGGTGCTCTGGTTTTCTCCCACAGTCCAAAGACATGAAGAGTCAGTTGATTGGTGTTTCCAAATTGCCCATAGCGTTTCACACAAATTGCGCATGTGCGTGCTTGAGCCCTGTGATGAAATGGCAGCCGGTCCAGGGTGTATGCTGCCTCGTGCCTTGACTTCCTCATAGGACAGACTCCATGCCTTCTGTGACCCTGTACAGGATAATCACTATAGAGAATGAGAAAGAGTCAGTGCATTCAGAGAAGGATTATATACTGAAAAGGTAATACCAGCATTTCGCACATCTGTATAGAGAACTCTTAGAGAATTGTTTGACCCAGGCATTCCAATTATGCACTTCTCAGCATTAGCATCAGTTTCTAGTGTTCTGACAGTTATTACAATAAAATATTCAGTAGCAGTTAGCATAATATTTCACCTTGAAATGCAAGTTTGGGCCAAGATTACTTGCATGCACACAGGAGTTGAATGGCAACATTTAAATATATAAATAAGACATTATGACATAAAGTCATGTGTAAAAGTTAGTAACCCCTCTTTTAATTCTTTGTGTTTTGCGTAATCATCTGATCTGTAGTGGGTCTTAGTGTTAGGCAAATGCAATTTTTTTTTCAATTAATTTTTGCTCATTCTTTTTTAAAACATTGCTTTAGGTCATTGAGGTTTTTGAGAATTCAAATATGCATAGCATTTCGATTGGGTTGATGTCTGGACTTTGATTAGGCCACTTCAAAGTTCCTAATACTAACACTAATGTTCCTAACATGGCACGATGGCACGCTTTGGTCTCATCTGTCCATAGGACATTGTTCCCGAAGCATTGTGGTTTGTTCAGATACAGTTTCATGAACCTCAGTTGTGCTTCCATGTCCTGGCACCCGTCCACACAAAGCTTACTTGTTCAGTCTTCTTCCATTTGTGCTGTCAGGGGCATTAACATTTAACATGCTCAGTGAGGCCTGTAGGGTCTGAGATGTAGCTCTTGGTTTTCGTTTTGTATTTCTCTGTGCATTGCACGGTCTGCCCTTGGGGTGAATGTGCTGGAACGTCCACTCCTATGAAGATTGGCAACTGTCTTGAATGCTTTCCACTTGTGAATAAACTTTCTCACTGTAGAATGTTGAACTCCAAATTGTTTGGAAATGGGTTTATAACCCTTTCCAGATTGGTGTGCAGCAACAATTGCTTCTCTAAGACCATTGCTTATGTCTTTCCCTCTTGGCATCATGTTAACACACACCTAAACACCCCAGACCAGCAAACTGCCAAAACTTCTGCTTTTATAGAGGTCTGCACACCTGCTGAGGATCAATTAATCAAGGGCTGATGATTAGCAGCACCTGGCTACAACTTACCCTCTTACGTTCTGAGGAAGCAATAAGGGGGTACTTAGTATTGCCCACTTTTTTTTTTTTTTTGGCTTAATTTTTGTTAAATAAATTACGGCACGGTGAAAAAAACGTTTTATGATGTTTTTTATGTGGTTGCATGTGTTGAATACTGAGACCCGCTACAGTCAGATGATTTTTAATTATGTTTTTACACAAAAACATTAAAAGTGAGGCAACTAACATTTACACTGACGACTATAAATCACTGTGAATTGTTCACATGTACTCAGCAACTGCAGTATTTAACGGCCAAAGCATTTTTACCTCTTGCTAAGCCCGGCACTTTCTGGCGCTCTTGGTACCATTCTCGTTTATTCGCTTGGCCTGCATCTCTGTTATTGTTAGGATAAACTGTATGTAACTTGTTTATGTATCAAGTGTTAATTTAAAGGCTGGCAGCCAGTTAGTGTGGATGGAACCCAAACTGCTAAAATGAGACAAATTTGCAAACATACAAACAGAGCTATTTATAAGAACCAGCCTCAGTCTATATAAAGCATGCTGGGTAATAAGCTAATTATCAATCTTGCCCTTTCAGCAGGTTATTATGGTATTGGTCTATTATTTGTCTTTTGCATTGGACAGCATTTTTCCTTTTAATAACCGGTGCTTGTTTTAAAGGTAGCGAAAATAATGGAAGTATAAAATCTAGGGCTGTAGCTATTGAATATTTTAGTAATCGATTAATCGAGTAATCGGATAAAATGCACTTTTGCTTAATTAAACAGCAATGTATAAAATATATAAGAGAAACAAAAATTAATTGTTTTTTTTTTTTAGAAAAATCTACTTTTATTTTTAAATGCATACAGCATTTTATCAAAAATAAACATAGTCATTATTCACAATACAAGGACTAGCTTATACTCCTCTCTCACCTATGCGCTTTGAGATGCGGTGTAAGGCCCCGTTAGCCGCCGCGACGCAAAGTTCTGCAAGGTCCGCCAAAAAAATTAAACATGTTTTTAAGGCGGCTTAAACATATAAAAATTTTCACACAGAAAGATGGAAACGTAATCGCAGCGCCAAAACTTGCGGTGAACCGTGAAGACTCGTACTTCCGGCCACCGCGCGAAACCGCGTAGGTGAGATAGGGGTATTAAAGTTGACTGAGATTAATTAAGTGCATTACAGCACCATACATTCTTATTTTAAAGCCTTTTCTCGGATGCAAAAAAAAACAAAAACAAAAGTTTTTCAAATGACTTTAAGGATAAAAAAAAAAACTAAGGCACACATTAAAATAAACAGTTACACAAAAACACTAAGTTGTGCAACTAAAAGTTTCAAAATCTACATCTCAGGCATAACATTAGCCTTTACTGATAATTTCTGCTTTCTTCTTCTCTTGGCCTTGCAGATAATTTTATCGCTCCCTTCCATTTTGCAGCCCACAACAGAACGCTCCCTCAAATCAATACACCGCTAACTGTTTGCGTCTCCTTCTGCTTTGTGGCTGACGTAAGCGCTTCTTCTTCGTTGGTGTTTACTAGCGGCTTGCACCCGGAAGCGCGCTGTGTCAAAACAAATAACTGCGCAAAAATATAACGCAAGCTTTTAAAATTAATTAAACGAAGATTTTGCCTCGACCATTTTTTGTAATCGAATTACTCGATTTACTCGAGGAATCGTTTCAGCCCTAATAAAATGCATGTAGTGAATTACAGTACACTGAAGAAAAAAAACAGGTATTAGTTAAATGCATGCTTAGTACAAATCTAAATATGAATAATTTTCTCAAGGTATGAACTGACGTTATTGAAATCTGTCTATTATCTCTATGGCTCAAGAATACATATATCATTTAAAATATATAATTTAGGAGGATTTCATGATCATTTCCCAGTGTTTTTCTCAAAATCTGTAAAGTCTATACTGTGAGAATGACATACGTGATATAATAAATTTACATTAGTATGTTGAATATTAGTTGAAATATAAGGGATGAATGTGCAGAGAATTTCTCACAGTCTATCATTAAACCTGAGTGTCATGTGGCAGAAAATTGCCAATCAGCCTGTGAGACTGTTAGGGTTCTTCAGCCTGTTTAGCCTCAGTTTAGACTTTCTGGTACTTATCTTTCAACCTTGCACTCCAATCACCCTGTTCAGTCTTTGCACCTGTCTTTTCATCTTTTTCCTCCCTCTCTACCCCTCAGTACAGACCTCCGCGATTGATTAGACCTGCACCAATGCCTGCATGCTTCAGTCTTTTTGATTGTGACTATAGAAAAGTAGACTATAGAAAATATAGACCTGCTTTGATTCTGTAGTGCCATACATTTGTGCTCATTCATACTGTATGCTTCACCCGTAAAGGTCCTGGACATCGTCCGCACCAACGTGCGTTCATTGCTCCAGAGGATGTGGAGGGAGTCTGACATCGAAAGTTTACGTCTCTACCGCCTTTTTAACCGTGTCTTCAGTCGCCTGCTCTGGAGCCATGGTCAAGGCCTGTGGAACTGTTTCTGCAGCTCTGGGTAAGGAGCTCTTAATAATACAGGTACTGAGCGGATTAATCCATAAAAAAAGAAAGGTGACACTTTCCTTTGTCTAAACTCCTCTTATGACAGAGCACACTTTATTTTCATGGTCAAAGTTAGTAAATCAGATGACGTGATTATCAAGAAATTAAAGCCTTTTTCACCGAGTTTATAAAGGTTACATACACTCATCGACCACTTTAAAAGGAAGATTTGTACATACATTTCACATTCGTTAAATTCTCAGAGCACACAAAGCAAAAAAAAAAAAATAAATCATGCAAATGCATGTTAAGAGCTTCATATAATTGCACATTAAACATCAACGTGGAGAAAATGTGCTTTCAGTGACTGTGGCACGGTTGTTGTTGCCAGGCTGGTTGGTCCGAGTATTTCAGAAACTGCCAATCTCCCGGGGTTTTCACACACAACAGACTCGAAAGTTTACACAGAATGGTGCAATAAACAAGCGGCAGTTCTGTGGGCAGCAACACGTTATTAACGCGAGAGGTCAGAGGAGAATGGCCAGACTGTTTCGAGAGTACAGAAAGGCAATTGCAACTCAAGTAACCACTCTTAACATCAAATGGGGCAGAAATGCAGGTCAAACCTTGAGACAACTGGACTACAACAGCACAAAGTCCACATCAGGTGCTACTGCTTTCAGCCAGGAATCTTACAGATTGACAAAAAAAGACCAGAGAAGTGTTCAGTATAGTAAAGCTGAAGCTCGTGATCTGTATCTGCATGGTTTTATGTACATGATTGGCTAGTCGGGTAATTGCATGAGTAAGCAGGTGTACTGGTGCTCCGGGGAATGCGTATGTCATGAAATGAAAATGTAAATAAAGAATCTGTACTTGTCATTCGTTCTGGTCAGCAAGATTCGATGTCCTGTTCCGTGTACATGTTTTAGAAATTCTAATGTTTTTTTTTTTGTTTGTTTGTTTGTTTTTATCGGCATTTATGTTGATTGCCACCTACACAGTAATTTTTATGTTTCTTGACCATAAGGACAACAAAGAAATATGTAAAATCCCAAATGTGTCCTTCTATTCATTTCTTGTGTGGGTAGTGCAGTGCGTCTACAAGGTTTCTCAACAACCCACTTGTACGTCTAATTGACAGATATAGAGATATGTAACCACCCAGGTTTGTTTTAACTTAATGAGAGTGTGCATGGCACTAGGGGATTAGTGATGGTGCTAAGCACCCCATGCTGCTGCCATTTAATCAGGGCCCGGTGCATGAAGGAGGTCTGTGGGCAGCTAGAGCTCAGAGGAAAGCCCAGCAGGGGAGCATTGTGAAGGCCTCCTCGCCTGTAACGTACTCTCAGATCCCCAGCCATTATATTCCTTCATCTGCACAATCAAACACAATCACCGCTGCCGTCCAATGACTTTGAAAAGAAAAAGACATTATTTTAGCTCAATATTTTTCTTTTTTATTCAGCCCACGCTGAGGACCAGACTCGCCGAATTTTTTTTAACACTCATTCATCAAAGCATCTGGTTAGACAGAAGTCCTGTGGTGTTTATTGAATTCTTTTCGGCAAGTTTTTTTGTATTAAGATTTTTCTCCGCTCATGTATGCTTGGGCCTACAGCAGGTCATCGTGGGAGAGTATCTTCAGCAAGAGCAGCGAGGTGGTGACGCCACAGGAGTTGCAGTGCTGCCAGCGCTTGGTGCAGCTGTGCCGTGACTGCCTTCTCGTGCTTTACAAGTTCGTAGTGGAGTCGCGCGGGTCGCTGACTGGCCTGAACCCGGAGTGGGATGACCCCAGGTAAACGCCTCCCCGCAGACTTTCCCTTTTCTCAACACTTTTTTTTTTTTTTTTACATCTGTTCACGCTCGGTCCCCTGTGTAGCAAAGTTAAGGGGGGGGGGGGGGGGTAGCTAGCTGGGAAGGGGCATATCTGACTTTTCAGCTGCGGTGGGGAAAGCTGCAAGCAGGAAAGGATGACCCTCAGATTATCACTTAACTTAGTAGGCCCCCTGAGGCGCAGCTAATTCAATTATAAAAGAGATGAGCCAGAGCGAAGTAATCTTAAGAGCTTGAGCACAGGCTGATTCCTGAAATCTGTAACTACGGATAATGCCATAGATTTTGAGCTTATACTGTATATACAGTACCAACAGGCGTTTGGTTGTAATATATGGCATGGTGTAGTTGTTTAAGAGGTAAGCCTATAATTTAATTTAAAGGCTGTCATTTAATTGGTCTTATTCTAATTAAATGAGTCAATTAATTGCATGTAAGCTCAGCATTTCCCTAACAGCTGTGTAATTCCTGTAAATACAGGTGTAATCCACATGAACCCCGGATTTCTTTCAGTATTTTCAATGTGTAAATGACGTACTGTAGCTACATGTATATTTTAAGCGTTTACGTTCCAGCCTGTATATTTGCTACACTGTACATGACTCAAGTCTATACCAAGGTCCTGCCCATACGTTTTTAATTTTTTTTTTTTTTATGTAATTGTGCATAAAAAAATGGGAAAAGTATACAGTACAGTTTATAGTAACACTTGTGTTCAGTATAGCTATGCACATGTTTAACTCAATCAAACCTTCAATTTTTTTTTTACCCCAAATCCATGGGCGTCCAAGTCCAGTACTGGTTTGGTGATACCCTTATTCAAAGACGTCTAATTTGCTTCAGCGTTTAAACTACCAGGTTTATATACTGTACGTGTGATTAGAGTTGTGAAATTATGCTGGACTGTAGCCAGTTTCTTTTTGTGTTTGTTCCAACATTTGAGTTTTGCTGTGACTTTTTATATTATTCACGGAAAACTATTACCAAAATAAATGAAAGCTTTGTATGGGCATGTCCTCCTTCATTTTCTCCTCCTACATTAAAGCTATGACCCTGTCTTTTTGCTCTTGACTTGCGGACTGTGGTGAAGCTCGCCCTTGGGTGCCGGACCGGTCTCGTCTCGTGGCTCGACCCCTTCCTCTTCTACCCTCTCACTCCTTGACGCAGGTCTTACTATTCTTGATTTTGGATCAACCCCTCCCTTCATGTCTCCAGTCTGTCCAGACTGTAACCACCCACCCTCATGCACCTGTTTGCCACTATTGCTCGCTTGTCTCCGAACATGGCATCTTGGAGAGGGGCGCTGACTAAAATAAAAAAATAAAAAAGTTTTCCTAAGAAAGCAAGCCAGCCATTCCTCCATCCTCTCCACTTACCATGGCAACAAGCACCCGCTCATTCGTCACAGCGAATCGCAACAGTTTCACTGCATGGTGCATGACGCGCACTTCCATATCTTTCCCAGGACATGCCTCATTGACGGCTCAGTGGCAGAACGGAGCAGGGGGATGACAGATTAGACTTTTCACTTAGCCGGCATATGCTTTGCCTCGTTAGGAAAATGATGTCTGAGTAGGGGCATGGCACCATATTGCTGGTGACCCCCCTCCTTTCAACAGCCACTCATCCTCCTCTCTGGCATGTGCGTTGCCCCCCTACCTGCACCCATACGCTGCCTGTCCTACATCTGCCTCCTCTTGCCAGTCTTGGCCAGTGGAGAGACACGGGGTCCAGAGCGATCAGGGTGGCACAGACAGATTCTCAAGTGACTGTCTAAGATGCATTTCTAAAAGGTTGCAGGCTGCAAAACATTTCAGTTAATTTGAAGTGGAAGTCATCCTACGATAGACAAATGTAATTTTTTAAAATTAAGTGGGATTTTATGGTCATTTTTTTAAAACCCCAAATTCATAGATTACTCAAATTAAGAAAAAAAAAACACATTTTAAGCATATGCTGGACTTTATTAATGAATAAAGTAGTATATGATATGCATCATACATCATATGCTGTGTGTATATATATATAAAATATATACACATATCATCAAATCATAATATATAAAATCGAATTTATTCCCTCCCCCACCAACAAAAAAATTCTGCAGCCCAGTGCGGTGACAGCACTGTTGAACATATACTTTAAACATGCAAACTGACTGGAGATACAGTACGTGCAGATCCCCAAATCATTGTGTATAATTAGGAAGACCCACACATTCTCAAAAAAAAAAAAGAAAAAAAAGAATTAAATAAAATACAGTTAGACAGCTGCTGGCTCTCAGGGGGCTTTCTGCTGGCAGGTTTTCCTAAGAACTACTCCGTGATCAAAAGCCAAGGACCTGGTGGAAGCATTATAGAGGTCCAATTAAATATTGCCGGCAGCCTGATTGGTCTCTGAGTCACGGCGCCCCTTTACATGTATCCTTAAACAGAAACCTTTGTCAGATGCGTACTGTATATATATAGGAATGGCACCTTTGGCTAGGAAGATGTTTGTGCATCCTTTGGAATGATGTGAATTTTTGTGTGATGAATTGAAATCTAAAATTACATTTATTTGTATATAACTAACACATTTTAAATGACTATATGCTCAACTATTTGTCTAATCAAAGTCATTGTTTGATAAAACTGTTCATATCCACAGATTGTTGTTATTTATGTGGTATATGTTACTACTTAAGCATTTCTCCTGATGGAAAAATGTGTTTCTCCCTCTTTCATTATTGCACTACGGTGAACGGGTTGGATGTACAGTAGTTAATCTACATTCTAAAATATCTGCTTGACAAGCACTAGCAGTACTCTTGAGCAGTTTCAAGGGCATTCTTCTTGAACTAAATGAAGTTAATTTGACTTTTCACAAGTCTCCTGGGTATGACGGCAATGCAGCAGAAGCCCTCAGAGCAAATCTTTTTTAGTATACTTAGAAGAAGCAGCATGGCTAATTTGTCCTGGGGATATTATACAAGGAAAGACTGTCACAAGTACCGTGTTACAGTGACAAGCCCAGTGGTTATTTTACAGTGACTGTTACAGTTTTATTTTAATTTTATTTTTTTTGTTGTCATCTTGCACTAACCAGGTGTAGGTCATTCGGTTAGAGCAAAGTATTGTGTTAGCTTTCACTGCCTTTTAATGAAGAAACAATTTACATGGCCTCATTATCACTCTGTGATGAGATCTGAACAGCTATCCTATGTGGGTCATATCCTGCCTCAATTGGTTCACCTCCACGTCTCATTTCAGACCCTAATTATCTTAGCCAGGATCCACTTTCGGACATCCTTCTCCTGTTAGGTGGATTTAAACAGCGCTGATGTTAAACAGTGTCCTCTGCCAGTCTATTAACACGAGGCTTGTTCAGCTGCCCGAGTGAAGATGCAAAATGTCACTCATCATTAAAAACAGACGGCATTTACAAGACGGGATCAGGGGAAAACAGAAAGGTTGGAGCCTGTGTTGGACAGTATTGAGCCAAGAAGGGGGGGGGGGGGGATGGGTGGGTTTTGCTTTATGTTGTCAGATTGCTAACACGACCTGATCTTCTCATGTGACCTTTTGCAACTCTAATCCGTTTTCCACATCTCCTGTCCATCCCCTGTCCCTTTTTCCCCCCATTTCTGTGTGTACAGTAGGTATCTGGTGCCAGTAACCTCCCAGTTCATCATCAAGTGGCCTTCGTCCAGCTCGAGCCGGAACGTGGCCTCTCGCAGTCTTTTCACTACCCGCATGGGCCACTTCTAATCCACCATGGACGCTCGGCGCCTCATGGGGAAGAAAGGGGCGCGGCTCCCTCTGCTAACCCCCTTGGGGACACAATAACTCTGGAAGCATGTGAAAAGGGATTCTGCCAGTTAGCTTTTTTAGATGTAGTCATTGCCGCATCAGAGGCAGACAATTAGGCGGGTCCTTCCTTGAGTTCGGCTTGTGTCCACGGATCTCCTGTATTTAAAAAAAAAAAAAAGGGGGTCTGCTGTACAGACAGTTAATTCCTTTATTACACTGTAAAATATGATACACCATTATGGATTTATGTCCAAGACTTGCAAAACTATTCTGTCAATAACAGTGAATGTTTCAATGAAATTTTACGGAATGGGATTTGTTTGTATGCTCGTCGTTGAAGAAAGATAACATTCAATTCTGTTTTTCTTTTTCGCTGCTTGCAATGTTTGCCAAAGGCTGGTGCTGTTTTTCTTAAATGATTTTATTACATTTTGCCACAGTATGTAGTAGTAAGAGGAATTTAGGTGTACAGAAGGGTTCTGCCCAAATGCTTTTATTCAGGAGCCAGAATTAAAGAAGGTCTTCTGAAAGCATGCCTCTCAGAAGAGAGTAACATTCTGCAGAGCTGCGGCCAGTACTGATCTCTTGCATATGCGTACAGTATACATAATTCTTTAAACTTGTGTTTTTCATTGCACATCAGAAATACTTGAATTTATTTATACTATTTATTTTATTTTAAATGTTTTAAGTCACATGCACTACTAACCTAAGTTTTTTTTATTTATTTATTTATATATATATATTTTCATTTAGTCTACATTTTTTGGTGATATTTAATAGGTTTGACAAGGAGTTTTAAAGTACTGTACTGTAGGTCTTTGCTAAACTGCCATGTTTGTGTTTTAGCAGCTATGCCGATATTTTCTCAGCCTGTATGCAAGTGCCAGTGCAGATTGTGGCGTGCCAAGGCTAAGCACAACCAGGAATGTGTTAATGGCTTCTAAATTGAGGTTAGTGAGTAATTAGAATGCTCCGTATGACAGTAGGTAGTGTTAGAATTTCAATTTGAAAAAGCTCCCGGTAGCTAATTTTCAGGTAGGTTATATTCCGTAAAAATGCTAATGCAGGATTTTTTTCTTCCTTTCTTTCTGTTTTTTGTTTGGTTATGCCCTTCAGCAGTCCTTTTGTAACGAGTATGCCGATAACTTTAAGCTAAGAAACCTATATGCTATTTTTTTTTTCTTCTTTCCCTTACTGTCATTTCACTATACCTGGATTTCATTCATGCTGATTCTAGATAGCGATTTTTAAGTTTAACAGCAATAAAGGACTGGTGGTTTGAGCTGTATTTATCATTAAGCTGTGTCTGACATCTTTGTCTTTGCTTTTTTTTTTTCTTCTAATTTTGATGCAATTCAAGAGATCTAAACAAGCGATACCCATGCACACACTCGTCAGCCTGAAAAAAAAAAAAAGACACTCCACTACTGTATCAATCCACCCTGTCTCATGTGAAACTCGGAAGAGCAACCTTTCTAACCTTGTCATGTCATGTCCCGACTCAAGGCCAAGGGAATAGATGTGATCCTATCCCTTATTTACACTAGCTCACTCAATTTCAGGCTGCCAGCCATCTTTTTTTGTCTCTGCCTTTCTTCCCCCTATATCCCTCCCTCCTTTCTGCCAAGTGTGGTGCTGTAGAGTCATGACCTTGAAATTCTTCCGTGAACAATAGCAGCGCTTTTTAAGCAACTGACTCAGAAACTTGAAGACTATTCCCCTGCCCTCTGGTGTTAAATCCTTGTCACCCAGCGTGGTCAGCCAGTGGGAACCGAGCTAGTTTCACCTGCAGTGGAGTGTGGACTCTACTGTATGTAGGTTCGTGCCGATGACCCACTTACAGGTTTCATTAATACCATGGGTATCAGACTCTGTCTGACTGTGATCACGTCTTGGTGAATGCAATCAAAAAACCCATTTGTTTTAATCCTGCATATCAAAAGGACAGAAATCAAGGGGCTTTAATCATGACTCATCAAAATAAGACATCCGCTGGTCGATTTAAGAAGATGCAGTCTCTGTCTTATTTAAAGACCACCCTGAAGCATGTTTAAAAGTTTATGTACAAGCCTCCGGACTGTAGAACATAACCAAGCCTGAGATTCCTGAGATGTACATGACTTGGCATTACTTGACTTGACACCACCTTCCCTCGGCAGATACATTCTGAATAAATATTCTAAGTGAACGTGTACTGTATTCACCCTGCGTTATACTGTAATATTCCCCCTCATGACTGGACTCTAAGTCCTGGGTCTCTCTTACAAAGAGCCCTTAGGTCTTTGTTCCAGAAGCAGGATGACAGACAGCGTACAATTCAAGTGACTGCCCCAAAGAGATAATAGATCTACAGATATAGCTACCTTCATGTACTGCACCTTCAATAAAAGTAATAGCTTAAAGATCGAGCTTGCCAGTGTGCCCTGAACCAGGAATAATCACAAATTCACAAGTTCCTTGTCGAGGCCAAATTACCACTTCTGACGCAGATGGGGCTCGGATCTTCAGAGAGGGATCACTCTCTTCCTCTTCCTCGCTACCACTCGGGGTGCTTCAAAAGGCAGGAAGGAGCCCCACTGCTCCTTCTCAATTGTATGACAGTGCCAGAGTAGAAAGACCAACTGTTCCCCGGGGACTGGTCTGGTCTGGGAGTTCTTGTGGGGATTGAGACATTCTCGTGGAGATTATCAATATATCCCCTCCAGCCAGGCTCAGAGACATGAGACAGAGCTGCTCTGCCCATTAGTCTACTGCAGAGCTCAGGGAACTAACAGCTGTCTGCTCGCTTAGACACCAGACAGATTCTACCACTCCACTCTCCCACCTTGACGCTGCATGCCAGTGCACTCGAGGCTTACCTTCACTGAATTTGGCTAATTAGAAGTGCTGGCTGTTTTTCCTGGGGTTTAATTCTGCATGGTTACCTTTGGCTTAAGAATCATCTTGAGGGACGCTTAACCAAATGGAAACGGATTGATCCATTGACAAAATGCTCCAACTTTTGCCCTCCAGTCTCTCATTCTTTTCGCTGTCAAGCTATCACAAGACTTTAACGACAGTTTCCTGATGTTGACCCATGTGAATGTATTGATCTAAAGATTACAGATAGCCTTAGTGAGAGGATGGTCCTGCCTCCCACTCATTAGTTAACCTCCAGAGACCTGGCGAGCTGGAGTACTTAATTATTTAAGTGGCACAAACAGTCCTGCCAACCTATTGAATGTTACCGGAGTCTTGCTTCGTTCATTATTTTTGGTTCTTCTTGATTTCAACTTGTAATGAGCTGCTGAATAACCATTTTGATAGTTATGATTGTAATTAACATTTACCGAAGCATGCTATTTACTCTGGACATTTTCATATCAAGTCAGTGTCAACAAGAAAAAGACCTGTGAAGAAAAAGACCTTTAGTAGTTTCCTGCTTTTGTACTGATCATGTTAATGGAACTCAAGTCCAGATGCTTTTCACCTTGCTTTCAAAGCCACAGTATGTATTTTTTTTTTTTTTTGAATTCATGGTTATTTACAGTGACCCGACCTGCTTCTTTCCGTTCACCTAACAGTACGCGATATGGGCTGTCAGAGCGCGCTCTGAATTTCAGAAACGCTGGATAGAATCTTAAGAAGGGCAGCAGAAGGTCAGTGCGAAGTATAAATAAACAGTATATAACCAGAGTTTAAACCTTAGACCTCAGTTCCTGAATTTTTCTCTCATATCTGACGCTTTCACACGACTGAAAGGTCAAATACGTCCTAGCAAAATTACCTCAGGTCAGAAGATGTGAATCAGAAGCACAGTATTTTTCCTACTGTAGGTTAAAAATTATGTTTTTTAAAATGGTTCTGTTGTTCCAATGAATATGAAAATGATATTGAACATTCCTATTCAAATAAGCTCTCTTAGGGGAAAAAAAAAAAAGGTTTCCATGTTCCCACAAGGGAACCCCTTAAAGGTTGCATGTTGATCCTTACAACAGAGGATTTTCAGTACTTTAGGAAGTAAAGAGCTCTTAACAATCCAAAAATCCCACCCCTCCCACCATCATTTCTTTCTACAATGTTACTGTTTACTCTCCTGGATTTCATCAGATTTTATGTTTGCCCTTTTAACTCAACTGATATCCCTCAGGTAGTATTTTTTTTCTGTCATCAAAAATGAGAAGGCTTTAAGCCATGTAATAATAATAATAATAATAATAATAATAATAATAATAATAAAATTTATAATAAAGTCTGTGCCAATTTTTGTGGCTTGTCTCTGCGTTCTCCAGTTTTCTCCTCCTTTCCAGAAACATACAGTATAGGTAGGTGCAATGGCTGTGCAAATTGACCCTAGATGTGCATGATTGTCCATGATGGGCCGACATCCAATCTAGAGTTTGTTCTTCCCTCATGTCTAGTGTTTCCTGTATCTACAGTGACCCTGACCCAGATAAAGCTATTACTTACAGTCTTCAATCAGTATGACTTTCTAATATTTATTCTTTTCATTCAAATGAGTTCACTCTTTGGTGCTTACCACTTCTACAGCTGTCTTTTGGACCTCATGCCAATCAGTAAATCTGGCCAGTCACCACTGGAAGTCAAAAATTAGGTTAAGCTCTGCTCAGAGCCTGAAGATTTGAAGCTTTTTGGGCTCCGGTTCAAAAGTGCCAAATGGAGATACGGGACTTTGGGAAGCTGATTTAGTTCAACAGGTGGGTTTGTGATCTCATTCCACTGTAGAGCAGAGGGCTATTGACCAGCAGGTCCACACTGAGGGCTTTCCTGTTTTTTTTTCCCTGTCTAATGTATTAACAGCCTAATGACTGAAAATCATCTCATATTACAGGGTGTTTAACCAAATTTTATTTAATTATACACGCGGCCTGATGCTTTTTTTTTCTTTTTCTTTTTTTTTTTTAAGTTTCAGCAAATGTCATGTCAACATTCACCTTCTGTTTTTTATAGTATGATTTCTCAGTATACTGCTGGATACTCCTCAGCCTTGTCCACTTTGCATGACTTGTAGATTAAATTAAGCCTTTATTTGTCACATATACATTACTGAATAGTGAAATTCTTTCTTGCTATATCCCAGCATACTGTAACTTGGATGAGAGCACAGGGTCAACCACGATACAGAACCCCTGGAGCAGATAGGGTTAAGGGCCTTACTCAAGGGCCCAACAATGGCAACCTGGTGGAGGTTGGGGTTTGAACTGCCGACCTTCTGATCAGTAATTCAGTGCTCAGCCATCTGAGCTACCATTGCCCCCAAGTTAAATTCTTACCCTGAGTAGGCAATATTAATGTTCTGTTGAGGCCAAGAGATCCAGAAATTTTTGATGACATGGGCAGTGCAGTGGTCCAGCATGAAATCAGTTTGGTAAAAATAGCTCTTAGGTAGTACGAATATAGCCCTCTGTCATCCTTTGCCATTTGATGAGTCAGAGGCAAAAGGATTTTAATGGAATCATTCTGGGGATAGCTGCCCGTGGAGGATGGAGCCATATTCACTGTACGTGCCACCAGACCTCTTATTTCCTTTCTACCTTCATGCAATCGACTAAAATTTTGCACAAGCAGTGATGACCTTGGGAGGATTTTCAACCTCAATTTAAAAAAGAAAAAAAGCTTATTTGCTGGTCAGAAGTTGTTTCTCTTCTTTCTTTTTTACTGGGATTCATTTATCAAACTGCATATGAACAAATTTATGTGTAAATTGTCCGTAGGAGCATTTACATAAGAATGCTGTGTTCATGGAAATCTTGTTTGGTTTGAGGGAAAAAAAATTGTGTGTGTGTGTGTGTGTGTGTGTGTGTGTGTAAGAAGACTCACGACTCACAAACCTGAACCTTGATAATAGCCTTCGAAATCATATAATCGTATAAAGCCAGTTTTTATACAGCTGCAATTTTGCATACAGAAGATTATATTTTCAAGTTTGAAAAGCTCATTTATTTAAATTGCAAAACGGTTATGAAGCAGTCATTTCGTGTTAATGACTCGAGCACGAGCAATGCAGTAGAAATCCGTAAATTAAAGACAAATAAGACTAGCTGTTCAATTATGAAAAAAGTAGGCAGAGTTCATTTGTGCACAGTGACTGAGGTGCGTTACAGGATTTAGTGCATGCAGCGTCTTTTCAGCTCTTTGTGAGCTTTGCCTTTTGGAGTTTTGTGGGCATCACGAACGCACTTGACACACTTTGCACTTTATGGCTGATTGTCAATTATCAACATACGTGCGCAAGTGCGAAGAAAATTAGCTCGCGGGAATCTGATGGGAAATTCTTTTAGGTCGGTTTCGCCTACGAAAACATTTACACACAATTTTACTAAATGACTGGTAAATGAGGTCGACTGTATACAGACTCTTGGCTTGAACGTTGTGAAATGAAAGACGCTCAGCGAAATCGCTTGCTTGTTAACATTGTATTAACCTGGCTAATGTCAGGTTATTTGCTAGACCGTAAAGGCTGGATTTAATGAGTTAAAGTGGATAACAAGGAAAAAGCCACTTCCCTTTACGCTTATGGTTTCGCCATAATACTTTGGCTATATTTAAGTTCTGTGGAATTGCCCGATGCTGATGGATTTATGCCGAGAAGCGTTACGCCTGCTGGAGAGAACTTCCAAAACATGTTTTCATGTTTCCACGGGGGGACATTGCTCTTTCCCCGCAACCTTTCTTAATGTTCTCTTAACATTCTTAGAGCCTGTATTTCTTACAACACTGTCATTAGCGACAAAAAATATGCAGTCCAAAGGCATTCTCTTGCTTTATGAGTTTTTTTTTTCTTTCTTGACTCTCTTAAGGCAAAGTTCTAACTTTAAGTTGTTGTTGTCTGGTTAAAATGGAGTGTGTGTGTGTGTGTGTGTGTGTGTGTGTGTGTGTGTGTGTTAATGCAGTTATTAAATTAGTGAGAAATACTGTGTTAAGGGAAATATAATAGCGTTTACTCATATTTATTTAAATTTTATTTTTATCTGAATAAGCAATGAGCAATCTTTAGCTGTAAATGCATCAGAACTGAATGTCTTAGAGCTGCTTTTCTTCTAGGTAATGAGACAAATTGATGCTTGTAATGGGAATTGTGTTTAGCAACTCAAGTAAAAGCTATTCCAGCCTTTTTCTTTTCATTCCTTTCTTTCATACTGTATGGTGTTGATATACAGAACCTCTTGGATACAGTTTAGTTTTTAATGCACAGTGATAAGTGATGTAGTGGTAAATACCGAAGCTCAAAAGACAAACCTTGACAGTTAAACCTTTTTTTTTATTTTACTCTAATAACGTCAGTGTTCATGGAAAATCAAGTCGTATTTCAACACACTAGCAATGAAACTTTTCACATTCCACATCTCCATGAAAATGCTGAGCACACTGGTGAACCGGATTGTGTTTGAGTTGAGAAAATGATTTTTAAGGCCTCCGCTGATTGAACCGATCTCATCCTTCTTTAGAGTAAATCCCCTTCTGCTGCTACTCAAACTCAAGCCTGTGTTTGAGTCTAAAGCTCTGGGGAACCCTGTGCATAAAGAAGTCATAAATAACACTCTTATGATAAGAGTTCCTGAATGTATAATGTACGTGCTTGGGAGGGGAGAAAAGAACACATGGTCAAGTCTTCAGTAGCTGCGACAGCGCCGAGACAGTCAGGTGGCCTCCCACCGGCTCACAACCAAAAGGATTCTGTCTCTGTTCGAGCACCCAGGCAGCCATTTTTTATGCCCCCTTGTCTCTGGATTTGCAGTCAAATAGTCTGTAGTATCAATTAAACAGACGCCAGAGAGAGAGAGAGAGAGAGAGAGAGACGTCATAAAAAAAATCTGCCTTTCAAAACAAAGTAATGTTAGTAACACATGTCTAAATCATTTTAATAGATCTTAATACATGCAATAAGTAAGTAAGTAAATAAATAAATAAATACCAGCTGTTTGTTAATTAGCAAGCAATCATTTTCAGCAAGGATGTGATATTTTCTACTGTGCCGGGTAAAGGGGTTGGGCTGCAGTTTAGCAAGGATATCATGCAGTTCGACAAAGAAGGAGGTTTTCTTTTGCAATCAAAGGAAAACAGCTCAAGAGCCTCTTGGGCTGGTAAAAATAGCACAAGGTCTGATCAAGGCAACGAGAGAGAGGATTTTAAAATCCTGATTACAATACCAGGAATGCCGGCGGAGAACTGCTGGAAAGTCAGGAAGACCGCTGCTTACATCTGTTCAGAAATGACATATGCTTGGGTTTACGATCATAAAGATTGTACAGTATTGTTTGTCTTTACACTTGTACACCTGTATCCTGTAATATAATGCCTTTTTTTAAAGTCTGGTTTCTCTCAAGGCTTCTTCTTCATGTGGTCCGCTGGTACCTTTGACTTGCCATTAGATATCTAAAGTTTTCTGTAAAGCTTTAGTCATTGTGACGATGTCTACTGTTAAAGCACTGTATAAATAACATGTTATGTATATGGTTTATTTCACTGAAAGCCTATACAAGCTATTATCCCTTTCAAGACTTGTGGTGTATATTCCACACATTCAGGTCTAAGGTAAACAAATCATTCGATCCAGCTGTGCCTTTGTCCAGATGTTCAGCTATCCAGGGTTTGGTATAGAATTGACTCATATTCCCTTGACCCTAGTTGACTCATTCTCAGCCTCCCACATGTCCGGTAAAAACAAACCCACACAGACAGGGTGTTTGGAGACACGGTCAGCCGTGTCCAACCGTGAGATGTCCTGCTGAGAGAGCCACGGGGATGTGGACGGGTCACGGGCTGCTACACCCCACACAGAGACATGGAACGATACAAAGCGAACAAGAAAGAAAAAGAAAAAAGAATATGGTGTGAGCGCCGAGCAAAAAAAGAGTAAGAGAACACAGAGAGAACCTGAGAACATCCCAGCTGTATGTCCCATCCACGCCTACTCTTCTCATTAACCTTTGTGGACTGGCTAGTCTGTACGGGGATTGTTTTCACCAAACTGCTCAAGCCATCAAGCGAGTGGCAGCTGATATGCTGTTTAATAAAAGTGTTGGCGCCCCCTTTTCCCATCCAGACATCAAAAGAACTTCAAATGGCTTGATGTTGCACACAGCAGGGATGTTTCTTCTGAGCAGTGGCTATAGGCTCTGAGGACACAGTGACAGGTGATGTCCAAAATCATCACGTACTAGTCGTCATGTGAATCCACAAAAGTCAACAACCATGATGCACTGAGAGTTTCTAAAAAGCAAACTAAAAAGAAATAATAATAATAAAAAAAAAACCTGAAGGTCAACTCAGAATACACTGCTATGTGCTCTCCAAGGCATGCCAGCGTAGTGCTGCTACAGTTGGCACTGTTTGCTTACAGCATGAAAAAGTGTTGCACACAGCACAACATATTCCCCACGTTTTTGTTGCTAAGTAATTATTGTCCGACACTAAACAGCGACTCTGAATTGTTCTTCGCTGACACTTAAAAGCAAACACGCTTTTCAACTTAACATTCGATAACAAGGAGCAGGTTGTAATTACATGCTCCCATATTTCTCTTGCTTTTTCTGATTGATATATCCCATCTGACAGCTTTTCCAACAGAATCGCGGGGCCTCGGCTGCCAGAAAATCACAAAGTAAATGAGCTGAACACAGCGCTCATTATGTGTCCAGGCTGCTCTGCTGTTACTCAGCTCCACCGTGGTGGACAGATGGTCACAAACACTGGCCAGGCATTTCCTGGTCACCTGAGTGCTGAGGCTCGCCTCCTCGTGTGCCCACTTCCTGCTTGCCTATGAGGGTCCTGAGAAGGGTCACGATGGCCTGATGTGTGGAGGCATCCATACTGCGATATTTGTTATTCCGCTTAAATCCTTTCTCAGCCCTGGAGGATAGCAGGCCACCAACAAGGGTTTAAGAAACTCTAGTTCAGAAGATGACAATCTGAACTCTGGACTTGAACTTGCAAGATTAAAGACGGTGACTAAAACTTTCCAATAAGCACCATTAGGGATACAAGCATGCATGTTTCTTTATACAGTAATTAAAAGGAAAATGTTGATAATGCACCGGCTAGTTTTTACGAAAGATTTCACTGATCATTTGATACTAGAGGACAAACAGTGACATGTAGCGAACCGCACCAAACATGGTTTTATTACTTCAGAGACAGGACCCTTCTGTTTTCCTTCTGAACTGCCGAGCAGAGATTACTTTGTTATGGGAGTCGAGATAAGGTTTGAATTATGAAGGGAAATATTTACCCAGCCAGAGCAATATTACTCTCCCCCTTTTAGCTGTTCCCCACATTCATGAAAGGGAAGATACAATAAAGTGAAGGAGTGGAGGATCTAACTTCATTAGTTGCCAGGAGTAATGAAGGCAACTGAAGATTACTGACTTAGATACGCCAGTATACAAACACCGACTTTCATGCACCTGACCAAATTATTGCACTTTATTGCAGTTACCAGTATCTGAAATAAAACAGTGACATACTTTGGCTTTGTCCTTTTGAGCAGGTATGTATGAAATACTAATACTTTTTTTTTTCTTTTCTTTTCTTGCTGTAGACCTCCAAGGTCAAGCCCTTTGCATAGTAATAATCCTTTGGGAAAAATCTTTTCTCTTGGATTATTGCTCTGAAATATGTGCACAGTGCATGGATAGAGCATTAGATAAACTACAGAGATGCCTCCCGGCAGTAGTGAGACGCTTCTCTTTCACTGTTGCTACACAGCAGAATTACCTGAGTTAATATAATACCTACAGTGTTAAAGAGTTCTCCAAGGTACACTAGGCAATTAGGCCCATCACTGTACGCTGGAAGTGTTCATTTAACCTGAATGATTTAAATAGCTGTGATCTGGATGAAATTACTATTAGATTCATAAGACATGGGAGAGACATAATTGTTTTTGTTAAAATATATTATTATTATTATTATTATTATTATTATTATTATTATTATTATTATTACCATAATTATTGTTATTATTATGATTATGATTGTTATTATTATTAACACCACAACCAGCACTACCATTAACAACATCTACAATGACTACAACAGTAATAATAATAATAATAAGAAGAAGAAGAACAATAATAATAATAATAATAAGTATTATTATTATTATTGCTGTTGTTGTTATAATCATAGTTATCACTACCACCACCACCAACAATAATAAAAATCTTCCTCCTCTTTTTACTACTACTACTACTATTGATAATAATATTTACTACTAAAAGTAATAATAATTAAAATATTTGAAATCTAATCTAGCATTCAAATAATGCACAAATGAATTCACGGTGGCTCTTTCAGCAGTTGTTCTCTCACTCAGGAAAAATAATGATGTTTTTTCAAACACAGTTAAAGTATATGATTGTAGTAGTAGTAGTAATTATAAGGATAATAGTAATAATAATAATAATTTAAACTCATAACAATTTTAATGAAGGGATCTTTCTCCGTGGCCCTTTCAGCAGTTGCTCTCGCACCCAGGAGCAAGATTAATGATTTTCCGAACATGATTAATGAGGCCGATTCATGATGACAGACTCTAAGTGACATGTTACAGGTGTGGGACTCACGCACTCCCCTTTCGGCGTCTTCCTTTTAACAAAGACTGAACCAGCTGCTTCTGCAAGTACCGTCTTACCCCCTCAATCAGCTGCAAAGCGCCAAGACTTTTTGTAAGAGATTATCACAAAGCCATAACCTCAGCCTGTGTTGATAAACATTTGCCGGGCTCACCAGCAAAAGTTTTTGTCCGACGTGTCCGCCGTCAAATCTTGCGGCTTACATAGCCCTTAGCGACCACAGGAGACCCCGACGGAGCGAGAGAAATAGTTAAGCTGTCATCTACAGATTGGACATGCAATGGCGTGCGGGACATTTGGTGAGCAGTTGGCAGGATCCTTGGGAAATATCAAAGAGGCAGAAAAACAACTGCAAATGGGTTTTATGTTACAAAGTATGAACTGACCCAAAATGACAGGAAACATCAATAGGGAGCTTGTGTTTCCAAAACATTTAATGAGAATCTTACAGTGTGCTCCTTGTGCAAACAGGTTTTGCTTGCTTCTGTCAATTCCTGGGAAGCAAATGAAATATCTGTTTGGCTGCAGGGCGGGTATTATAAAATGTCCAAATTTTGGAATGCAGTGCACAAACGTTAATAAGGATAAGTAGCCTTTAGGCATGAATGTAGCCATTTTATAGCCAGCACTCACTGGGACAGCTATTGAAAAACAGCGATGGTGGAACGAATTCTCAAATTAATCTTCGCATTATGGTGGAATGGCACAGCAATTTATAAGGGCCCACGAAAAGTCATTACAGAAGCAAACATCAGTCTTCATTTGTTGCAGCAGCATTATCAGTTTAATTAATTCAGGATTAGGCTTTTCTGCAAGCTTGGATGGTGAAAAATTCCGTTAGTTATTTGCCATGGACGGGCCAAGCAAGACATCTTAGCATGCCTTTGAGTTTGCTAAAAAGAATAGCAGCAAATGGCTAAAACCCCCATTGTGTATTGAGGCTCCCCTTTACCTCCCCATTCACCACCTATTGCTCCTCTCCAAGAAATGAAAGAGAGAGAAAAAGAGAATGCAAGCACAAATCATTCTGCTCTGTAAATGGACTTGACAACCTCAGATATTGCCTCACCTCCCCCAGAAGAGCTCAGTTCTCGCTGCAATTTTGAAAAGCAAGGATCGTTGGGCTGCCGCTACAACACCCGTGACTGACTTTGGCAAGAACGCACCGAGTGACAGGTGAAATCGGACTGCGGCAGATTTTTAAGGACGCACCTTTCTTTCTGCCTGCTAAAAACAGAGGTAAACAAGAATTTTTTTTTTCTGTTGTCAGAACATTTGAATGAGACGACCGTTGCAATCATTTGAATCAGCCAACAGGACATTGCCAAAAAAAAAAAAAAAAAAAAGGAAAGTAAATGGATATACTGTAGGTCCCCTCCCAATAAAACGACCAAAAAAAAAAAAAAACCCATTTGCCCATGGAGGGGGGGAGGGTGGTAAAGAGTGCAGAGAGAAAGGTTTGGTACAGTGGCGAAGGATTTGAATGAGGTGGGCATCGCAGCCGTATAAAAAGTAGGACGACACATCGAAAAACGAAATGGCGCCACAAGAAACAAAAATGGCAAAAAGCGAAAAAAGGCTGTCCTAGGAGGTAGTAAAGAGGGGAAGAAATGAGATTTGGGGCAGTCCCAGGGAATTGAATTCAGACGGCCATTCCAATCATATGAAAAGCAGGGCAACTCGTTTTGCCAAACAGAACAACACAAGAAACAAACGAAGAAAAAAAAAAGCATTAAAAAGGTTGGCCTAGGAATAACTAAAAAGGGTAAGAAGAGATTTAGTGCAGTGCCAGAGAATTTGAATGAGAAGGCCATTCTGATTATCTAGAAAGCAGGGCAATTCATATTGGCACAGAGAACAACACAATGAGGTCTAAAAATAGCAACAAAAAAAAAAGGGAAGAAAAGGGCACGAAGGGTGCCTAGGACGGGCTAAAAAGGGTACCAAGAGTGATCTAGTCCAATGCCATGGAACTGGAATGAGCCTTATGGAATAAAGGGGAACTCATATCGGCCAATAGAACAACAAAGAGAAAAGGAAAGAAAGGGCATGAATTGGAGCAATGTTGGCCTAGGAATATGTAAAAAGGGTACGATGAGAGTGAGATTTAGCACAATGCCAGAGAATCGAAAGAAATTATCTGTACAAAGCAGGACAGTTCATGTCAGCAAAAAGCACAACACCACCATGAGAAACAAAAGGGCATAAAAAAAATGTTGGCTTACAAAGTGATAAGCACACTCCTTACACTCTCACTGCTCCAAAGCAAACTCAAAAAGAAGAAAAAAAAAAGCAAGAGAAAAATCAGTCCAGTACAGTTGGAGGTAGAACGAGGACCTGGCGAGCTACTAAACCTGGCTGAAGCGGCGGTCCTGTGTAGCTCGGTGGAGTTTTCTATTCAGACAGCGGGACTGGGGCCGTTATGATGTAGTACTGGGCTAAACCAGATGGTGGTGGTCTCCACTCTCACTCCATAAATCACCCACTCATCTGTCCTCTCTAGTGTTATTCATTAAAGCGGCCCAGAATAATAAGTCCCTAAGAAACTGGGAACACGTGATGAAGTTAATAATGTATATATATTTTATCCCCTCCTTTTCACTCTCCTACTCTCCCTGCATGTCCTCCAAAATCTGTAGCCCTCCCAGTCTTGCTTCCCTGCACACACACACACAACCTTGCCATGAATGAGGTAATCACGTTTGACATATTTCTGTTTTGCTCTACTTCGTAACACAGAAAGTGAATTATTCTCAGTCAGATCCGACAGCTCCTTACACACTGGTCATCGCGCTGCAGGACTGTTACACTGTTTAATGTGGTGACAGGTATATAGTGATTCCCACAACTAGCATTTCTTTTGTAATCTAACCGTTTTGGCAAAAAACAAAAAAAAAAAGTAAAGTTCCATCGTGTCAGACACTCAGAGTAACGTATCCAAGCCTGTTTAAAAATCAGCAAGTGCAAAGCTCTGTTTGCCTGAGCTTTTTTTCCCTCTTTCCTCATACCGCTCTGCAAGGATTTTTCTGCGGAGTGTCTTTGACAAGGGGAAACATATAGTTTGAGCTTATGCAGATGTCTAAATCACCCACACACACACACACACACAATGCACAAAAAACAGAGTTTTAAACCATTCAGCAAAGACAAAAACCTTGTACAGAGGGAGAAAAAATGTTCAGGCTGTCATGTTTTTCTCAAATTTCTTTTACAGTTTAGCAGAAGAAATGACACAGGATTTTGATATTTTTAAAGTCGTTCTTTTTTATTTCTTTCATCTGCTCATGCAGTCCTTTTGAATGGAATGTAGGTTTCATTTGCAGATCATATCCATGTGTTTTCATATTGTAACCAAAATTCAGAAGACAATCAGCTCTTCAAAAGCCATGGAAGTCGTCTTCATCGAGCCTGTGTCACAGACACCTCAGTTCGTGTGTGCACTGTAAACATGACTGTTATCATCTGTGTATGAAAATATATCTATTAAAATAATAATAATAATAAAGAAAGCATGAGCAATGTTTATTTCAAGTTAGGATTTTAAAAAATGATGAATGATTATATAATTTAGCTCGCACCATTTATAATGTGACCGTGGCTTTGTGCTCAGTTTCTTAGCACTTTTCCTAAACCATTGTGTTTTCCTGCAACTCTCTTTACATGTGTATGTGTTGAGTTGCAGCTGTCTGGCTGATCAATTGGTGTAGACTTTGTCTTAGAGCACTTCTATCAATGTCAGCTCTTTCACCGGCTTTATGCATGGATTGTATTCTCTCTTCCCTTTAGATGCTGTGAATATTTGTGCTGTGCACAAAGGCATGCATTAAAAGGTCTCTGTGCTGCTCGGCACACACTCCGAGACTCGGACTCGTTGCTTTCCCATAAACTAGACATGGAAATAATTCCTGTGTGGTTTGTCTCGCAAGAAACATTGTTTCACACGAATATGTTTTAAAACCACAGAAATTTTGTCATTTTGTACTGGGCATTTGGTCCATGTTGTAAAAGTTGAAAAGTATTATTAATAGTATTATTATTAATTTATAGTGTTTATTCTATAGATAGACAGTCCCTTTGCTGTATAATGACACTATGTTGGCTTAATTCACACTTCCTAGTGCATTAATTGCGAATATGAATTTTTACACCATATACAGTAAAAGAAAAATGTTTATATATAAATCACTATGGAAATGTAATAATGTGTATTTAGTCATTCATCAAGCGAATATATTTGTTTATTCATTCCTTTGTACTGTATATATGTAAAATGCTTAGACACACATTTATATTCATGTGCATTCAACTCACCGCACTACACACACACACACACACACACACACACACACACACACACACACACACTCTCTCTCTCTCTCTCTCTCTATGCTGACATAGCCTTTATCTGGTATGATAATGCTGCTTTCACTAGACAAAACAGATATCTTATTCTGGGTGCTTTCATAAATTACACAGACTGTTTGGTTGTTGGCTCATTTCTGAAGCCTCCATGGAACCACTCCAACTTTAACATTTTAACACTGATTGGCTATGTTTTTCTTGCATGATCACCTCTGTTTTCATCTCTGAAATACACAATTAAATTTCTAAAAAAAAGAAAGAGAACACATGTTTTCAAATTATTTTCCAGTAAAATTAATTTCCTTTTGCGAATGCAAGCAATATCTTATATTCCTGATGAACTGTCATGAGTTCCAGAGTTCCAGAACCATTAAAAAAAGCGTTGTTCCCATTTCAATTAGATGCATTTACTACTCAATTTTCAACCCCATAATGGACATATTTCAACAGAATGTCACACTTTCTAGCTCACATGATTTGCTTAATTATTTACTCCAGCAAGTCGAATGGCACAGAGATTGAAATATTAGGTTATCAGTTCTAAGGTTGTGTGTTAATTTTTTATTATTTTTTAAAATAAATAAATTGACTGAACTGAATGAGTCAGCCTTGAATTTTCTGTTCAAATATTTATAATGGCCAACAACGAGAGCTACAAAGACACAGAAGAGCAAACGCAACATTTTAGGGGACAACTATAAATTTTACCAAAGTGAGAAGGTTACTCGTGGGAGCTACAGAGTGGTGACAATGCTTCTTAATTATTCAACACCATCATTTCAGTTTGCTTGGCAGATGTACAAGAGCCACTCCATTTGAAGAAAGTGATGTTTATTTTAAGGGAACACTTCTCAGTGATTTCTTAAAGCGAATCTGCTCAGTGTTAGGGACTTGAAATATGGCAGGCATTTACAGTATAATGAGCCTAAAACTGTCTCTGTGCGAAACATTTGCAGGCTGTACGGTGCTGTATAGCTTCTCTTTCTACCCAAGCACACAATCATTCATGCAAAAATGACACACCCCGAAAATGCTGCCAGAAACACAACTAAAAGACACACAAGTTTAGATTCAAATATTTAAATGTTAAAAGTTTAGAAAAAGATAAAAGAAGGTTAAAATGACCAACACTATCAGGACACCAATTATTACTATTATTATTATTATTATTATTATTAATAATTTTTATTATTAATTATTATTGTTATTATTATTATTATTATTATTATTATTATTATCCCCAGCGGGACTGGTTGCAGTGTTCCTATAACTGCTGATCACCAGGGATTTTCACACACAACAGTCTCTATGGTTTACTCAAGACAATGCAATAAAGAAAAAAAATCCAGTGAGCAGTAGCAGTTCTGCACTTGCAGGTCAATGTAGAATAGGCAAACAGGTCCGAGCTGACTGAAAGGCTATAGTAACTCAACTGACCACTCTATATAATTGTGGCGACCAGAAAAGCATCTCCGAATGCACAACATGTCAAACCGTGAGGCAGGTGAGCTAAAATAGCAGAAGACAACACAGGAAACCACTTCAGTCAGCAGAATGAGCATACAGCTTACGATGCAGTGGACACAGGATCACCAAAACGGAACAGTCGATCATTAATTGAATGTCACAGCCTATATGAGTTTTGATGCTGAACATGTGCTTCCCTTTACGGCTACAACATACCTTACCTTCTAATGGCTATTTTCAGCATGATAATGACCAATGTCACATACTTTGAACAAAATTCTACTCAAAATGGTTTAATTAAAATAAAAGAGTTCAGGGTATTTAAAGTTGGCATTACTGTACAAGTCACAGAATCAGAACTCCTGGATGTGGGAGAATAAGAAAAAGCTTGCACCTGAAACATCAGTAGGAATTACACCATGCAATCATGTTAACATAGACCAGAATCTCTAAAGAAAGATCTTATGGAATCCATGCCACAAAAAAAATTAGGCTTTTTTTCAAAGCAAAGTCAGGCCCTAATCAGTGTTAGTGTAGGGTTCCTAATAAAGTGCTCAGTGAGAATATAAATTATATTAAGTTTTTACTATTAGGCCTACAGTAGCAATATTAATAACAACAAACTACATTAGAAGTAATTAAACATACACAGCAAAATTGCCAGAAACACCCAGATTGCTGAATTAGCACCATACAGTGTTTTAAGTTGGCCTCACATGGACTGAAATGTTTTAAATCAACACTGTAGACTTTACTGTGTATACATACAACTTTATCAACAAAATCAACTATAATTATTATTAACTGATTATTTGTGATAGTATACGAATATGACAGTGAGAATGTTCAGATAGTATTAAACATGTCAATGTATACTTCCTTAAATTATTATATTGTATTATTATTAAGGTGGTTAAGGGTGGTTCAGGAGGTTGAGGCTCTGGGTTGCTGATCAGGGTTGGGGGTTTGAGTCCCGCCACAGGTCACATTGCAGGGCAGGACCCTTAACCTACAGCCCATACAACACAGCCACTTCATGCGGTGCTGTTCCCAAACCTAGTTAGAAAATGGCATGGCTCTGACAGGATGGGCAGCCGTTGGTAAAATAAGAAAGTAATAATAATAATAATAATAATAATAATAATAATAATCCTGTGCCAGAGCTTGAGGGGTCACCAGAGCGGACAATTCGATCCGCAAAACCAACTTGGGATCAGTTTTACACTGGATGCCAAAATAATAATAATAATAATAATAATTATATAATAATATTATTATTATAGTTATAATAATAATAATAATAATTATTATTATTATAGTTATAATAATAATAATAATAATAATAATAATAATAAATTGTGTATAGTTGGGTGTGTAGTTTTGTGTTTAGTGTGTATAGTTTTATGTAGGATGTATACAGATTTGTGTGTGTTTATACAGTTATATTTAGGGTGTATACAGTTTTGTATAAGTGTATACAGTTTTGTGTAAGTATATGCAATTTTGTGCAGGATGTATACAGTTTTAAGTAGGGTGTATACAGTTTTATGTAGGGTGTATACAGTTTTGTGTAGGGTGTATACAGTTTTGTGTAGGGTGTATATAGCTTTGTATAGGGTGTATACAGTTTTGTGTAGATGTCTACAGTTTATGTAGCGTGTATACAGCTTTTTGTAGGTGTGTACAGTTTTATATAGGATGAATTAAAATTTGTGCAGGGTGTACAGAGCTTTGTGTAGATATAAAATAGCAGAAGACGACACAGGAAACCACTTCAGTCAGCAGAAAGAGCATACAGAGTGTTGTATAGGATGTCTGAAGTTAACTCAGTGCGTAATGTGTAGTTTGGTTTTAGTGCAAGGCATATACGATGTTGGGTAAAGCGAATACAGTTTTTTTTTTTTTTTGTATGCTATACACAATTGTGTTTAGGGTGTATATTGTTTTGTGTAGTGTGGGGTGTTGAAAGGTAACTAAGAGGGTGTGTTGTTTTTTTTCTGTTTTAGAACATGGCATATACAGTTTTGTGTAGTGTATATGGCTGTGTACACAGTTTTGCCAGGGTGTGCATAGTTTTGCTGGTTTTTGTGGAGAAGCCTGAAGCATACTGAGGACTCTGGCTGAATGAAAAGACAGTGGTTTCAGGCAGGATGTCATTTCACCAGTGTAATGGGAGAAAGTCCTACATGGGTGTATGAACTGGCTGCAGCTCTGTCTCTCACTGCTGCATATTCGCACGTGATGAAAAGGAAAGCTGGACACAAAGGGAACCTGAGGTATTCACGGGAGGACCTGCGTTTCCCCTCACTGCTCTACATGACACGGAGCTCGCATGTTTGTGCTGCAGGAATTCCGCTGATTAAAAATCGATGAAAAGCCCGGATGAAGTTTACTGTCGCTGCACGAGGCCTGGCGCAGCAAAGTTCCTCGTGCGTCTTTACGCGCGCGCTCACATGAAACACCATCTGCCTGGCAACGAACGGGCGTCGATTCTGCGGTTACACCAAAAAAAAAGGCAGTCTTTCATATAGGAAGGGTAAAAATATTTCAACTAAATTTTACTTTAGAGACTCCTAAAACCTCGAAAATCATTCTGTCACGGGCCGCTTGTCCTCCTGTGTGAGTACTTTTTTTATTATTATTATTACACCAGTATATACGGGCGAAAGTGCACCGGGAGTCATACAACGATAACCAGCGTCGAGATCTGATTGGACGGCGAATCGGCATAACCTCTACCCCGCGGCCAATCAGTGGGCGCGAAGTTTTGACGTCTAACTTCCGCTTTTCCCCGGGCCAGCCTAAGGCGTCTCATTAAGGAGCGAATTCGAGGCCCAGTAGGCAGCAGCGCTCGGCAATATCATGTAAGCCTACAGTAAAATAACTAAAAACTCATCACTTTCTCTCTCCAAAATCAGCATGTCCTTGAATGAATCACTAAGTCAAGTGCATGACACAGACGGAAAGAAAGGCTACAGCCTTTAGGTGTCACTCTACTTTCAAGAATAAAGTGCCTGAATGCATCAAGAAAACAAAATGGTGCCTTGTTCTAACATTGGGACAAGAAAGTGGGTGGCAAAGTGTTTCCAGATGGTTTCTGTTGTGGCCATGCATATTTCTATACATGCCAATAAACATGGTTTTGCACAAAAAAACTTTCCTTTGCACAAACTGGAGCAGAAAGTTGAAAGAGATCATTTTCGGTTTTAATATTTTTAGTACAAGACTGTAATACGAAATCAAATCCCAATGACCCCTGCATCTTTTTTCTATTTTGGTTCTATGTGATATTACTCTAATGTGCAAAAAAAGACTTGTTATATGATACAGATAAATAACAATTATTTGGATGCTCCTCTTTTTTTTATATATATATCTTTTTCCCATAAAAACAAAAATAAATTCCACAAATGAAAACCCTGTACTGTATAAACACGTACTGTGGATTGTTCGAGTTATCTCTCAAAATGAATTGCATTTCTATTTTTAAAAATGATCCTGATGTAATTCCTGGTTCGCGTTACCTAACCCTGTCCTCCTGGTAAGCTGAAAACCTATAAAATGCACACTTTTTGCATTTGAGCTTCAGCAGCATTATGTTAAAAGCGGTAGCAAGGAGCATTTAAATATGCAATGTGTAAAACCTAATTATATATACACACACATAAAGATGTAAATAAAATTAACAAAATATTATTTTTCTTTTTTAATATACATGTGTATATAGTACATAACAAAATATATTTTCATATTTTTATTAATTACACAATTGTCGGTCACTTGTGTATACAGATGTGTGTATATGTGGCGTGACGAGTGTGCATACATGCACTATGACACAAATACTTGCCTACTCACGTGCTTATAGAAAAAGTGGGCAGTGCTGGTACTGCCAGTAATTAAGATTCTAAACCAGTGGTGAGAGATGGTGAGTTCAAATCCCACTGACCCCCTGATGGCCACTTAAGCAAAACCTTTAACCCTCAACAATCCAGGTTGTTTCCGCTTTCAACTGTAAATAACTTTGGATTTGTGTTAAACTAATGCAATGAAAATCTTACAAATGTCCAGCTAGTCATAATGCTTGGCATGAAATTGTAATTCACCAAAATTTTAATTTGACTATTACAAAGGTACACAAGAATAACAGCAAACGAGTAATAAGAACTGAAGTTGGACGCGACAGATCTGTTTCCACATTTATTGTGATATAACAGCTAACTTACTAAACAATAGAAAAATTTTAGGGGCAAAAATACAAAGTACAGTGACCTGCTTGCATGTGTGTACACCCTTTAACTCGTACTTTGCTAGCAAACATACTGTACGGTAACATAGTCTGATTACTGTGAGCCTTTTTAAAAAAGTAAATTAAAGATTAAATGTAGTTCGAGTTATCATCATAACAGCACGTATACACATAAATACTACCCAAATACATACATTTCCCAAATTATTTAGTTTACTTTTTACATTTCTTTTTAGTAATAACAGATTTAACATCTTTCTCATATGGTCTTAAAATGAATCCCCTGTTCTGATTCTCCATGGTGAAGCAAGCTTTTTTTTGCTCCTATGTATTAAAGGCCTAATCTTTTATTTTATGGCGGGTACATGAGAGGCAGAGGAATTAATACAGATGACAGTGAGTTTCTAAATAAAAGAAAAAATGCTGAAACAACATAGGAATAATACAATCCTAATGCAATATGCAACTTATTGTTTAACAGTTTGTAAGCAATGCACTAAAATTTGACTGTATGCGTTGGATGAATTTAAATAGTGTTAGCTTCTATAATATATATGCACATTTACATATATAAAGCAATATTGCAACGCTATAGTGCAGGTTTATCTTCAGCAATTGCTTAATAAATGGATGCAGTAACAGCAGGCATTTCATTTTCCCTTGAATGTAGATGTTAAAAAAAAAAATAGCATGCGTTGTCTCCAGAGGTTTGCTGTTTTCAGGTTTTTTTTTTTTTTCAGTGTTGGATTGCTTTTGTCTAAGGATGCTGTATGCAGATAGTTGTGTCAAAGCCTAGCTACTTGAGTGCCATCCTTCTTGCTAGAAGTCAAACAGGTCATGGTGCTACTTATTAGATGACTGAGTGTTTTTTTTTTTGTAAGGAATTCACTACAAAGGCTAACTCAGGCTTCTGGAAGATGCATGAAAAATGAACTGTAGTGAGAGCCGAAGAATAATCTTTCACTCGCTCGCTCGCTCTTTTTCCTCCTGTCTCTCGCCCTCCCCTCTCTTGATCATTCACTTCTCACTTCTCTCTGGTGCCCTCCTTCTCGCCTCTGTGTGTCTGTTTGTCCATCTGCCTGTTTCTCTCTCAGGATGGGAAGACAAGACAATCATATGAATATGAATCATGCGCAGCAACTCCCAACATCATGGCTGGGATTTCTACTATTATACCCCACAGACATGCTTGGAAGAAGTAATTAAAGCAATCTTTCTCCTCCCTCTCATATTCTTCTAAAACCATCAGACACACACTTCGGGAACATAAAGTATGTAGGGCAACTCAGTGTTGGCTTGTGTATATATGAGTGAGAAAGAGAGAGAGAGAGCAGCTGTGTGTATTGTGTAGGGCAGGAGAGCATTTTTGTGAATGTCTTTATGTGGTACATTGAAGATAGGAGGTCCGCACAGCTCGCCTAGATCATGAATTGGGACAAAATTGAGTGGAACAGAAAAGGAGAGGGAGACAAACAGCGAGGAAGTGAAAGCGAGAGAGGTACAGAGATGAAAAGAGTGTTGGGTTTCAAATCCAGAGCTTAGACATCAGTGGGGCAGGACGACCTTGAGCCGGTCTCACAGCCATCTGCCACCTTCGTCTCGCTTGTCAACACACCTTGACTGCTGCAACGATGGCACATTTCCTGAGACAAGCAGCCAACATGAGGAAGCTAATGCTGGGGGTCAACACTGAAAGAGCAGGCCTAAAATCAGGGGCTGAACTTTGCCTGTGGGCCTGGATCAGACTGATCTGCTGTTTCAAATAACACTTTTGATATGATGCCACACATCAACTGAATCTTACACAAGATCACATGATACACATGATTAATGACTTGATGTGAACAATAAAATAGAAGCAAGCAAACAAATAAAAGCAGCAATGAATATGATCAACAGACAAATATACCCTTTCTTTCTTCATGAGAGTTGGGAACAAAAACCATTCGCATATTTTTGCCACAATACAAAGCCACATGGACACATATTTATACAAAGGACATGCCCTGTTTTATTTATCCCTTTTTCAAAAATGTTGAAAATTTTTCTGCCATAGCTTTCAACAACAAAAAAAAGTTTTCTAAAAACATTACTAAAGCAGGTATGTTTATTGTTTGTATATTTATGTTTGTATATTTGACACCTATGCAATACAGTGACAGTAAATAAATGTTTTAATTATTGTATGTTTAGAGACTATAGATACAGATATATTTATTCATGTAATCAGGATTAGATAGATAGATAGATAGATAGATAGATAGATAGAATACTAAGAAATATTATAGATTTGTGAATTATGATGGCAGTAAAACATGGGAACACAGTAATGCATTGATAAATTTTACAGTATTTTACCACTTTATTGCATGATAATTTATTTTATGGCATAATTTATTTTTGGCTACTTTAGTAACCAAAGGGTTAAAGGCTGGTGCTTTAACAGGGCATATTTTATATTAGAATTTCTGAATTTTAGCAGGGCGGCATTGCCTTCTTCCTGCGCTTGGTGAGTTTTCTTAGGGTAGCCCTGTTTCCTCCCACTGTCCGAAGACATGCAGATTAGGCTAACTGGCATTTCCATATTGCCTGTAGTGTGTATGAGTGTGCTACTTGTGCCCTGTGATGGATCGGCGCACTTTCCATGGTGAACCCCACCTTGTCCCCGGGGTCACCTTGGATAGGCTCCAGGTCCCTCATGACTCTCTACAGGATAAACAGTATAGAGAATGAGTGAAAGAGTGTGAATGAATGTTAGAGAATGTTGGAGTAACTTGAAAAACCTGATGAAGGATTTGCAACATTATGTTTCACTAGAACAAAAATGTACTACACCAGAATTTTACTACATCTTCAAGTATTCCTGTACAACTGCAGTTAGAAAGGAAGGATTTCAAAACGACAAGATCAGGATTACTTATGGATATATTTTATCTTTATAGATTTACCAGGTTTACCCTCTAAATGCACCTGCTATTACCAGAGCATAATCCCATTAGGATCCCATTAGGATCCATGAGGGGTCAATTAAGCCCTTAAATATAAAATTGATATGTTTTGGTGGAGCGTTTGTTTAATCTTGTTTTTATTTTAAATGAACATTTTGTACTTTTATGTAATCTGTTACATCACATGAGTTTAAAAACCCAAGGACATGCAAATGCTACATAAAGCTGTTTAACTAGAAGTGCAGCTCAAGCCTTTTTTTTTTTTTTTTTGATGTTCTAATCAGGAATTAAACTGGGATTTAGGAGATGGGAAGCCCTACTTTTATCCCCTGGGAATAAATGCAAGAACACTACTCTTCAATCTATGTCTTCCTACAGTTCTCATTAACATGGATAGCACAGAAATGTGACAAATATATCTTTTACTACCTTAAGGGCTTAATTTAAGTAACAACAATTGGGTGGCCAGACCTCTGGTTTTGAGTTTCTTTCATTTTGGCAGTAAAATAATAATCAAATTATCTTCTGGTTGTTTTCTTTTGAAGCTACATGATACTGTAAAGTCTTTAAAAAAAAAAAAAAAGAAACCATTTTCCCTTAATGATTACACACTGCATTTACCTTTTAGACTAAAATAAAAACAAATCTTTATAAAGGAGGGTACATTTTTGTTCTAGCATCATTACCATTACCACCATTATGTCATGCTATGATTTACATTTCCATTAAGTGATAGCACAGGAGCTTATCTCTAAACCAAACATGCTTATGTACAAGGGTTAAACTGGCATAGGGTGTGTTGGGGTTCCTCAAGGGAGCTAAACTCCCTCAACCCAAACACCCTAATTTTCCCCATGTGCATATTGTGATGAAGCTAAACTGTCTAAAATGACCTCAAAAACCTTTAAAATTGTTAGATATTTTACATTTTAATGCAATTCGTTCATTTTTTAACACAGAGGTCTCTGTTGGCTGAATTTGCAGGCATTAGTTGAGAAGCAGATATTTATCATTTACACTCTCTAGTTTTTAGTCACATAATCAAGGTGTTAGCTGAACACTCCTGAAAAGAGGAAATGGTGTAAGAGAAAATGTGTGCAATTAAAAATGAAGACATGTGAAACATGGATTAGCTCAGTTCACCATATGTGTTTGTATAACCTGGTATCATCTGGTGAAAATGGGGGACTTGGAACGATTGAGAACGGTTGAGAGTGTAACTAAAAGAAACAGCATTATTATAAAAATGTACATTGAGAAACTGTGGTTAACTCAATTGTGTAGATAATCTGCTACACAACCTTTTTGTTTTGTTTCTTCTTATGTTTTTCTGTGGAGCAAACCATAGATTTTAGCACGTTGTTAAAATGTCTTTGTAGTGGGATTAGTGTGTTGGAACTGTACATACTTACTGTATGCATTGGCAAAATAACCATGAACATATAGGGGAAAACACTGAATAATAACTGTGGGAGGTTCTTACAATCACTGATCATAAATTACAGATAGTCTTAAGAATCCTTACAGTATCATACAGCTCTGTATTTAGAAAATATGCTTTATAAAAACAAGGTTATCATTGTAAAGTGCATTTTTTTCTGATTGATTACATGCCTTTGTTTGGCTCTGCCCTCTTTCTGCCCATCACATTTGATAGCCACAGTGCCATAATACCAAATTTAATCACTACCCAGGTACTATGAAATCATATTCAAACCCTCACAGCAGTGTTTTTGGCAGTCAAGCATTTAGACTAAACAACTTGCAAATTTTATTAAACCTGTTGAGATTTTCCCAAAGGTTTCATGTCATGAGTCTTTTTTTTCCCCCTTCCCTTCTTCTTCTATCATAATCTGCTAATTATGTCCAGGTCTGCGGAAATATGTGCAAAGCCCCTCCTAGACTTTGCATTTCAAAAAAGAGATAAGAACTAAGGGATCAGGCAACTTATTAAAAGTCTAATCCTCCAAATGAAATCTCCTGACATTGCTCACAGCAGCTTTGGGCGAGCACCTCTGCTAATAAATCGGAACTACCAGAATAGTCTGTAAATTGTTGATCTAATATGGGTGCCAACAGATATAGACTATTGCAATGTGTTGCAAGCAGAAGAGCCAGTTAATTAGTCCGCAGTGTTAATCTAATGTAAGCGCCAATAAATAACTACATATTGGAAAGGCAATCAACTACATGATATTTAATTCAGGATTTTTACAGAAAACTAATATGTATGACATGATGGTAATTGGACAGTGATGTATTTTTTATTTTTTTGTTCTTTTAGTTCTGTACTCAGGGATTTGAAATGAATCATTAACTATCAAGTTAAAATGCAAAATGTCATCTTTAATTTCATTGTGCACGAACTGTGCAGAAATTCTAGCAGAAATTCTAGCACAAGAGTGTGAGAGACATGCAGATAACCCTCTTAATATCTTAAGACTTCATCTTTAGCACATGATCATTATTCATATCCAGCACTGATGATCCACTTAAACTCCCAGCTTTATATTCCTTAATTTCGTAGCTTTGATTTGAGGTTGGGTAATAAACAATTTATTAACAAATGACACAGTTTACCAATTTAAAGATCAGCTATGAATTCATGAATACATGTTGTGTAATAGCTACAGTCTAAATGCAAGAAATAAAACATTGGCCCATTCTGTTATCAAAAACAGTTAGTATTGAGATGGTTTCGTGAGATCTGATGCAAATGGATTATTTTGCTATAACACAAGGGTTTTATTCCTCTTATTTTATACCGTCATCATTTTTATTCATTTATTGCTCCATTTAATGTTAGATGAAACAGTTATAAACAGCAATAAACAGTTGTTTTCCAGCAAGTCTCTCTTAAAAATAAACTATATTATATTAATCTATATTAGTTATAAATCATACTTTTATATTAATGTAATTATATAAAAATTTGCATTGCAATTGGTACTGCTGTGAGAAAACCTTCCGACCAATCATATTTGTGAGTCCAACAACCATATGGTATCACTGTTTAAAACAATCATGTTAACACCTATATGATGACGGTTTTATTATAATTAATAATGACTTTATTAACACTTAATTTAATGTTAATTTAATTTTAATGTATTAATTTCCTTAGATCAGTCGGACTTAAAATGTTTCATAGTACACTCCCTTGTGCATTTTAAAGCTTCTTCTGCTGTGAAAACTCTTTGACATCTTAATAATGACTCGAGAGTCCATTTCTCAAATCAGATGTGTTGGGATCTGCAGAGAAAAAAATCTTTTTGCAAAGATTTTTTGGAAATGCTGCAAAACATTTAGATTTTTATTTTTCAATTGTGAATTTATTGTTAATCTACATACAATGTTTGTTATTAATCTGCTTACTAATACAGTATATCCACGAAACGATACATTGTTACATTGTAACCTGTGTAATATTTGTTTATTCCCGAACATAAAATGTAATAAATGTTACCTGCGTTTTCATTAGCTTCACTGTAGTTACTGAACCATATGCTATGAAATGGAAAACTGAATAGTATTCTGGGAGTTTAAGCTGGTAAATGATAGATAATGTTTCCAGATGTGGGTTGTAATTAATCTATGCCAAAAGTAAGTAGGAAGATGCCCACTCTTCTATACAAAATGAAATAAATTAAATGCAGTTTAAGATATGAACAACATACCATATCATCTTTTAGGAAAGTAATGTGATTATCTTCATGAAACACTGATATTTGGTTACTATACATGTCTACAGCGCTTAGATTCTTATCTAGAGTTATAATTCTGCAATGCAATTTAAGGCATATAATTTGCATTCATCTTTATGAAAAACTAGTTCAATGAATGTCTTTGTAAATAAAGCGACTTAACCAAACCAAAGAAGGAATACAGTAACATCGGTCAGGGAATATAAACTACAACTGAGTGTCAGTTGTGAACTGTAGTCCTATATGTCGTTGTATTCACATGCACTGCTCTCCCTAGAGCTATCTGCAAAATGGCAAACCAATTCGAATACTTTTTCATCCTTCGCCAATCACTTACAAACAGCCTTGGCTTGTTTTCTTGCCATCTGAAAGTGATATGAGAGGGAAGTACATCGTCGACCCTGGCTCTGACTTTGGGAAATTGCTCTGACCTTGCAGTGCTTATGAGAGGAAACAACCTGGCACATACCAAGTAGGAAAAGCGGTCAGCTTTGAGGTGGACTGAGGGGACCTCTTTCTGTCTTTCATATACATGTGCAGGGAGTTCCTTGCCGATCAGATTTCAGCTCTGCAGCACTCTAGAAGCAAAAATGCTCTATTTTTTTTAGCTTCCTTTAGATTATGGGAAGTGTCAGCACTGACTACCTGTGCTGCTCAGAGACGCCCTGTAAGGCAACTGAAGTAGAAGATCCGGGAAAAGTGCACAGGGAATGGAAATGAAATAGTGACCTCAAAGTAAAAGGGGCTTCCCAATGGCCTCAGGGTGTGCACAGAGTAGCGGGTCAGGGACCGCATGCCAGAGCCCCCAGAACAAACACACTCAGTATGCCACACAGCCGGCTCGGCAAGAGGTCACACACCCCTACGCTTGAATCACACGCTGAAGCAATCCACCTTGGACATATTTCTATAATAACAATTCCGTAAGGGCCAGGATAAAGAGAGAGTAAGGAAGAAATAGCTATGTGAAGAGACCTAGTCTTGTAGGATAGGGGACATAAGCAGAAATGCATTGAGGATGGGATTTAAATATAGAGTTACTGCAATAATAAAAATAATAATAAAAAAATAATAATAATAATACTGCTTTTTACAGTATGTGACTATTTTGGGTTAAAATTACATTTAATAATGGGGTTTGCATGAAAAGAGTAAACACTTAAACAATAAGGAATGATCATTAATGATGCATCATCAATGCATCTAAACCTACTGTATAGGTAAATTAAAATCTTTTTCAAGTGATCCAATAACTAAACAAATCATGTAATCTAAATGGATGCAATTTAAACAAATGCATCCAAATTTAATTGAATAGTACATCTTCAACACATTTTTCAGTTTTTTTCCATTCCTCAATCATGATATTTGATGTTTGATTGGATTCTTAATTTTTTCTCCATATCTTGTATGTTAAAAGACACTCGTACACAGCTCTAATTTTATACTAAAGTGTGTTTACTCAAACTATTTTTAAGGGTTTTTCAATTAACAGTTACTTCTGATATTCTTCTGAACTACAGCAGTACAAAAATATTTTTATAAATTAAGGAACAACCGGACCCATTTGGTATTCACTTAATACATTTCTCTTTGAATCTTGAGAGATCCTGAGAAAGATGATGATGATGACCGTGATGATGACGGTGCTGAAGATAATAATAATAATGATAATGATAATAATAATAATAATAATAATAATAAAAAAAAAAATAATAATAATTATTATTATTATTGTTTTTATTTATTTATTTATTTATTTATTTATTTGGTGTCCTGGTAGTGTTGGCCATTTTAAACATTATCTTCTCTTTTTTGAACTTTCAACATTTAAATACAGCTTAATCTAAACTTGAATTAAAATCATTGTTTTGTCTTTGCTGGGTAGTTTAATAGTTGTTATGCTTTTTAATTACTCTTCATCTAGCAAAAAATAATTAACGCTAATATCTGTAGTCCAGTTGGTCACATTATGACTTTACCAATTACACACCCAAAGGAAAAATAATGAGGGAATACAGATGATGATGATTATGCACCGAGTGGTGCCGTTTGTCCTAATGTGTTGGTGCGATCCACTATAAACCCTGCCAGAGAGTAAAGAGTGGCTTTCTTTTCTGTGTCTATTTGCTACTATCAGTAGCTCACCCACAGCCCATAGCTGAGAAACATTTCTCCTCAGGGCTCACAGCATGGGGGGAAGAACAATGTGCGTATGAAAAATGAGATTTAGTCACCTCGCAGGAGGCCTTAGGAGAATGGCAGGGAGGGAAAAACTAACACTCCTTCCAAATGCAGAAGGCCAGGAAGGCGAGGAAATAGAATGGAAGAGCAGAAGATTACACTTCCTGGCCCGAACAACAAGCAACAGCGGGAGCACAGTTAGAATTATAAGAGGACCTTTCATGTGATGTTTGCTCCTTATATTTTAGGTAAAATTTTTATCAGTATTTTTTGTTAGTAAACACTGTATCCTAACATTAGAAAGATAAATTAAAGCAAAAATTATCCATTAAATATCTAAGAAAATACAATGTCTAACAGCCTTATGTACCATAAAAGAACATATAGTTTAATAATCCGGATATACATGAAATAGGCTTTAATGTAACAAGTACACTAACATGTAAGATCTCCACTCCATTGTTTGCGGAAGACCGTTGGTACCAACACTGAAGGCTTTTATCTTATTCTTTATTCAACCTTACTCCCCTGCAAGTAATCTTTTTTTTTAATATTAATGATTTATATTTCAGCTACCTCTGTGCAGCTTCTGATGTTTTATTGTTGAAACTTTTCTGTTAACTCTTTTTCTATTGATGTCTTGTTGGCATTATTATATGTAAATCACCGCATAAACTTACTGTAGGGACTGGATACTGTTTTACAGTAAGAGCTGCATACATAATCCTTGTGTAATTTCATCACAATTTTATTTTATTTTATTTACTCTGCATGACAACCTGCTGTGAAATGTAGAAAATAATATAACTTATACTAGCATTTTCCAGGCTATGCTTATTACTATTATATATATTTGCTTATTATTTGACATTTATATACACCATCTATCAGTATCTATTTAAAATTTATAAGTGCTGATCTATCTATGTGATTTACTGTGAATTGAGTGATTAAGCATTTTTTCTACTAAACTACTGTCGTTTTTTTTTTTTTTATTATATATTTGAAACATGGGATAAAGTAAACATGTTTATTTCTTCTTTAACAAAGTGCTATTGAATGCTCAGTTCTGATTAATCAGTAGGTGTTGGTTAATTTTATTCAACAGCGTGACTCAAATAGTAATTCCAGCTCTCTGAAAAATCAATGAATTATATTACTTCTAATAGTCAATGTAATTGTCTCTTTAACAACAATACACACAGAGACTTCTTTGCCGTATGATCCACAGAAAGAGAATTTGAAAACATAAAATTGTTGATGTGGTGAAGTTTTCCCAAAAGAGGAAACGGTCTCCAGTGTCAAGAAAAGCAGTTTTTTAATGTTACTAAACATTCTTTGATAATACACGAATCTATCCAAGAAGTTATCTTTAAAATGTTAACCTTTCTAAAAGAAGTACTGAAACTTCGAGAAATGTAAATTTTTCATGAAAAATTGTGCGTGCCGTTTATGAATATAAAACAGGAGAAAATTGCAGGCAAATCAGGGACGAAAACATCCAGAAATTAAACCCCAAGATATTTCGTATATATTTTTTGACAATTTGAACTGGATGTTGTAACCTCAGTAAACTAGTTAATACATCAATGAATCTACTAAAAAATAGTTTATGATCATAGGTGGATGCCAGCCAAACTTCAAATCCAGCAATATTTTTTACTGACCAGAAAAATTATTCTGGGTAACAGGAGACAGAATTTCATTCTGAACAGGAATGAAATGTTAACATTAATCATAAAATTGTGTTATTGCATGTGATTTGACTGCATAATGTACATAGAACTAGTGCTGGCATTTGTTCTATGCATGGAAGTATATAATTATAGACATATTAAATTAGAATTTCATTTAATATGAATTACACTATATTTAAATTGATATAATAACTTTAATGGAGTTTTAAACTAATCTGACAGCAATTGAAGTTACTTTTCCTTTATCTATGTATGTATGCGTGTAAATGTGAGTCTCCCTGAAAGATTAAAAAGACACCTTACTCTTCAATAATCTACTTCATTTAGAGTTTGCATTCTGTATCTTCGTTGAGCATTAATACTTTAAAAATCAGTTATCAGCATTTTGTGATTCGTGTCAGTCACTAATAAGTGTATGATTCATGTTATAGCTGATGGGTGTTGATGTTCAAAGCTGTCTATTGTTTCGAATTAGAATCACACTTTTTTTTTTCTTACCCAAAATAAGTGCAAGTTATAACACAGGCTCAGACGGTGCAGCTTTTTCCAATTTTCCAATTCAAAATAAACCAGCCAGTTCTGCTTAGACTGTCAGTTTATAATCAACAAATGAGAACAACACAGGAATTAGTGAAGCACAACATGAAATAACATTGGTTGTAAAAAACACAAACAAGTAACATAATATGAAAAAATGTCAGGGAAAATCACTTCCATTTTCCTGAGGCTCCCAACACTGAGTGAATTGTTCTGTGTTGTGGCGGCTGAGGCATTTTCCCTAAGTGATGTCATGTGGACTGCAGTGTTAGTCTCCGAGAGACTATCGGATTATTCCTCATCTCGACAGGCCCTCACTCACAGTAGGGGGGGAAATACACGTCTTTCTCATTTGCACCAAATAACGGGGACAGGAAGGCCCTGCTTTGCTGCACTCAGGCAACAGGCGCTACCTTTGTTTGGATTTGCTTTAAATGGACACCTCTCTGCTCATTTCTGGCATTAGTAAGCAATTTTGGTTCTGAAGCCGATTATACAGTAAAACCTCAGGGTAGAGTGCAAAGTTACGGAGGTTATTCCGTCAATGATTTTACTCGCTGGTCTGCCTTTGCTACGTATTAAGACATGCATAGTCCCGTCACTGTGCTACATTATTGGAAACTGTACAATTCTATGCGAGAATTTTTGGTATTAGTGCTGATTAAGCTATACTAAAATGAAGTCTCCCGTATGACCTAAAGAGAAGAGAAGTGTTTAACACTACAGTATGCAGTATTACTCAACAGTGTAACAGTGGCTTACAGCAATGCTGTTTTAATCTCTAACTGGGCTTAGAACTACATCAGTACACTTCAAATACATTAATTACATAAATTATTGAATACATAAATTATTCCCTTAGACAGACAAGGAGTCATATAAGTTACTTCACTGATCCTAATTTGTAACATAAAAATTACAACAGTGAAAGCATTTATAAAAATCACAAAAGTAAAAAAGTCTAAGAAAACATATTGAAATTTTCAACTTCCAATTATTTCAATGAGTGCCCTATAAAGGGTTAAATTCAACAGTCATATAATTATATATATACATGAATAATTATAAATATATAATTATGCATATAATAAAAAAAGATTTAATTAATTAATTGTTTGTCAGAAAGTCTTAGCAAATATGAATTTATAATAAAGCTACAAATGAATATAAGAAATTCACAATTTTTCTGTCAAGGGATCAGATTAGAAGGAATACTTGTAAGCCTAACTGTTACAGGTATAAAAAGCCAATTTACATGCAGCCTGTGCAACTTTCATAGATCATAACTGAGCAATAAAAAGTTTCCAAAATATGAATCCCTGTTTTAAATGCTTTAAATTTACATTTTTCATTGTTTATTTGATTTGCTTGATCAACTTTTTACTGTGCATCAATTACTTTTAAATCCTAATAAAAAACATTCAGGTTTAATTTCTTTTTTTCCCCCGATAGATTTTGTTGTTTTATTATTCGCAGATACCAAGGATTCATTTTACCATAAGCATTGTGATACCTTTCGCCGGAATTAGAACATAGATCAATTAAAAATAAAAAAGGATAATGTAGATCCAGTTTTAATGAGGATCCAAATATTGAATTCCTTTTCCAGTATTTCAAAAGGTTCTACCCTGGGTTATTTATTTTCCTCTTTGTAAAAGTCAACTTATTTCTACCAACTTATTTTCATTATTTTGAGACTTTATCAATTTTAAGCTAATATATATATATATAAGTTCATTTTTTAAAATAAATCTATAACATAAAATCTGTAAAGTAAATAATAATTGCAAATAAAATAATATAATTAATGTCAAAATTATATGTTCTCCTATTTGATAAGAACACTATTTTATTTCTTGATTACAGTACTTTACAGACACAAGTGGAATGGCTTTTGTATTATGTGTTTGCGTGAGCTCGTGTTAGAAAATGTGAACTTTGAAACTTTGAAAATTTGAAACTCATTATAATGAATATATAATATTATTATCACTGATATTATTATTCTCGTATTATCAGTATATACCTGGCCAGGGTTCTGTTGATTACATAGTTTGTGAAATAAATCTACTACTTTGCGAGAACATTTTATGAACGTGTGCAAACAAAAATAACACCACGAGCAGGAGCTTTTTTTTTTTTAATGGAAAAAAATGCCAGACCCATTCTAAATGGGTCTAAATGTCTAAATTTCAGTATAGATAGACATAAAGATATTTATAGTAATGAATAAATAAATACAGATTCATATAATATATCAGCATTAAATTTCACCATTACTGTGTCTGACTTAAGCTTTCTTAAGCTTCTTTATATAATAATTAAAAGACAGAATACATTAAAAAAATGCATTGTATCCAAGCAACAAAGATGATTCATGGTTAATATTTAAAACGTTGACTTTTGCTTTTCACAATTTTAATTGGCATCAACAAGACATTCTTCGAAAATTGCAGTGATCATTAAACAGAGGTCCTGACACTGAAAAATGACTATTAGCCATGTCTGATCTCCTCCCGGTAATAACATAATGATTCTGTATATCACTGTATATTTGCTGCTCCTTCTTTGTTCCGTCAACCGATGTTTATTCACTTCACCTGTGTTTCACAGAGAGCTCGTGTAGCTGCCACCATGTTAGCAACACAGCTGGATAACGTAGTTGTCGCTTTTTCTTCTGTCTGAATTTTTGTGTCAAATAAGCAAGCAAGGCGCTTTGACCATGTTTCCTTATACGTGTAGACTGTATGTGCGTGTATATTTTCCCTGTTTGACTACATGTCCTCATTAGTGGGCAGTGCAGCCTTATTATGACAAAATGTTGGATTTTGTGATGGTTTGAGAACTGAGCAAGACATGGATTTTTGTGTTTGTGTTATCAAATGCTAGTGCAGCTACAGCTACTATGCATGCTGACATGAAATCGGACAAAAAAGTCATTTTATCTTTCCTTTACACCACATCATACTGCTGATATACATTATTGCACATAAAAAATAAAAAAAAACGGACAAAACGAAACAACAACAAAAATGTCATGTTTCCTTAATGATCGCAGCTATGTCTGAGCGAAAAGTTTCGAAATCTTCAGCTGCTTTGTCTTTCCAGACTAATTGAAAGTATTTGCATGCTGTCTGGCTAATGAAGGTTTAGTTTTGCATGTTACATCTAATGTTACACTAATTCAAATAAAAGCTTGGCTTCTGCCTCCATCCTGACATTTTGTTCTCCTGTATCAAAATGGCCATTACAGGAAGAGAAGTAACCTAATTAGCTCCTACAAGATCTGATATATGACCTTCCGCCTGTACTCAGAGTGCAAATCAAAGCTGCACATCTTCTAATCAGATATATTGTGCCTAATTACCAAGACATTGAGTTAATTTCTACAGGTAGGCTTTATCTGCATGCTGGTCACGAATACAGATTTCACACACTGCCGCTGGCAGTCTGACAAACTGAAAGATGTCAGAAGGATGAAAATATTTAGGGGGGGGGAACAAAGAAAAAAAAAAAAAAACAGCACACTTTTTCTGTAATTAACATCTCCCCCAAAAAATAATGCTGTCAGACTGTATATTCGCATCTTGGAATGCTCAGGACATGAGTTGACATTGTTATGAGAATAATAATCAGGCATAGATATCACAAAATCTACCGAAATTCATGTAAAGGTCAACTCAATTATACAGATGGACTGTCAAGCAGTCACGGTCTGCATAAAACGCATGACATAAGTGTAAACATGGAACGTTGTAGAGCAACACTACTGCTGTCGTACTTGCAAATAGTCAAGGTGATGAAGGCAGAGAAGGGAAAATCCACAGGAACTGAAATTCAGGCTGAATATATAACCTACATCCATGGGGGAAAAAGAAAGTGTTTTTGACATGGCTCAGTAAAAAGCACGTTTCAGATTTTCAGTAAGCTGGAAATCCAGGAATCATGTGTTTATGTGAGTGTGCTTGGCACTAAGCCATTGTGTAACCCGGTTTGAACTTTGTGTTAGCGAAAACTAGTTAACAAAAACAAACAAACAAACAAAAAAAAACACTTACCATTTATTTCTGGTACAGTTTCTTTGTGAAATCCAAAACCCATCACAACTAGGTGATTTATTTTCATTACATAACCTTGGCCTATTGAGACTGATGCTGTAATTCCAGTATAACTAAAAAAAACTAAGCAAACAAATACATACTGTAAAATTAAAATAAGGAGCAACTCCTGAGCTCCATCTTAGCAAAAAGAAGCAATAAAGAAACAAGTCTCGATCGAGACTGACACGGAGACTGAAATTAGTCCTTAAAAAAAAAGTTTAGCCTTCTTATCACACCATAAATCAGATGGAGGGGAATTAAAAGAAGAACAAAATAATAGCAACAAATGCGGCACATCATGCTGCTCCTTAACTATCCATACTGTACCCTCTTCACGGCAGGCGATCGAAAGCATAATAACTTTCACCGCCTCTCATAGTCACCTAGAGGAACATTGGGATGCTTTTCAATATATTTTTTTATTATGCCTGCTGATTCCATCATTAACCTTAAAAAAAACAAGATGGCTAAAGGATTGCCTATGTTCTGGCAGTGACAATGGAAATAGTATAGAGAAGAGACTGTCCTTTAAATAAATAAAAAAACAAGCAGTTTGCAGTAGTAACAGGGCTCTATCATCCCCTTTCTCTGTCTTTGTGGAGGTTTGAACTCAGGGCGAGATGGAGAACAGCCAAACAAGGAGGGATCATGCTAGGCTGGAATTACCACATTAATGGGGAACAGATGGACTTTGGCCTGAGACATGATTGCAGATATAGTGCGACCCTGCCGAGACCAAGCCCTGTCCAGCGGTGCTCTGTCAAGGGACTTGCTAATGATTGATATGCTGGCCATTTGCGAAAGATCTAAAGCCCAGCTTTAGTGACAGGATCCTTGTTTCGATTATCTAAATATCTGTCAAGCTTCCTTAAAGATAAACTACTGTATATATCATATACACTGTCTGATTTCACTGTCCGTACAGCCCTCTCAGCAGCTAAAACTGAATGCGAAAGAAGTTATCTGTCCCTCATCTCCTCATGGTTGACCTTTGAGATGTGGGGTGCTCCATGTTTTTATTATGTTCTTCTGACTTACTGAAGTTTCTCTCTGCTTTTCAAACAGTGGCACTCCTTCAATTCAACCATCATTCAGCGAGGTCCAATTTTCAAGCACGGTCTGTGGCTGCCTGAATTTGAGCCGCTCCAGATTTTAATCAAAGCAAAAATAACGAGCTCAGGAGAAAGAAAGTGCTGGCAGTGCTTGGACTTCTCCTGCTTAACATCTATTTCCACTTTTCCCCCACTATTTTTTTCCTTCGTTTTTTTTTCTTCGTTTCGCTAAATGTAAACAAACGCCCACAAAAAATAGAGAGAGTGACCAATCAGCAATTATGACCGTGATGCCTTCCCTAAGGTTCAGGGAAGCTTGCCATGATGGCTGACTCACTAATGAACTAATCACCTTGGGGCCTTCTTCTTGGTTTACTTAAACAAGCAGAGAAGTTATGCACACATGCCAAAGCAAGAGCTTGCACATGTACGCGGCTGACCCATAGCCATGCACATGGTGGCTGTTCAGCTCTCTTTAGCTGCAAGTACAAAGAGGGAGCATATGTTTCATGTCCTTCTAGCGAGGCCCAAGATGGCCACTGTGATGAAAGGGAAAGCAGAGATCTGCCCAGTTGAAAGCGGCTCATCTGTCTGCTCTCTGCTTATTGTTTTTCGCTGATGATAAAAGGAGCCCTAATGCCTTGTCATCGCAATTAGAAGGGAAAACATGGCACTCTGGCTCCAAATTAACCACGATGCTTCCCGAGGAACCTTAGAGGAGGGGAAAATGCTTAAACAAAGATCATGCATGCCCGACATGGTGCTTTGTAAAACATCTGTTCTTCTGGGATAACTCACACAAAATGAGATGATTGCTCTTTTTCAGTGGCGGTACTCTAGAGGAACATGGGGTTAAGTATCATGCTTAAGTTTGTAGTCTTATTCTCAGGCCTGTGAGCAGATTGGCAGCCCACTATATTCCCCCAGAAAGTGCAGGTGGATTCTTACATTAAAGGTCACCGACTAGACAGAAGCGATTAGTCCTTCCTTCAGTGGCGTGTCACCATTATTTCCACGAGTTCGAGGTTGAATGCCACCTGATTCGTGTTTTGCTTTTCACACTGATGTCTAGCAGCTGTGGAGGAAACTGAGGAGAGGTTAACAGAACATGAAAGACCAGCGGTATTAACTAATTGACAGTCGTACCCATTTCCTGTTTGCCTAGTTGCAACTGGAGGACAGAATGAACACCAAGCCGTGATGAGCCTGATATTCTGATATCCAAGCTGTGCATTATGAGCAGCAGTTAGAACGTGAAGCTTATCTAATATTTGCAGCAAATAAATTAATATTAGATGCCAAATAAATTGGGGTTGTTTCATGTTCAGCTGTTAAAAACAACAACAACAACAACAACAACAACAGCAACAACAACAGCAACAACAACAACAACAGCAGCAGAAACAACAAATATTCAGTTATTACTTGTGTATCACGTATAGTACAAGATAAATCCTTCCTTTAAGCTCTACAGTTGAAGGTTGTGAGCAACTCCTTGTGCAGACTGTAACTGGACTAAGTCAGTATCGAATCTGGAAATCCTGTGCTTGTGATGCCTCAACACTACTGTACCTGCCGCACCATCCACCATCACGCCATCATTAAGCCTTAAAATGTACACAATATTTTTGCAGTTACATTTTCACATGTGCTGCATATTAATCATCTTGATTAAATGATTAATGCCAGCAGGTTTTGGATTAATTAATTTAGATCCATATAACAATATAGTCAAGCCCTGCCAGCTCTTTCTCCTGAGCTTATTAATTTTGCTTTAATTGAAATGCTACATACTTTATACAGTTATATATACATATATATACACACATATATCTATACATATATATATGTGTGTGTGTTCAGCTGTTAAAACAACAGCAGCAGCAACAGCAACAACAAATAGTCAGTTATTACTTCTGTATCATGTACGAGACAAATTCCTCCTTTAATTCTATATAATATATATATATAATGCTTAATGCTTATTATTGAATTATTTACTCATTAATGGGACCGCTGTGTGCTGTGGAGTCTTCATCAAGTTTTTGGCAGAGGATCATTGGGGTGGAGCCTCTGTGGATCAGACTTGTTTGCCTGGCACATTCAATGGATGCTAGATCAAATTAAAATCTGGACTGGCTGCTGGAGCAATGTGGGGCAGGCTTTGGTGCACTGGGCGTGTGCCTTGTGGCCAGCATTCACTTTTTTTCCCCCGCAGTTTGTTCTGCATTGGCTTCTGTGTGAATTCAGACCAGGCAGACCATCCTTTGCTCCACACAGACATAGATGGACCTTAGGTTCCCATGATCCCGTCAGAGAAAACTGGTATATCATGATGATAATTAATATTATTCTCCTGGTGGTGGTGTTAATGGTGTGAACGCAACAGTTTGTAAAAGAGATGATTCGCAAGCACATCTGGTTGTAAAGGCCAGCTGTTGTCATACACTTGACCATATAGTGTATAGTTATTGTGATACAATGGATTGCACAATAACATTTGCAATATAACACTTGAGCAATGCCATGAGAGGGCTCCAGGAGTCATTTGCATGTGGCATTTCCTATGTATTAACCTTTACTAATATTGTTCAAAATAAGTCTTTTTGATCAAACCAATCAGCCTTTTAGATCTGGAAGACTAAACCCTACCATTCATGACCCAGCAACAATATAGTACTGGAGAAAGCTATGTTAAGAAACTAAGAAAGACATGTAGACCCAGTAAGTCGTGGCAGGTTAAGGGGTTAATTTCAAAAAGATAAGCTATAAAACATGGCCACGCCCATTTAAGCCAGAGAAAATGTATCAACTTCTTAAGCTAAATCCATCTATTCACAAACAATTGTCAGAAAGATTTGGAAAGGTTAATGCTCTATTTACAGCTTGTAAGAATTGTGGTTATCTACAAGATCAAGTTTTTTTTTCTTTTTCTTTTCAGCTGATCCATGGAGCTGTTTTAGCATGAAGCCAGAATGCTGGTATGAGAAACAAGGCATGAAGGAAGGTGAGGCAGGAGCAGCAGGGACACAGGCTTAATATCCCACATCCATCTCTGCTGAGTGGTCTCACGCTGTCTCATCACATTGCACCACGAGCTCACTATTAAACGGGTTGCAGGATTGAGGGGGTGAGGAAGGGAACAGGCAGGATCCTCTCGACAAAATGTCTCATCTTGGTCTCAATACAGATGAAAACTATTGCAATTGTTCTTCTGAGGTTTTAAAAACGGACACTCATCTTGATGTTAAGAAAAAACTTAAATTTCATTGAAACACCTGTGTGGCTTCTCCAAAGAGGCCTTTGTGCATATGAAATATATCGAATGATGATATAAATGAATTTTAAAAATATATATATATAACTGATTTAAAATTTACCTAATTTGCAATCAGTTTGTATATTTTTTTAAGCCATTAGGAATTAGGTGATGAATTAAAAAAGCACGATTGATACATACTGTATATGTTAAAGAACAATCCACAAACAACAAAAACAACAACAATAATATTAAATGGATACTGACAGATATATAAAAAAAAATACATTAGGAATTTCCCCTCCTTCTTCATATCGAGCCATTGTGCTGGCTCATTTTTCACAGGTTACGCTCTTATCAGTCTGCTTCATATTTGCACTGTTGCAACTCACGTCAAAGCATCAACCGAGAGTTGGTTTGGCTTCGGAGATGCGCCGTAATTTACAAGATTGATAATATCTGGCTTGCTGTGCTCTAATCACTTGGCTGATTGTAATAAAATCTGGCAATAAACTGAGCTGGAACCTTGTGCAGTCTGTGGACGAGACCCAGAATGCTTGCCTGCTCTTTCATCATGTGGTTCGTAGTGATGTACAAGATTATTCTATATACTTTCCAGTCTTAATTATATCTAAGTGTAATGAAAATTCTTTGGAAAACTCTGCTTGGAGGGGAGAAGCTGCTCATAACTAAAGATTTAGATTGGAATGAATAACAACACCCTCATTCCGATTCTGTATATTTAGTTAACTCTGGGAGGGTAAATGATTTAAATTATTTTAAAAAATATATTTTTTTTTTACTTATAATGAAGAGTTCCCATTTTATTAGACTGCTAAGAGTTTTATTTATTTTTTTGCAGAATAACTAGGTTTAGTTTACAGTATTATCGTGTGAAGTTTTGGAATAGCACTGGCTGTTTTATAAGTAATCATTTACTGCAGCACACAGTGATTGACATACAGTATGCACTGTGCTGACTTTTGATAGTGGGCATACAAAACAATCCACTCAGACTCCTTTTGGCCATCATTTGGCTACAAACCCTGGAAAATGACAGAGTAAACAAGATTTATTGGAAATGAAACAAGCCATGTCTCTGTACACAATGAAACATATGTATTCCATTCTCCAAGTGGTCACAGTGAAGTCACTGTTTACTCTATCATCAGGATTTGGTGTATTTTGGCGATGCGCATGTGATTACTGAATTAGAACCCAATTTATGTGCATATGAAAGTATTTCTCTAAACCCGAACAAGTATTTAAACTCCACTTTACCAAACACAGTGCTGTCTATCATCTGATATGATAAATATGGTCATGACAGGGTTACATTTTACAGAAAGAAGAAAAGGCATTATTTGCTGGAATATGTCTGGAGAATGATGTATGACAGGCATGGAGAGAATCAAGCGAGATCTTTACAGAATCAGAACAACAACAACAACAACAACAAAACCTACAGGTATGCACCCTCGCTATAATGTGTTACTCATATTGTTCTAGTTAAGATGATAGTAATAGATGATACTTACATCAAGATGTTTCAAACATTTGAAATTCTGTTTAGCATTTAATGCTTGTGAAAATAAAAGTTCATTTTGACTGCAGCACAAAAACTAAAAGCTGTAAAAAATAAATAAAATAAATAAATAAAAACATTCTGACACTGTTTTCTAGGGCAGGTGGAGGTAACAAGGGCAGAACAGCATGCGCGAGGATGCTCCCTGTGTCGACACACAGTTATAATAGCAGTCTCAGCTGGGGCCGTGTTTTTTCCCAGAGCAGAAAAACAATAAGACAGGTCTGGACACTCCTGTCAAGGGGAATCGGAATAAAACACACAAGCACCGAGTAGATTGTAGGCACCCAACTCTAGCATTGTGGCATGGACAATACCTCTGGGAGTAATTCCTCTTCATGGGGTCTGATTCCCCTGTCACTGCTAACCACTAGCCATGCTGATAGCCAGTGTCGGCAAGTGACAACCCCACAATGGCTGCCTTCCGTAGCTCTGCAGAGGGTCACTCACCCCGGCATGGCTACGCCTGGAATCTGCATTAATTGGGACAAAAGAGATACCTAGGGGGTTATAAGTGCACAAAAAAAAGGTTTTTGGTGCTGAGGTGATATCTGTCCCAACATAGGACCACCCACCAAATTCCTATTCCTTGCAAGTAAGGTTTCAGAAATCGAATCCTGATCTTACAGTGCAAATGGGTCATGAATAAGACAAAATGGCGACGGACAACTGTTTCGGTCTTCCGCTGAAAGCAGCCTATGGTTGATATTTCCATATATTACAAATGTATCATGCATTAGATGAACTTCACTCATGCAGTACCATTCATTAAGTATCACACTGCCTGAGGAGGAACTAGTGAAGAGCAGATCCAACTTTGCTGTTTGTTCACTTGTGGCAAAGTACACTCATTAGTCTGTGCATGAGGCAAGAAGCACAGCATTAGCTCGATCAAGAATTTATTTTTTCTATTCTTATCAAATTTTTTTTCTCCCTGCCACTTTATAGGCTTTGATTTTAATTAAATCAAGGGATTAAACAATTACAGTATGGCTTGTGCATTTGTGATCACTGATTTAAATTTTTTTAATAAAAAAAATTTGACACGTTCATAATTTTGCCATGCTTTTATATACATCAACCAGCTATAACATTAAACTCATCTAGATTTCAGGTTCCCCGTATGCCAAAGCGGTGGTTCTTGCCCCTTGAGGTGTGGCTCGACAGGGCCTCTGGGGGTATGCAGTGATGTCTGACACCAGGACGTTAGAAGTGGATTCTTTAGGTGCTTTGGGTTTTGAGGTGGGAGATCGGATTGGGCTTGTTTGTCCAGTGCATCCCATGGATGCTCGATCGCATTGGGCTCTGGGGAATTTGCTAAGGCCTGTGCGCAGCAGGCTGTAATGCGCCGGGTATTCTGATACTTTTCTAATATACCCAGAATTTACTTTTTTTGTCCATTTATGCTACTTTGGCTTTTTGTGGGATCAGACCAGACAGGCTGGCCTTTGGTCCCTGTGGGTGTAGATGGGCCTTGGGTACTTATGTATATACACCAGTATATAGGTATATTAATAATAATCGATGTTATTCCATTTCAGCTGGCAGGGTTGTTAGTGTTATGGCAGATTGGTGTAAATTGTTTAAAAAAAAAAAGTAATAATCTGTGGCTGAGGTAAACCACCTGTCCCTATTAGCCTGTGCTGATGAAGACAGCTGATACACACCATGTTATGCTATTAGCCCCTCTAGACCTCTTCTCTTTGATATTTTACTGTTATTTATCTTTAGATTCACTTATGACCATTATTAATGAGCATTTCTGCTCTATAAATGTCACTTATTTAAAATGTCTTTTACCTTTCCCTAACACATTTGTAACTGAAATATACAGTATGAGTACAGTGTTCTTCACAAAAACCCAGATAAATAACCTATTAACAACATATCCTATTTACAGAACCTAGAAAACCAGTCTGACATGACTACACTTTATCGTAAAAGATAATCATCTTATTTTTTCTGAATTATAAGTCCAATTATTATCATATGCTTGAAACAACATTTCCAATGAATCATTTATTATATGCTATATATATAAAATATACAATTTAACTGTGGTTCAAAGTAGTTTAAATTTCTAAAACAAGTTATTTAAAAAATTTTAATATTCCACAAGTCACCTGTCCAACAAGATGTTGAATCATCCAAATTTGCTTATGGTGCTAAGGATTTTTTTTTTCTTCATTTTTTTCAATAGTATTGTCATATAGCCTGATATTTGCTCACTGTTCACTCAAATTACATATTAAAAATAAATAAGTAATTAAAACCAAATATTTGAATTAAATAAAATTTATGCAATATTTAACTCAAATGAATGAAATGTTTAGAATCTCCTCATGCTGTAGACATGGATGCAATATTGTGCATTTGATCATTTTATAGTTAAAACTCCTAACTAAAAACCCTCTAAAAAAAGTTACCCTTGTAAATCATTTAGGAGTAAAAAAAAAAGGGACCTCGTAAAATTATTGTTGCCTAAGATGGCTTAACACCTTTTTCAAATTGTGAAATAAAAAAATCTTAAAAAAAAAAAAATTATATTGCCTTTAATATGTATATAGCTGTTAAAATCACACAGTGTATGCAGTATATATGAGGTTATCTGGATCTGTAAATGAATATATCCTAATTACAAGATAACAAGGCAAAATAATACCTTGCTACTCATTAAAAGTTACTATTGCAACACAGGGACAAAGAGGGAAGTCATCTGCTTATAAACTACAAAAGCTTGCCCATTAGGGTTCCGTAAGAGAGCTGCTCTTTATTAGAGGAAGGTGATGCGAGAGACGTTGGGGAAGCTCCTGTCACCCAACACTCTTATGTACACAATAAGGAAAGCAGAAATGCTTGTCTAGTCACTCACTAAAAATTAGAGATGAATATATTACCTACTGCATTTACGGGCAACTTTCTTGCTCTCGCTCGCCATCATTTCAATGTTTAGTTAAGCTAGCCAGATATCCTTGGTTTTCACATTCAGTACGCAGTGCACGTCAGAGTGACAAAGATTTGTCCTAATGCATACAATATGCATAAAGGAGATAGCAAAGTCATCAATTTCAGAATACCTTCTTTTACCTATTGCTAATACACACCAAAAAAGGGGGGAAAAAAACAAAACACGCAATAAGTCAGTGGAGGTCAGAAAACTCATACTGAACAAGCATGCCTGGAACAAGCTGCAGCATCCCATTACTAAAATTAGCATGCCTCCATAGTACAATCCATAGTTGATGGACTCTTTGAGCAACTGCAGGTACTGAGGACAGACTGTCTCTCTCGCTCATAGACACACGCGCACACACACACGACTCAGGCATACCATTTTCCTTCCTTCCATCCCTAATGGACAGCGCTCTATTGTCAATTTACCTTGCCCCAGGAAATTCAAGAGAAGGTTTGTGCCAACTCCCATAGCCAAAGACACGGTGCTGTTTATCTCCTAATTGATTCTCCAAGGAAAGCCTGAGATTGACAGTGTCAGACTAACATCATAAAAAATAAACCCTGTTGCTGTGGCAAAGTCATGCATCATGTGTTAATAATACATAATTCGAGTCCTCATTGATATGCACATGCTCTGAACTTCTCCCTTTTCCCCCATCATACTTCGGTGGCAGGTGTATTTATGTAGGTCAATGGAAATGGCACAGTACCAACTCTGCATATTAAAAGACTTCAAGCGGTGTGTTAAATGACGGCACGAAGGATAATTAAGAGAACATGTCTTTAAGGCTATCAAGGTTAAATTGTAAAAAAAAAAAAAAAAAAAAAAAAACAGTTAAAAAAATTATATAGCCATTTAAATTAAGTTACATACGTTGTGTCTGGTGATAGTGGTTGCAGACGTGGTCTTCAAGGAAAACCCAGTGGGTATGCAGACTAGCCCTCAGGTCTTCTGTAGAAGATCTTAAAACTTCTTAGGAGTTCTTTAGGCCGTCTTCAAGACAACTTTAGTTTAAGGAATTTGGGAAAATACTGGGGAGTTGGGTAGGGTGTTAAAATTAAATTAAAATATTAGTCCTGAAGACATTCCCCAGTAGGTTTCTAGTCCCAAACACGTCCTGCAGTCCTCCCTGCACCTACTGAGATTTTATCTTCTTGAGCGCTAACTGGAGCTGGTGTGGGATCATGTAACTGTTTAGACACAAAGTGAATTTGACGAAGCGTGAATAAAACAGAAAGCTTATGTGACATAAAGAAAACTCTAGTGCAATACCGTTGTCACCTGTAACAATAAGGAACGATCCTAAATGGAAAGTGATGCTACAGCATAAACCAGACATCTTTTCTCACCACAGATTTTACTCAGTGCTAGGAAGAAGAATTAAAATCTCGATGCCTAACATAAGAAATGACATGAAAAGAATAATTCAAATATGTTGAACTTCATTATTTTATTATTATTACTATTATTATTTATATAGATTAGCTGACTTTTAATAGTCTATATACATTCACACATTTTGATTTCATTTGATTTTGGCTCTGGCTGTGCCCTTGCTACATGCCTTGTGTTTCATTAGCTGGCACAAGCTAGCTTTGCTGCAAACTGACACGACTTTGCTAACTGGGTACTTGACTCCCGTCCCAGCTGCGTCACTCGATAATTATAAGCACAGTTCCTCTTGACTAGCACTGGCCCCTACATCTCTGTCTGTCAGAGATCATTTCCTCACATTTAAATGAAAAATATGCGACATGTGTCACATGCTAGCATGAAAGGTGTCACACTGTGTTAATAGCTCCTCCAGCTGACCATGGTCAGACCTCTCAGTGCTGACAGGACTGCTTAAGAGCTGCTTCTGTTCGGCCTTCTTTATGTCTGCTTTTTAGGGAAACCTGTTGTTATGTTGATGCTCATTCACAGAAAGCTAGCTTCACCATGACCGTCAGGTTTCAAGCCTGCTCTTGACTGGAGGAATTAACTGCTTGTGCTTCAGGTTCAACGCTAGTCAGTAGGCTAGGCTTTAAAATAAAAAGGGTCAAAGTTTTAAAAATGGCGGGATGGTTTTTAGCAAATGAGCGGGAATGTTTAGTTGATGTTGCCAGAAGTCCAAAAGGTCACCTCAACTTTTATCTTTGCTTATTCTGCTTGTTAGTATCATTGTGTTAATAGACGTTTTAGCTAGGACTTTCTAGGGTATTTGTAGTTTTTCTGGTTTTATGGCTCTCACCATATTTGCTTTAGCAAGAAATCATGAAAACATGAACTGTGTGTCTCACAAAGACCCTTTGTGCCTAGTGATTTATAATGGCCAAAGAGTCACAAAAAGTTAACATTAGGCTAAGGGCCAGCTTTTAACCTTGTTGTGTATATGATTTCTATAAAACCCAATTCATTCTTTCTTTCTTAATAGAAATCCTAAAATCAGTGTCTGATGTAGTTTTGAACAAGCAAAGCTACTTTAAAAGTTGCGGTGACCTTTTGGACTTCTGGTTGTTAGCAACATCGACATGGACAAGGCATTTTGTTAACTTTCAGTGGTAACAAAGTTGTAATAAGATAAAAAGATTTTGTGTCAGATTTTGTGGGGGGGCAAAAAAAGTCACCCATGACAGCATGAACCATGATGCAATAGATACTTCATTAACGTGACTGAAGGCGTCTGTTGTCACAAACCACGAACCTCTTGAATTATGTATGAATCACAAGCTACTATTACTTATGCTTTCTTATACTTTGACTGACAAATATAATTGGTACACGTGTCTGAACAGAAGAGAAAATGTCAAGGTCCTCCTTAACTTAGTTTTATATACAGTACAATCACCTCAAAATCCCGTCATTATTAAAGCAACTGGTAAAAAGTTCCATTTACAAAATATCCCAATGTGTGTGTGTTTGTGCGTGCGTGCGCGTGTGTGTGTGTGTGTGTGTGTGTGTGTGTGTGTGTGTGTGTGTGTGCGCGCGCTTCTGTTGGCTAACTTCACAAAGTCATTAAAATGAAGCTTTGCTGTAACTGAAGTTTGCAAGAAGGATCCTTCCTCCAAGCTAATATGCTCCCTATGTTACAAAAGAAACAACTATTAAATCAACTCCTGTCTGTTAAGTCTCAAATCCTATGTCGGTTCCTCAAACACCCACATTTCAGACAACACGAATTTCCTGCAGGTGAATAAACAACAGAAAAATACGAAATATGATCCACCAAATCAGACAAAACATCCTTTTTTCACATTGCTGAATTGTCTCAGATGTAGCTATAGAAAGGTCCTGCTAGGCAAAATGTTATGAGGTGCCGTTTTTAACACCAAAGTCCCATGATCAAAAATGATGTGGAGAAGAGTTAATTTGGAGACCAGAACAGCTTTACAGCTTTAGGTCTTGTCCTAGTTACAGGTATATTTTCAGGAGTGAAGGCATATAGATGTGAGAGTGAATCAAATATTCCTCATAAGCATATTCCCCCCCATTTTCCATAAAATACTTTCACTATAATGCTACGCTGTATATTTCAGAGTCTAAAAATATATATGCTGCACTGGAGCACTTAATAAAAGAAACATCATGACAATCCATTTCAAGATGTTTTTTTTTTTTTTTTTAAACAGACTTTTTCAATATACTGTAGCACAATGCTGATTTCTTTTTTAATATACAGTTCTGCATGCAGATATTCACCAGTGCTTCATTTGTAAATTATGAGGTGCCAGAACACCATGAGAGCAATGATCCAGCTAGCCATTTGGGAGGAGAAAAGGTGCGAGAACACATAAACACAGCAGTGCTCCAGGAGACTCGTGTAATACAGTAGTGTCGAGTGCTGTCATATTGATATAAAGCATACAGCTTTGATATGATGACTCGGGTACAGTGAGGAATTACAGAAATAATATGTTCCTCATGGGGGGCTCTCATTAAAATTGTGGGAGGGCAAGGGCTGCCTCCTGCACGTTACACCAGTAATTATTTAAAATAAAATTTAAATAAAACTAGAGATATGCACAGAGATAATATGCATTCAATCACACGATTTTTTTTTCTTTTCAAAAAGGTTTCCTGGGTTCATGTATTTATTTACATGTTTGACAAAATTAAAAACACTAGGTACAAGCTGACAGGGAGTAGTATCAGGAGGGTGTGTTTTCATTTTGTGATTGCAAAATTTTTATGCTAGAGTAGAGAACTCCCTTGACTATTGAAATAGATATATCTTAGGTAAAGAATAAAACACGACAGAAAGTGCCTTCATAGAAAAAAAATATATATATATTCAGTGGTGGTGGTAGCAGGTGCACATTATAAGCCACAAGGTTTAATTCAGATAATTTTTATTTTATTTTTTTCGGTCAGATTGTCATGATGGTTTACATTCATAATACAAGTGACTTTTATCTCATTCTAATGTTGACCTGTCTGTCCTCTGAAATGGCACACACTTGCACAAACGTTGGCGGACAGTAATGAAGTAAGTATAATTTGTTACTGTACTCAAGTATCTGTACTTTCTATTCTACTACAATATGTAACAGCTGTTGTTACTTCTTACTCATGGTTGAAATAAGAATCAAGGTACAGTACACTGTAGCATGCACTCTGTTTTGGCTGATTTACTTTGACCTGCTGGTTGCACCTATTAGATGTATCCATGTAGGGAACACAGATCGCCTGCAATTTCACCTTAGTTTGTAGTGTTTAAAACTTAAAGCTGAATGTTCACATATAGTGAAACAAGATGATTAATAGATTGTTCAATAGATTATTGAAATGTGCATAAATAACATCTGTTTTGATTAGTTTTGCATGATGATGCTAAAACAGTTGACAGGTGGAATGGAGTCCTACTTCACCCAAATGAGACAACTATTTCCTGAAATTCAGCTTCCACTGGCTGCGACTATAACCTCTGCTGAACTTGAATCAAACAATCTTATATCTCAGTACGACTGTTACACACCAAAAATGTTCCTCAAAGGAAGTCAGTCTGATATCTGTGATAGTTGGTTAAGATTGCTTGAGATTTTTTCGTTTTTCTCTTAGATCTTTCCTTTTTATGCAGATATGTTAAATTTAATCTAAATCTTAGAAGGATTTTTTTTTCTGTTCTTTCACAGCCATCTAGATCTTTGTCATAGAAATTCCTCATCTGCATCAGACTTTTTAATGATCTTGTATTGCCAGATCTGTGCCCAGAGTGACATACGGGTTGTTTCAACAATTAGATAAAGCAAGAATTTAATCACACACACACACACACAAAAAAAAAAAAAAATAATAATAATAATAATAATAATAATAACATTAAGTGCATAATAAACCACTGTACTTTTAATTTTGACAATTACTTAAAGTAAAAGTACAAAATTACTTAAAGTAAAAGTACAAAATGACCATTTTGTACTTTTACTTTATGAAAATGTAAATGGAGGACTTCTACTTTTATTGGAGTAACAATTTACCTAGGGTATCTTTACTTTAACTCAATACAGGATTTGTGTACTTTGTCCACCACTGATCACCTCTCCCACCCAGACAGCACTTCTCTTGATTCATAATCTTACAAAATTACATAAGTTTTTTTTTAAACCCATTTAGGTGGAGTTTTTACCAATTCCCTGTACAAATTGAACGGTATTATAATATTACATATTGGACATATACCAATCAGCCATAACACCAACACAAGGTGAATGGAATAACAAGGCCTGTCTACACAGATGGGGACCAAAAGCCCACTAACCTGGAACGATCGCTCCGAAAAGTTAATGTAGCACAAACCACCAAAAATAGTCAATGCTGTCCATGACAGAAATGCATCAGAACACCCATTACATCACAGCCTGCTGTGCACAGGGATGGGCATGCAAAGTGTTCAGATCCAATTGAGCACTCATGGGATGTGCTAGATAATCAAGCCCGATTAGCAAATTGGGAACGTAAAACCTAGGTGCATTATCATTAATGGTCGTAGAATTGTGGCTAATTGACATTGTATTAGAAGAAGTTCAATAACCCTTTAATGTTCTGCTCAACCTTTTGGTTGTTGTACCAAACCTGATTGAGCCATTTCTACCACTTGGTTGATGTATGCTGTGCAAAAATCACTAGATGTCACTGTGTCTTTAAAGGGTAAAAAAAAGCTTTTTAAAAGCTTCTTAGAATACCACAAAAAAGTGGACATAATGGCGAAAACAATTGTGTTGTTTGACCATAACACAAAAAATAAAACACATTTTACGTGATTTTTTCTAATAAATTTTTGCCTTATCCCAAGCAGTTGGAAGAGGCGTACACTGGGGTCTGTAAAAATAAACATGTTATTATCCCCCGCCCCCCCCCCCCCCCCACACACACACCTTTTGTTTCTGATGAAAAAAAATATATATATTATATATTAGATAAATTTCTTTTATAATTAAAAGTAAGGATGTTAGAGGGTTAATATACAATCTTGTGGTCAGACCTACTGTCAGAGCTGCCTGTTATAGAAAATAAATCAGCTTGATCATAATCAAGCATACAGTGTATATATATATATATATACATACTTTATATATACTGTATAATATTACTTTATTATAAACTGATGATGCAGCACTATGGGCCCTCCACCTCCTTACCCTACCATTGCCCCTGCCTGCCCAACCTTACCCTGCACCACCCTGTACAATTTTCTGTTTTGATTTGTTGTGACGTGCAATGAAATAGTGTTATAGTTCACAGAACCCTACAGAATAGCAGCGGAGAAAAAGAAACAACGTACTTTGTCTAATTATCCAAATTACCGCACGATACTTGTGACATAACAGTGAAGTCAGCTGCCATTTTTTTTTCCTATTTAAAAAAAGGTCTTCATTTGTAGCATGACTGCTAAAGCATGACCATGTAGCATGTGTGATTGACAACTTGATTAGACTATAATTATGATTTGATCCTTGCTCGTTATAAGACAGAATTGCAATTGCATTTCTGAAAGGGACAGAGCACATAAAGACCTGTCGGAATATTCTACATGGAATTTTAATTCCTTTTTCTATGAATTTTTATTATTTTTTTTAATTGTGTGTCAAAGATTTGGGCTTTTATTTTAAGTTATTGAACAAAGCTCCAAAGTGTCCGAGAGGATAAAAAGAAAAGCTGCTTCATCCGCGCGATTTTGGTTTCCTGCCTTGTAAGAAGCTGTTTTGCACATGCTCCCCAGCAAGACTCTTATGATCTTAGCTAATGTGGTTCATTACAGGGAGCATTTCAGATACAGGAGCACAATGTGGCTTTTAGACACAACAACAGAATGATAGGACGGCTTTGTTAATTCTTTCTTCCCGCTAACTTTGAGCTCCAGCAGTTCTCCAAGTCTGAGCGAGCAGACAGGAGATTCACCTGCTGTGATGAGGAAGGCAGGCTAAGGAGGAAGGCTTTGATTCACATCCTGCTACATATTGCTTACACGCATCACACACCAAGAGGGGCAAATTATTCACCCTACAAATACAGTTAGACATATTCATGTGTGCACGTACACACACACATGCTCTCTCTCTCTCGCTCTCTCTCTCGCTCTCTCTCTCTCTCTCTCTTTCTTGTGCACACACACGCACACACACAGATCTTTATCACTCTCAGGACTGATGCTCTAACATTGTTTCATCCACCCACGATGCAGTGTAAAACACAGACGATGCTCTCTTTTGTAAAATATGAACCTGAGGAGTTGCTGCTATTACTAGAACAAATGCAGAAGGAAAGCTGATAAAGCCATGTCATATTTTTTTCTCTTGTAAAAAAAAAAAAAAAAAAAAGGAGAGAGAGAAAAGAAATAAAGAAAAGAAAGCATGTCTGACCTTACAATTGTTATTCCTTGTGGGATGTACAGAGTTTCAGCTGCTTCTCCACAACTAACAGTGCCAGGATTTCTGCTCCAGGGCTAACAATTTAGTTTGGGTGTCCATAGGGGTGGGCTTTTGTGTGTATGTGTGTGTGTGTGTTTGTGTGTGCATGGAGACACACACACACACACACACACACCCCTGTCTGCAGGAGAAAGAGAGTGTGTGTAATCGTATTCCTCTCTCTGGTAATTAACTTGACAGCATGAAAAATGGACGTGATAAACGGTCTCCTTTGATAAAACACAAATATCCTATATTATTCCTCTCACAAACTCGATGAGCAAAATACATCTGAGGATGGGATTTGATTGCACTAATCATCGGGAATAGTTTCCAACTAGAGCAGAGGAACAGATGCATTTCTTATTTTTTTCTTATTTTTTTTAATTCAGGAAACTTAAAAAAAAAAAAAAAAATCACGCCTGTAGAACGCATTATGCCTTCGGCTACCTTAACCTGATTCCCGCCGGGACTCCTTTCGAACAGCTAATATGACTATTGTGTCTCAGAGTAAAAGTGACACTCCTGCTTTTTTGTTGATTTATACATCGGATTTATACATCTGTATGATGAAGTTCCACTGGAAGCTAGACTTCTCAATTTTACCTCACTTTCACTTCTGACGCACAGCGAGCACAACATGTAGGCCATTTATTCTTCTTAAAAAAAAAAAAAAAGAAAAGCAAGGCTGTTCGAGGAGACTACAGAAGTCTGGTGCCCTTGCATTATTGTTCAGCCATTTCTTTGAATCAAATGACTCAATAGGGCAGATAAGCCTGAAGAGAGGATGCAATTTGATTAAGACTCAGCTCACCGCTTTAGTTCGAAGCAAAACTAAATTAATCATGTGTTTGTGCTCAGCCAGCATCTCTTGATAATGCAGTACATTAGATTGCAATAATTTAAAGAGAAATCTGTGAAACCTGCCTAAATAAATAAATAAATAAATATATATAAAAAATAAAAAAATCAGTGCCTTTCCGGGAAAAAATGAAGCAGACGAGCTCCTTCTGCTAATATTTACACGTTACAAATAACAACAACGATAATGTCAATAGAAATACAATAAGGTCGAAAATCAGATTACTTAGCCATGCGTGTAGCGACTTGAAAATTTGATTTGAAATTTGAGAACTTGCGCAGACTGTAAAGCCTAATGCCATGCGCCCTGGAAAAAGGGGGCAAATGCAATAAAGCCACAAGAAACTTTTAAAATGCATATTGCTCCGATAAGGCTGAGAGAACTGTACCTTTTTTTTTTTTTTTTTTTTTTCTAAAGTAATTATGAGATATTTTTTCCTCGCTGTCATTAGTCAAACTGACAGGTGCTCTCCTCTGGCCAGGGTCCCCTGTGCTCTGCGACGCTCACCTATCTCCAGCATAGCCCTGTAATGAATGTTTACAACACACAGGTAATGGAGTAAATATTGGAGTCATCAATTATTGAGGTTGAGGGACAGACAATCAAATCCCATGATTATTGTGTCCTTAGAAAGCAGGGCTAGGGTGCTCGCGGGCAAAGATCCCCGTCTGTGAACATTTTGCATGCTGGCATTAAGCATGGAGTAACAAGAGGGAGCATGGCCTGTTGGCATTTGTGTCAGGAAATGATTGAGTGAGAGGAAATATTTAAATGATGGCATTATCAGCTCCGCTGCGGAGGTGAAGGTTTCTGAGTTTGTCATGAAACCTTATTCATTTAACAACAAAAAAAGCAAAAATCACAGGTTATATATATATATATATATATATATATCACCTAAATGAGATCTCGCTCTCCTTCTCTGAAAAAAAAAAGACATATTTGAAGCACTTGCAAGTTCTATTAATTTTTTTCCTGACACCACTGAGGAAGAATCTCATAATAATAAGCAGGCTCTGGATAATGAATGACGGCCTGTTTATGTAGGTGCGTTTGTTTTTGGGCGTATGTTTTTTGTGCGGGTCCTTGTGCGGACATCTCGCGATATCGTTTATGTCGAGTTTTAAAGGAGCTGAAATGCTGGGAGCACACTTCTCCTGTTAACTTCTTCAACTTGTGCTGATGCTTGCTATTTTCGTGCTTCTGACAGTGTGCTGTTTTCAGTCGTGTCAAATAGTTACTTAAACGGAGAAACCTCAAACACACACACACACACACACACACACACACAAGCACACGACTCTAATGAATTTCAAATCACCCCAAGTTAATTCAGTGGAGCATTTTCCCGGCAAAGTGGATATCCTGTCTCTTTGAATTTGAGTTATGAAAAAAAAAAGGACTTTTGAGAATTGAGGACAAGATAGAATTATATAGACACCTTTGAATTTTTTTTTCACAAACTGCATTCCTGATTGCAAATGAAAAAAAAAGAAAAAAAAATCTATCTATCTATCTATCTATCTATCTATCTATCTATCTATCTATCTATCTATATATATATATATATATATATATATATAAAACAACAACAACGAAAAAAAAACCTACCCAGAGCATGCCCCCGCTGTTGGCAGGATGCCTCCCTATCACTAGAATTGCCTTTTTAGACATAAATGAGGCACAAGACTGAACCACCACCAGAACCTCAGGGACCAGACGTTAGCATAACCCAGGCTGCGTATCAAAATCTCAACTTCATAATCAAAGAACCATTTGAATATGGCAATCCCAGACAGCCTTTTCATCATGTCCTGGGCAGCGCAGCATGTCCGGGGCATGTCGTATCAAGCCGAAAGGCCCAGAGCAACTGCAGACGTTATTTGGGCCTGAAGAATAATTTAGTCAATATCCACCAAAAGGGTTGGCAGGGGTGGGTGGGTGTGCTGTGGGTGGTTGGGTGGGAGGGTGTTTGTGAGGGAGGGACGGTATAAGACTCATAGCATTTTGTTGTTGCCCTAATTTGAGAAGTGACTCCAGGCAGACAATGGCAGCGCTAATGACTGCGCATTAGAGATGGCCTCCGCAGCTGGGCTCAGGCTGCTGAAGTGTGCAGATAGGGCCCAGGGCTGGAGCAGGGCCAGCTGAGAGCTTCACATCCTCTCTCTCTCTCTCTCTCTCTCTCTCTCTCTTACACACACACACACACACACACACACACACACACACACATATCTCTGTGTACTACACTCTCACTCATGCAGTCCAGCATCCCACTGCTGTCACACTGGCACGAAATAAACAAACAAACTGAATTAAACTGTGTTTACTTATTTCATTAACATAAAACACAGTTAAATAAGTTGCCATTTCTCATGACGAAGCACTCATGCCGTGGTGTTATGACCTGGCGTCTTTGATCACATCCGGCGAGGAATTGCTAGAAAAAATGGAAACATTGCATTCCTGCAGCCTTTAGCCTCTCTTCCTGTTTCCCCCCCGTTCCCTCGTCCCCTGACTGCGGGGTAAGAGTCTGAAGAGACGGGTCATCCTTTGTTTTTCCCGCAATGCTACTTGCAGCTAATGGATAGATAAAGAGGGCTGGTGGTTGTGCCTGATCAAAGCTTCTTTTATCTTTTGCCCCCTTTCCCCTCTTTCTCCATCTCTTAATTTCTTGCTGCATCAGACTCACTCACTCACTCGCAACAATATCAATGCGTCTTTTAAGCAATGTATGAGAAATGATCAGCTTATCCAATGTACAGCCCATACAGCAGCGGCTGGGGAATTAATCTTAGACATCAAAGCATTACATGCTGTCTGATACGCCATGATATGAATATATTTAATGTTTTGACCACCTCATGAACATTTCATTCTGCTGCAAAGATCTTTAAGGATCCTCAACGCAGCTGTAATCTCTTTCAAATTACAAAACACTTTAAAAGATGCTATGCGTCTAGGAAACTGTATATATATATCATTTACTCTATATACAGTAAGATGCAATGCTTCACTTTCCCAAATAGCCCGCATTCTTGCTTAAAGTGAATAGGAGCTTTCATTTCTTTCAAATCCAGCACATGATTTTATGAAATATTCTGCTCAAGCCAGAAAGGTAGCTACTTTGCATATTCTTCCTCAAGAGGCACATCATTATGGAGAATTATGGCCAGCAGTGATTGGTAGAAAATGTGTTTTATAGTTGTCTAGAAAACTGAGCCAACATAAACTCATTTCACTTCATAACAATTTTTTGTTCTTAGTGTGGAATAAACATGTGACGTACAACTTTTTTACGCATGAATGTTTAACTGGCGGAAAAACTAAAAATATGAGGCATTTAAGTTTTTTTTTTTTTCACTTTTTTTTTTGGTATTGAATTAAGACTTGAACCTGGCATGCAGCCTATAACTCGCTTCAGCTGAGATTTTCTGGTGACAAAGTAATCCAAAGAAAGCGACATCATAAGCAAGCGCTGGCAGGCGCTCCCTGGGGGAGGGAAGCTACATGCAAACCTACGCGCATGTACACACGTACGTACACACTTTGGTGCTCCACTTTTTGACAGCCGAGTAAGGGACACCACCAGGAGCGTCAGAATCAGGCTGGAATCCAGAGCTCTTGGGCACCATCATGTCTAATAACTTTATCATTAACTGCAGCCTTTGGGGACATGGACTCCTGAATTAATTAGTCTCTGTAAATGAGAAGGAAGAATAACAATTCAGATCAGAACTTCCTCATCCCTCTTATGTTACAGGTCTTGGCTATTCCTTTTAGTATACAAAAGTCGGATTATCCATGGTGGCCCGGTTGGGGTACCATACTGTAATTCCTGAATTAAATATATATGCACTAATGTCACAATGTGAAACCTTCAGTACTGTGATGTAGTTGATTTATATAAGAAATAAGTATGGGTCAAGAATGACTAATAGCAGCTTTGTTGCACCGAGCATTTAGTCTGTCTGAGTAAGCGCTCTGACTGTATGGAAAAATCACACATTTAGACCACTCATGAATGACAAATGACAGCCACTCAGCATGTCAGTGATGTTAACCTCAGTTTAAAACGGTGTTACAAGCTTGCTGTGATTTAAAAAACGGTTTCCTTTATGCTTGTATGTTCTCTGCCTGCTGGACCCTGTTCAGGATTCTGATTCCTTTGCATGTATTTTGAATACCTCGTTGTATTTGAGGAAAATTTGTATTTTTGACCATTGACTGATTTGGACATTGAATTTTGGATTGTGATTTGAAATTGTCAGTAAACTCACATCAGACCAATCCCTTACAGCGTCGCATTATTCATATGCTACAGTACATGGATTGCGTCTGAAAACATGCTGGTAGATTTTCTTCGGTCATGCTTACAGTAATTACTACAGAGTGTTAATAAGTGTGTGCCCTGGTGTTCCATTCCCAGTGTTCTCAGAATAGGCTACGAATTCTTGTTAATCATGGAACCCTATCCATTTCTGTCCTGCTTATCCTTCAGTATGTAGAGTCATGGAGGTCTCGGAGCCTACAGTATCCTAGGAAACTCAGTGCACAAGGTGGGAGAAACTCTGGATTGGGAGCCAACCCATTACAAACCCTAGTCACACACACACACAGACTTACTGTACACAAACAATACCTAATATCGCTCACTCATCATCTAAACAGTCCTAAACTCCTACAGTCTACCTGAGCCTCCAGGAACAAACTGGACTCCTTTTAATTTTAACACATCTCCTGTTACACTGAACTTCCAGTACACATTATTAAGTTGATCAATCCCTGCTATCCGTTATCACCCAGATGAGGATGGGTTCCCTGTTGAGTCTGGTTCCTCTAAAGGTTTCTTCCTATTACCATCCCAGGGAGTTTTTCCTTGCCACCGTCGCCCTCAGCTTGCTCATCAGGGACAATCTTATCATTTTGATTCATACACATTGCATACAGACTTACTTCTTTTTATTGTGTAAAGCTGCTTTGCGACAATGTCAATTGTTAAAAGCGCTATATAACTAAAATTGACTTGACTTGACTAAACCGCTTTATCCTGTATTCAGGACCGTGGGGAGCCTGGAGCCAGACTTAGGGCATGAGGTGTGGTACACCCAGGACAGGGTGCCAATCCATCGCAGGGCACACACACATGCACACACTACAGGCAATTTGGGAACACCAATTAGCCTAATCTGCCGGTCTTTGGACTCTGGGAGGAAACCGGAGTACCCGGAGGAAACCCACCAAGCACGGGGAGAACATGCAAACTCCATGTACTCAGAGACGGGAATCGAGCCTAGCCGGGAATCGAACCCGGACCCTGGAGGTGCAAGGTAGTGCTAACCACTACACCACCGT
>JAAGKR010000134.1:212147-251948 GCA_011419295.1 Clarias macrocephalus
AAAAACGGTTTCCTTTATGCTTGTATGTTCTCTGCCTGCTGGACCCTGTTCAGGATTCTGATTCCTTTGCATGTATTTTGAATACCTCGTTGTATTTGAGGAAAATTTGTATTTTTGACCATTGACTGATTTGGACATTGAATTTTGGATTGTGATTTGAAATTGTCAGTAAACTCACATCAGACCAATCCCTTACAGCGTCGCATTATTCATATGCTACAGTACATGGATTGCGTCTGAAAACATGCTGGTAGATTTTCTTCGGTCATGCTTACAGTAATTACTACAGAGTGTTAATAAGTGTGTGCCCTGGTGTTCCATTCCCAGTGTTCTCAGAATAGGCTACGAATTCTTGTTAATCATGGAACCCTATCCATTTCTGTCCTGCTTATCCTTCAGTATGTAGAGTCATGGAGGTCTCGGAGCCTACAGTATCCTAGGAAACTCAGTGCACAAGGTGGGAGAAACTCTGGATTGGGAGCCAACCCATTACAAACCCTAGTCACACACACACAGACTTACTGTACACAAACAATACCTAATATCGCTCACTCATCGTCTAACCCGCTTTATCCTGTATTCAGGACCGTGGGGAGCCTGGAGCCAGACTTAGGGCATGAGGTGTGGTACACCCAGGACAGGGTGCCAATCCATCGCAGGGCACACACACATGCACACACTACAGGCAATTTGGGAACACCAATTAGCCTAATCTGCCGGTCTTTGGACTCTGGGAGGAAACCGGAGTACCCGGAGGAAACCCACCAAGCACGGGGAGAACATGCAAACTCCATGTACTCAGAGACGGGAATCGAGCCTAGCCGGGAATCGAACCCGGACCCTGGAGGTGCAAGGTAGTGCTAACCACTACACCACCGTACCGCCTCAATACTCAATATACTACTGAGTCTGAAAACTCACCAAACTCAAAGGAAACCCACCAAGCATGAGGAGAACATGCAGACAAACTGGAGGAAAGATTTAAACACACAACCCTTCCAGTGTGAGGCAACAGTTCTACCCACTAAGCCACTGTGGGTAATCATGCACCTATTTAATATTCACCTGGTTGGTAAAACATATGTAAATGGTTAATATAAAAACAAAACAATGCTACATATCCTACAGTTTAACCAGAAAGCAAAGAATAGAATAATGATGAGAGGAACTGACTTAATGCAACCTGAAATGGACATTGTTAAAACACTGCTTTTTTTTCTTTCAATCCACTCCAACAGAAGTGGAGGTTATATATTGTATTGTATTGTATGAGACTAATTGCATTACACAGGATTTAGAATTTTGCTAAATAGTGGCATGAACCAGCAGTAATACTCTATTTAGCACTGCTTTCAACGCAATACAAAAAAAATCTACAGTTCCCAAAAATGCATTTAGAAAATTCTCTTGAACCTCTGAAACCCCTTTTACTTATAATGACAATTACTACAAAAGATTTTTGATGGCTGCTTTAAGGTGTTGAAGGTGAAAGTAAAAAAGAACTTGAAATTACAGGTTGTCTGCATCAGTTCCCAGGCAATATGCTGAGAATGTAAGAGACTGAGCCTGTCCATGGTATATGGAGGCCTGCCATAAGGTAGCAGGTTTGTAATTTCAGCTGATAGCTGACAGGGTGACACTTGTGCCCATGTGCACTTCACACTTGTATTCCCGACCTGCTGCTGCTATTCGCGGTGCTACACGCCATTTGTTTAACATTGTTCCCAACACCCGGATAGGCACTGTATGATTTGATTTTTCAAGCTAGCCTCAGGGAAAATACCCTAAATGTTAAAGGCAAAAGAAAAAAAAAAAACATGACTAATCAAGGAGAATAAATTCTTGGTGAAAAAGCCTTTACTTTTTTTTTTCCAAGGGAAAAAAAAAAAAACAGGACATTCGGTTGAGTCCAGTCGAGTCTCTTTAAAAAACTTTCTCTCGGTCCTGCATGGTGTGACCACTTAGTTTTTTTTTTTTTTTTTCCAGCAGGCTTACAGTCACACTTCACTGACCTATGATCGTCAGTCACGTCCGTCCTTTAAGGCAGCAGCAGGTCCAAACATGGCTATCAGCTTCCCTTCAGCTGCTGTCTATCAATGTCATTCTGGATCAACAATGCAGAACCTTTCCCTCTGCTTGCCTCCCTCCCTCACACTGTTGCTCACCCTCGCTTCTCCCCCTTTGCATTATTGTCAAGGGCAAGAATTTCTGACTCCAGACAGCACTCCCTCCAGCTGAGTTATATATTTATTTAGCAAAAGCCACAGATCAATACGACTCTTCTTTTCTGGAGCGGTATCAGGCTGGCTGAACAGAAGCTCATCAGGAGAAAGTGCTAGCTGACACTTGTGGGAGCTAGAAAGGGGTTTGTGGGGGAATTTAAAACTGATGCGCTACCATTTGGAAAGCAAGAGGTGAATAAATAATACTGGGTTGATTTGTAGCTAATAAACTGGAAAGCATTACTTTATTGTGTATTGTAATGTAAGGAATAAATCATGCTGTTGCAGGAAAACCAGCGTTAAGGTTGATTATTGTCCAATGAGTGTTTTATTAATTTTTATACCTCATGAATTTGTTAATTACAGTCAATTCATTAAATAATAACCCTTTACACTCTCAGCCAGTTTGACACAACCTACTTTTGACCATTTACAGTTATGTTTTGTCGAACATCTGCAAGTGAAGTAGAGCGTCTGCAAGACACTGGAGTCTCCTTACGTGAATGATAATAAATCTCTCACTCACTCCCCCAATCACTCTCTTTAACGCTTATCCTGATTAGGGTCGCGGGAGGCCTGGAGCCCTATCTCAGGGGACTCTATGTCCTTTGCAGGTCACAAGAACACACAGGCTCACACAATCACTTACAAACTATGGGCAATTAATAAAAAATTTAAAAAAAAACTACTGGCCCAACCTGAAGGTCTTTGGCCTGTGGGAGGAAACTACTAGAGTAGCCAGAGGAAACCAACCAAGCACAGGGAGAACATAAAAATAGGAATTAAACCCGGAAGTGTGAGGCTGCAGTGCTAACCACTATACAACATTCTGCCGTTTAATAAATCTCTTCTTACAGAAAGCATCACTATATTAATGAATAAAATAGAGATAAAAAAAAAATAGATTTTTCTTTTATAACAATGCTTAGGCTTTGATTATGTGAAGCATTCTTCACAGCTGCAAAATTAATCCAAAGCTTTGTTCAACAAAGCTGTGTATACAGTAAAGCCATTATAAAGTCCACTTTAACATGATGTTCATTTGGGGGTATTTTCGAAAATCACTTGATTACAATTTGATTTATTTTCATGAGCTGGAAAGCCATGTGCAATATGTGAGAGTTGTATTGCACTGACTAATAGATACCCCATTTAAGAAAAATAAATAAATAAATAAATAAATAAATACATCTGAATCCAGACACAGAAGCATTCTGTGACCAGAAGCTCTTTTTTTTCCCCTACCCCGAAACTCTAACACCGATTTGTAGTGGAAATAAATGGTTTTGAAATTGGTGTGGGAGCCATATCATTGTAATGTCATGGCATTGCCCTTTATCTACTGTATGCACACTTGCTCTGACCACTCTTGGATTGATGCGGTCGGCGGTTGTTTTATTTAGAGGACTGGCAGTGTTATTGCCTGTAGGCATAGTTTTGGGTAACAGCTCAGAACATTCTTGATTTGTACGAGAGCTTTACCATGACCCTTCCATGTCCCTTAGCACTAAAACAAGGGGAGGACCGTAGAAGAGAAGCTTTAGGTCCACCCCTCTCCACTGTAGTTTTATACTTAACCATCAGAGATTTTCATCACATTAATCAACATCTCTTACATCATAGTGGTTGGGGGAAAAATTTGACATTTTCTAACCACCATTGGCTGTCTCTGTGTGATTTCAGTATTTCCCATACAGATTTGCATCCTCTTTGCTTGTTATGCTGTTCAGTAGGGAAATTATATTAATTTATATGAATCCCTTTTTTCAGCTTTGTGAGATGAAACAATTAAAACGTTCCATATTATCGATTGGGATCTCAAAACATTATCAAACTTCGTAGATAATGAAGCTGCGAGGTTTAAAAGTAAGGAATAAAAACAAATTTCAGAAGAAATGAAATGTTCCTTGTTAATGAGCTAGCTTCTGAAGCTAGGCAGTGCATGGGAAATCAAATCTTATTCATTCAAATGGAAATCATAACAAGGCAGATCAATCCACAGGCACCACCCCTTAGGGACGTACTGTAAGTGGGATCCTTTATACTCTGATAGAGAATTGGGTTGTTTTGCGCTCTTGATTTTGCTTGACCTGACGTTGCAGTGACCAGTTGCTGGTTGCCTGGATATCGGAATGCACATTTCATCCTTCAGATAATGTCTAGAAGATTGACATTGCATTATTTGCACCGATATACTGTATATTACCATATACTATACCCTATTCATAAGACCTACTGCAACTTCTGTACATAATACACCCTAAGGTGCACAATTACAATAAAGTAGAATCTAATCTAATCTAGTCTAGTTTAGTCTAGTCTAGTCTAGTATAGTCTCGCCTAATCTAATCTAATCTAATCTAATCTAATCTAATCTAATCTAATCTAATCTAAACTTTGGCAGATGTGTATAGACTTACCACAGGTGTGCTCCAAGGGTCAATTATTTGTCCACTGTTTTTCTACATATTACACCAACTGGTTATATTTTGTTTGATTCATCCTTCAGATTGCCTGAGCTACACTACAGGATGTTAAGCTTTATAGCACTTAAAAGCCAAACATCCACTACATGCTGTTTAGCTTTATGACACTAAAAAGCAAACATACACTACAGGATTTTTAGCTTTATGGCCCTAAAATCGAAACCAGCACTACATGATTGTTAGTTTCATGTCATTAAAAACACCAAACATACACCACAGAAGTTTTAGTTTTATAGCCATAAAAATCCAGACATATGCCACATCATTTTTTATGGTACTAAAGCCAAACCCACAACAGCATTTAGCTCAGTTTTTCAGTTTTGCAATATAATTGTGATGGTTACACTGAATAAAAAACATAACTACAATTCCCCCAACCATTGCCCCTCACCAGATCACATCACATGACTGTTTGCACTTGAGCCACATTTTGGTTAAAGAGCACAGGGGTGTTCAAGTCAAAACACAGAACACAGTTATGAGAGTAAAATCTACCTTTATTTCTCTATATAATCCACAGATACATGAATGCATTTATCCCATGGATACCATGAAAATACTCAAATTTCTTGGTACACTGGAGCCATGATCAGACTGCTCGCTTCACATCTGAAATGCCGGCCTCCCAGGAACTCCTTTAATGACGCAAACATGTGTATATGTCTTGGAGTGAGGTTAGGACTGTACAGGTGATGTGTCAATAACTCCCAACTCAGTTCCTGTAATGTGCAAGTTGGTGACAAGTTATCCGTTGCTCTTCAGTTACCTGCCAGGAACATTCAAACGTTTTACTCTAGATAGAGTCTCATCATCCTACCGCACTTGAAGTCTTCTGCAAATGTCAGTTGGTTTAAAGCCTTCATTCAGAAGAAATTTCATCACAGGTCCCGGTTTGACTTGAACGCCCCTTAAATGAAGCTGTTACAGTATCTAGCTTTTGTCCTTCTTTGTTGTCGCTTTTGTCCTATAGACTGAGTATGTTTAAGCAGTTGACTTATACTGTAGTTGATGTTTATGTTTTTAAGGTTTACATTGTCAGCCCTGTTTTTCTGTTAAACACAATCTGCACGCCTTCCTCTACAAACACTGACAATAACATGTTAATGTATGCATTATTCATGTTTGATTGATTGTCTGATGTGTAAGGCCTTCTGAGAAAGGCCGGAAACTACAAAAGAATGACATTAAATGTAAGATACACTGCCACTGCGGTTTTATAGGCTATTGTGATTTTATAAATCCTGTAGCCGAACAGCTTATTAAAATAAAACCTCTGTGATAAAACCACACACTGCATATGCTTCCATGTTGTTTAACTTTATTGTGCTTTTAGAAGTGCATATATGTATTTACAATGAGAGAGATCATAAGAAGCGGAAGGATAATGTCAGACATAAAGAAAAAAGTGTAGAGTTTGCTTGTGTTCTTAAGACATCTGATCTGACCTCCACTAGGCAGTCGTGGAGCAGAAAAAGCAGAGAGGAAGAAAAAAAAGGAAAAGAAAATGTATTGCCCATGCTGACTACGGCTTGTGGGTGGGAGGAAAGTATGTGTTCTAGTTAATCACATGTCACCAACAGGGATGAAAGGTTGAAATTTAGCACAGTTCACACGAAAGCATACTATTTTATACCTCAGATTTTCCCACTCCAAGAGCTGCCTGAGTAATGGGTGAATATGTCACCAGTGTGGTGTATACCAAATAGATTAACTGATGGCTGCTGCTGGGAACCATGCTTTGGTCTGAAAAATGATGAGCTTGCCGAATCTGTTTATAAAACTGCATCCTTTCATCATTTTTGTGCTTTTGTGTGTGTGTGTGCGTGTGTGTGTGTGCGTGTGTGCGCGTGTGTGTGTGTGTTTGCCACATTTTTGTAAACATGCCACACATACTGTGCATAGAAAAGAAGCAATAGGAAACAGAACAAGTTTATCATCTTGGAGCCTAGCTCTCCCGTAGGATCCAGAGGACCAAAGAGCATCTGTTTATTAATGTAGACTATCAAACCCACTGCTTTCTGTGTACTTTATGTCACTTCCTCAGATGCTCACATAAATGGAGCATGGACTAGAGTTTTCATGTTTCCTGGGATATTTTTTTTATTTGTTTATAACAATTTATGTTTCTAACACCTACAACATTATATCTAGCTTAAATTTAAAAAAAATTTTTTTTAAATCAAACAAACGTTCTAATACATGGTCGGCTGATTGATGTGCACAATCTACTGTATAAATAAAACTTACAGTACTTTGGGTAAGGGGTTCTTCATGGTGGGTAAGTGTAATCCATGAAACACAGCCAAGGTCCACAACTTTTTTATATACTGTAGTTACAGCTATGGGGAGGGAAAAAATTATATATATATATATATATATATATATATATGGAAAAGCAGAATGAAATAAATGAATCAAAGTGTTTTAATGGTTATTATCTAATTTGACTGGTTACTGGAATTGAATGCAAACTTCAATAACTTAAGAACAAGTTGGCCGATAATTAAGGTCAACTAGGACCTAATGAGGTTGGGCGGTTTGGGAACCAGAAGCTGTAGGGCTCCAATTAATGTCCGAAATACTATTGTACTTTTAATAATTTTATATTTATATTTAAATAATGAGACTAATATTTGAATCGTTGGATTATGTTCACAAAGTAAATCTGGGCAATGGGGGGGGGTCCATGGAATTTATTTTCCAGTTAAAAGCGCTAGAGCCTGGCTTTATGTAAATGCTTTCACATGAATGCAATTATTTGCGTGGCTTTATTACTACTTATCTTAAATAGCCAACAAAAAAACATTTACATAAAGAATACCCCAGTTTTTCACTTAGGGTTAACAATGTTCCTGTATCAGGACAGATTGGAAAACCAAGTCATGAAAGGGTCTGTGAGAGCAAAGCTCAATACAATAAGCCTAATTAACTTTCAATGCCGGGGATGTGCCATGAGAAATGATAATGCTCATTTTCATATTTAACTATTCTCATAACCTGACAGAGAACAGCTCGTCCCAGAGCTGGGCTGAATGAGGCGATTATACTGTGACCTTTTCTCGCCGAGTAAGGATCTCTCAAATCTCACTTTCCCATTTGCGGATTGCTTTTAAAAGCAGCCCTGATATTACTGTGGGTACTGTGGTTTAGGAAGATGGAGAGTGTCGTGACCAGGCTGCTGACTGTTAAGTCCATATGCATTTCTATGGAGTACTAACTAGCACATATATAACTTGTTTATAAAGAACACTGTTCCAATATTCCCATTGTTTTATCTGTGTGATTTACACACTATTACACCACAGCACTATTGAATTCTCAAATCTGACTGGTCAGGTGATTAATTTTCTTTAACAGCGTGGTGTTGACAGGAGTGCCAGATGTAATTAAAATCACAGGTTTATTTAAGTCCACCATCAGCATTTTGTAACAGTATGTTTTCTACATTTTTTTTTTAGCTTCTCAGAAACATGACAAGCTGTGTTTAATTTTGTCTTTTGACTCCAGGAGGGGAAATAAAATCGAGGCTGGTAAGAAAACCATTGTGTTCCTGCTTTAACAGGAATGAACATGTCTTGCAGAACTTCCACTACATTAAGTGCAATTAGAAATCACTATGGATTTTGATTGTAGTATAAAACAAAGAAATATATCCCTGAAGTTTTGCTTTCTTATATACAGTACTACAAACAAAATTCCTAGAAACATAGGAATATATTGTGATGTTTATGGACAAACCCCTTTGGGGAGGTACAAGTGACTCTATCTACGTATATAAATAAATAATAATAAAAAAAGGTTTTGTCTGTACCTTGGTCAAAACTCGCTCTTTCAATGATATCTTCATACATTGGAAGGTCTTAGAAATGTTTCTGTCTGTCTGCCTGCCTCTCTGTATGTCTGTATGTCTGTCCAGCCAGATTTTGAAAGACTCAAAACCAGTCTAAGAAATTTTTCTTTATCTGTCTGTATGTATGTCTGTATGTCTGTCCAGCCAGCTTTGTCATAGCATCACATAAAATTGGCTGTATTAAATGTCATGAAACCTTTGCAGTACTTAGGTATATGCCTGAAATCAAAATGTTGAGTAAACACCAATAGAGATTCATTAGAAAAGCTAAACTGAATATTTTTTCTGGGATTATTTAATATCTTCTCTGGAAATAAATTTAGTGGTAAGCGAATTTTAATGAGCTGGAGTCATTTTAAGACTAAACGTAATCTTTATCCGATCTACTTTTTTGATTTCTTATCTGTGTTTCACTCACTGATTACCAAACAGGGGGTGTATTTGACTGACGATGAAACAAGATGTAAAACATAAACTTTTCTAGTATATCATTTCTTTCCCATTGATTATAATAAGATGAAATGACAGTAGATTCTAAATCTTGTCATGAAATACAGTAGGTAAATTTTGTATAATTTCATAATATTTAGACACCAATACCATATAATGTTGTCGCACCAAACAAAATCTTGTTTTTAAAAATTAAGGCATTCATCTTTGTCTCAAGCAGACATGTACATGGGCTTCAACCTGAAACAATAATAATATCACTAATTAAATTAAATCTGATCTTATTTTTAGGTTTAACTTTTTAATTATTTCTAAAAGCTTTTTTTCTGACAACATCAGAAAAGTTTTTAAATTATCTAATAATTTCCTAAAACGGTATGCCATACGGCATATACTGTACATTTTTCATTACTTAGTTAGATTTTTTTTTTTCGCAGATTTTTCCCACAAGTGTCTGGTTGATTTTGTGGAAAGTGCCTGTTCTGTGTTTTTCTTGTACCTACATCTAGATCATAGCCAAACTAAATGAAGTTGATTGTTTTCATGATTATGTTTATTTTCTCATTACAAGCCACATTTCAGCATCTCATTACAGCTCAATTCAGATTTTTTCATTTTTTCGGTCAGATTGGATTTGCATGTCATGACAGTTCACATACATAATTATAAGTGACTTTTATCTGACTCTAATGCGGATATGTCTGTCCACTGAACAGTCTGATACTGATCTGACTGTTCTCATTCGAGTCGCGTGAGCACATATCGAAATTTATCTAGGAACATGTACAGTAAGAGAGTGACTCAGATTCAATCTGGAAAAACATCAGATTTGTGTGTTCAGACAGCCCTAAAAAGACCTGGTTCACATTAGGGTAAAAAAAAAAAAATAAAAAAAAAAAATCAGATTTGAGCCACTTCAGGCTGGTGATGTGAATGTAGCCTATGTTTTATAATTATAATGAAAGGACGAACATGCTCATAGAATCTGTACTACAGTAGGTGAGTGACAGGCATTCTGTATATTAAGTCATGATCTAAAATACTTGCTCAAATGCATAAAAAGCTCAAAACAGACAGCAGAGATAAAATACAACTTTCAATAAAGTACATGAAGGCCATGGCTTGAAAAATAAAGTGCTAAGTGCATGATGCACAAACAGCTTAATGCAAGGTAATTTTCTTGAGCGATAAAGAGGAAGATTACAAGGTCACACTTACTGCAGCTTGACTCATAAGTTTCAAAAGACATTTCGTCCTTACCTCGATCAGTCTGTGTCTCTGTTAAAACATGCAGGGATGTACAAGGAATGCTACGTTCAAGGAATAAGAGTGCCTCAAAATGGAAATCATACAATCAGCTTGTTAGCATTACAGCAATATAAGGCATGAAAGTTTCAGTTCAATAGGTGACACCAATTAAATGGCAGATAATACAGCTGCTTCATTATCTCTGTGTCATGTGTACAGATCGGATGGGTTGTTAGGCAGTCTATTACAAACCATAATATAACTGCAAAATAGTTCTACTTATGAATTTATATTCTATGAAGTCGTAAAAGAACTGCGGCTTGCTTATTCGCGCAAAACGGGGGAAAACAGCACAAAGAAGGGGGGGAAAAAGAAGCTCTTTGTACGTCTATTGCTTTGATTTACTGAGCCACTGACTGTAGACATTAGTGTCTTGTTTGAAAAGACATGTCTGAAAGGAGCTGGCACATCATACTTCAGCTCCTGAGTGTGTTCGGGAGTGTGTGATATTGCACTCCGTTCTGTCTTCACACAGAACAGATGAAGAGGAAGAGAGGACTGCTTCTCAGACGAGACGCTATGAGATTGCGGGGATGGGCAAATACGGAGCATGGGGGAGAAGAGTTTCAGCAGTGCAATCGCAATTACACCCTGAGAGTTAATCAGGGCAGTCCTGCGAGTAATGAGCCAAAGAACAAAATGCTGCAGCAGCTTTAACAACAACAACAACAACAACAACAACAACAAAAAACTAAAAAAAAAAAAAAAAACTCTGGATTTGTTTGTTTCTATCTTCGCCGTTACAGAACAAATAACATACGTAATAAGTGTTAATGCAGCCCAATTCGTGGCGGAGTTATTGTTACCAGTGGGAAGTGGATTCTTTTCCAATAACAGCACTTCCTGAAGTGCTTTATTCCTTTTAAACTGCAACAATTTGCCAACAAACAAACAAATAAACAAAATACTAAGCATTAATTTACTAAGCAATATTTTTCGGTTTAAAGTTCCCTTTAAAACATTATTGGAACATCTCGGAACAGTTGTTTCCTGTTATCAAGTACAGTATAAAATAGCTATAACATATACCCAAGTCATTCCCCTTACCTGCATCATGCCTTATTTTTTGCTCTTAAATAAGTAAAATAAGTAAAAATTTTACATTCTAAATAAGTAGAATAAAAATTAAGCATAAGCAAATGGTCCTGTGGTTCCATCAAACCAGTTAATTAATAACTTTAGATATTTGTGGAATATGGATCACTTTTAAAGATGGAATATATTTAAATATGGAAATGACGAACATATTAGAACCAGCACGTTATTATATACATATATACTGTATGCTATATACAAGACATTCACCTTGCAGCCGGTCGCTATTGTCACAGCAGCTGTTGTAGAAAATGACTTGATGCCTTCTGAGTGATAAGATTGAACAATTCAACAGCGCTGTGGTATATTGATTTTTAATACCATGCGCATAATATAGCCAATACAGGGAAGCTAGTTTTAACAGACATCAGATGTGTTTTTTCGTGTCCAATCATCCTTTTACTCGTTGCATCTTGCAGTACCGTCCTGCACATGTTCATGATGACGGGTTTTTAATGAACAGGGCATGTTTGTCTATCAACTCCGAGTCAGAAGCCCTGCGTGCTTATCTTCCTGATGATGATATCAGCTCTTATTCAAACATTTTTACTCATTCTTCCTGAAGGATGCAATCATTTATAACCTCTGGTGTGCCTTTTGAGGAGCACATAAATCATTAGGGAGCGTTGGACTGTATGGAAATTAATGACACAGAGGAGCTAAATCTTTGACAAATTACAGTTTCCTCTTGTTCTTCAGTTTGTAGAAGGTCCTAAGTTATTTTAATGAACCAAAAAAAAAAAAAAAAAAAACATGGGCCGGTTGTAAAGTGTCCACCTTTTAGCAGTGCTTCAGTCTCCCGGAGGAGCATCATTAGGAAAATCAGTCAATACGACTCCTTTCCAAAGTAGTGTGCTGAAATGCATAATAAAAAAGTAGTCCAGCCTAAAATAGGCTATGGCGAAGTTGGTCGGTAACATAAACCCTTTATGTGGCTTTATGTGCATGATTTTAAAACAAGATAATATGATGATACCAGATACCAGTGCATGCTTTTCAATACAGAATTATGATCCACCAGTTATCAGAGATTTTCTTATGACTCATTAGATTTTTAAAAATGTTATTTCGATCCAGTGAAATCCTTTTTTTTTTTTTTTTATCAAAAATTAATTTTGTGTGTGTGTGTGTGTGTGTGTGTGTGTGTGTGTGTGTGTGTGTGTGTGTGTGTGTGTGTGCGTGCGAGTTTGCATGCTCTCCCTGTGCTCGGTGGGTACTCCGGTTTCCTCCCACAGTCCAAAGACATGCAGATTAGGCTAACTGGCATTTCCAATATTTCCTGTGATGTGTGAGTGAGAGTGTGAATGAGTGTGTGCTTGTGTGCCCTGTGATGGATTGGCACCTCATCCGGGGTGTACCCTTGCCTTGTGCCCCGAGTCCCCTGGGATAGGCTCCAGGCTTCCTGTGACCCTGAACAGGATAAGTGGTATAAAGAATAAGACAGAGAGAGAGAGAGAGAGAGAGAGAGAGAGAGAGAGAGAGAGAGAGAGAAATTTCACACGAGGATTTATATTCCTGTTCTTAAATCTCATCCAAATATACTGAAAAAACAGAATCAGTCGTACATCCATTTTAGTGTTCTGGGTAAATCAAAAAAAATTTGCAACAAATGAAAAACAGTTAACCTTGTTACAAAGTGTGTGCTTTTTCCTCGCACTCTTTAGAGCCATCTAGAAAATAAGCCTGTACAGTACATCTCTGCCCTAAGGGTGCAGTGAAGTGAGACCAAAGGATCACATTCAACATGGCTGATTACTACACTTAATGGCCGTGGCTTCACCTCTTGTTTTAAATCTCCCCAACGAGTGATGGGCCGGCTGTTTATCCGCTCAAATTGCTCAGATTGACTCCGTGCCTTTTCCAGGACGTAGGAGACAAGCGGAAAATGCCAACCAAAACAACTCTTCCATCAGTGAGTCACATTGTGAAATGCAGCGTTGTGTGCTGGTAAATGTGCTATATGCAGTGCTGAGAGGTTTAAGGCTTAATAGTCGGCTATGTTCTTACACTGAGAGAGCTTTTAGAGCCTGGGCTGGAGACGTGCCGGTTTTTTAGCCCGAGTTACAAACTTTGTGAAAACCTTTTACGAATTATTACTACTAGCTTACCACTAGTGTTAGTACTGTACTCTATACTAACCGGCTACTTTAACTGAAACACATGTTCCCCCAGAACACCTGCTCATGCAGGCAATTGAGATTAAAGTTCAATTATTTATCACATGTATCTATCTCACAGCACTGGGAAATGACTTTTTTCGCATATCCCAGTTAAGAAGCTGGGGTCAGAGCGCCTGGTCAGGTGGGATACGGCACCCCTGGAGCAAAAGGGTTAATGGCCTTGCTCAAGGGCTCACCAGTGGCAACTTAGTGATGACCTTCCAATCAGTAACCCAGGGTCTTAACTGTTTGAGTCACCGCCCAATTAGACGAACAACCAGCGCGCAGCAGCACAACACATAAGATCACGCAGGCACAAGCGAAAAGCTGGAGTTCATATGAATGTACAGTACATACAGTATGAACTGTTATAATATAGAAAACGCAATTTTTTTCACATAATGATTTTTATGCATTGCTTTGCTCGTCCATGAGTGAGAAGTTGCAGCTGTTCCTAATAATGTGATCGATGAGCACAGATTTAAGTGAAGTGCTTGGAGTAAGGTGAAGTTCACAATACAGTTAATAATAAATATTTTTGACCTAGCTTGCATGTGGTGTCCTTTACATGCTGAAAAAGAAGGATTTGAATCGGTACAAGCTGCTTTTCCCAAAATGTGCAAATAATCAAGAAAAAAAAGTGGCTAACTTTACTTACTATGTGGAAAGATTCATTTCGAACTTCTCATACTTATTAAACTTTTTTTTTCCTTTTACTTTTTTGTCCCCCCCTCCCCCTAAGGGTTCTTTGGATGGAGTTCAGGGCTCTGCTTGGAACCCTCTCAGGAAAACCCCCAGAGGAATAATTCAAGGAACAGTGCAGGATTCTGGATTGAACCTCTTTTTTTATTTTATTTTAAGAAGAAGGAAAACTGAGAAGAGAGACTCTGATGATTTGGCCAATAACTCTAGTGAATGTCCTAATACCCTGAAGTCCTGTTTAAATGTTAACTTTTGTTTATCTTGAGGGGAAAAGAAGAAGAAGAAGAAAAAAAAAAACAGAATAAAGAAAAGTTTTAGTGTTCGAGAACTTAATCAGTGAATTCGACTGAAAGGCCATACGGAGAAACAATACATGGCAAGTGCGGAATAAATTAATCGAAAACACATGAAACAAAATGTCCACTTGCTGTTCCATCAATGCACGATCTCTTCACTGTCGCCATGGTGCTTTATCTTTCTGTGATAACAATCAATTGCTTTTGAAAAATGAAAGAGAGGGGGAAAAAAATCCATCAAGCGCTGTAGCTAAGGGGAAGGCCATCATTTGCCAGTGGCTTATCGTCACATCCTGGGATCCTTCGCTGAAGGCCTAGAATAATTTAATTCGGAGGGGGAAAAAAAATGTTATTAAGTTACTATTACAGTCCAGTCTGTTTGGCTAAACTTAAGCCAAGTATGAAGAAACCGTGCCTGCATCCTTCTTTAAATTCATATGCCGATTTTTGTTTTGTTTTGTTTAAATTCAATTAGTGTAATTTAATATACTAATATACTTCCTAGTTCACATTGACTCTTTTTCCCCCTGCAATTTCTTCCAGTATTAGCCGAAGGCAATTTGCAGTTGTGCGTCTTTGAGACAACATTTCCTAAACTGTTGCCTACACAGCATTTAAATGTCAATGACGGTGTTAACTAACTGCTCCGTTCTGGCTGTGTGAGCTCACACATTGTTCTCTGTTAATGAAGAGGAAAAAAAAAAACTGTGATCTCAAATAATGAGAGTGTTTAATTGATTTTAATGCACTTAAAGTATACAACTTTAACACACACACACACACACACACTTTTCAACATCTTCATTCAGGACAATAGGAGTGGAGGATTTTAATGCTCTGTAATTAAGGCGCAGACAAAATGTTCCCCAAAAGATGTGATAAATGGTGAATGTATTCTCTGTTATGGCCCCCAAGGGGCTGATACATAAATATTAATCCTATCGCTGAGACCCTAAGGCTGGCTTTATATTCAAATTCCTTCATTTTTAAGAAGAGATACAAAGTGGAAAGATGGTCCACAACCAACACTGGCTCATGCATGTAATAAAAAATAAATAAATAATATTAAAAAAAAAAACAGTCCTTGAACAAATTTTATATTTGTACTGAAAATCCAACAGATGAGGCAAAGTGATTTAGAGGTCTAATTCGTTAGCTGCGCAGAGTAGCAGCCGAGCGATGAACAAATACCGTATAACTTCAGATTGAAGTACAAGGTGCACATTGTTTAAAAAGCAATAAAAAAATCACAAGGCACTTAAGCATCTATATTTATTTTTGTTTTGCGACATACATGACACCACCTTTCATGTGGATTAAAGCCCAGTACGGACTAATATGAAGGAGCTCCCAGTGCAATCTAATGATTATACATCACACGTGTATGACAAATTACCACTTTCATCTCCTGTGGTTGCATTAATATTCTTGGCTTTTTTTTTTTTCTTCTGCTCACTGCGTCTCCATTACCACAGCAAGGTTGGGCTAAGAGCTGCGAAATAAAAAGGGCAGCTGGAAGACCGTGGACAGCAGACACGCTGGAGACAGAGCGATTTATACAAAAGTTAACGTCCAGAGTCACACTAATGATGGATAGCGTACAGCCAGGAGGAGTTTCCGTCTCCCACCGAGGATGCAGATAGAGGAAGCCTCAAACAGGAAGCGGGGAACAAAAATCAACAAATGGCCGCTAGAGAAAGAAGTGGAATTCCCTCCCATGGGGTGGCGCACTCACAGAGATTGATGTTAAGTACTGTACTGGCGTACTGTAGGAATATTCATTCCTACTACTTTTGTTAGCTGCAGTAATCAGTACCAGTGAGATGAACTTACCCAAGCTGGACTTATTATCTCTTGTTGTTGTTGTTGTTATTGTTGTTCGCGGGTTCAAATATCAGGTGAACACGTTTTCTTGATTTTGAGGATTCCGGGAGTCGAGCAGTGCTGAAATGATTTTATAACATGTTGACGTGCAAGCAATGAAAGTTTCCTTTCATCTGTGTACTCATGAGCTGCTGGAGTCCAGCACAGTTTGATGAATTCCTTTCTAAAAGAAACCTGATTCAGCTCAGGCTCCTCAGTGTTGGACTCCGAATTGATGACCTTCACATTGCAATGTACATGATGACAGAAATCCTTTTACGGGATTCTCAAATTATTCGTGTGGAGGCCTGGGAAACTGTTCGCATGGTCAAACTTTGGCATTTTATACTATGTATAAAATTCTAAAATAAACAAAACAACCCCCTCCACCCCTCCTTTCCTGAACTACAGTCTATGTTATTTGCACACATCCCTATCAATCGCAATAAAGTTCTAGCATTTTAAACATCACAGCACCAGTCTACTGGGAGAACTTTGTTATTTTATTTTCCTACGTTCTTTGCTATGTTCCAGTTCCATAGAAAAATTATCCACCTACCACTCCAATTTTACCCTGACGTATAGTACTTATGGGAGAAAAAAAAACAATTTTTCCAAACATATTTTACAATGGCAAATGCGATCTCATGCTGATTATTGGCATCAATCACAGCAGTCCCGCTCTCATCATCTCAAGTAAGTCACTTGAACGTGATCTTCATCATCATCATCATCATCATCATCATCATCCTCATCATCACATAAATCAACTGAGCATTAGAGTGGAAATAATTCCACCAGTTATGTCTTGTTTAGGCTAATTTGGTTTTGCATTGACACATTGTGAAACTTTTTGTATAGGCTTTATCTGTATCTGTGTGAATAGAGTGTGGTTGCTCTTCTCTGTTTTGATTACGAATTCCACAGGAGCATTGCAGACATTTTGACATCCAGGATCTGATTTCAAAACAAACAAATTGATTATGTCCATTTCACTACGGTGTGTAACTGTCCAAAAGCGTGATCAAGCTGTGAGAAAAGCACACTTAGCTGGCAAAGTTTTAGACATTTTCAGACGGACTGAATACATTTACGGTTGTGTTAAAAGGGCTCTTTCACCAAAATGTCCTCCGCTGGATAGAAAGTAACTGAAATAAAACATTTCCCTAAGTTTCAAATGCAATATGCCCATTTTCCAGAATATACGAAGGGTTTTTCCCCGAACCGTCACACAATCACATCGTTCTCATCACCAAAATTCATGCACAAGTTTTCATTTGCATTTCATACACAAATAAAATTATACAGTATAACCCTGATCTGTCCCTCTTGTCCCGATTCGATCTCATCAACCTATCATTGGTACATCCTCCACTGACAAACAGCATCGGTGCAATCTACAGTAAGCGTCGGGAAGGCAGATCCGTGTAACAGATAAGTAAGTAAATAAGTAAAAACATCATCGCCTCCTCCCTTGGTACTGTAAGTCCCATGAGCATCCCACTAAACACTCTCGTCTCTGCGCGCTTGGCTGTCAGACGTTCTCTCACCTCGGCGCAGGACTCGCTACACCACAACATCTTCAGGAATTGTTTTTCCTGCTCCTGCCACATGCACAGAATTTAGCAGTAGACAAAATAACAATAATGCCCAGGCTCTCCAAGGACCCGAGAGTGTTTGATATGGATTCCGCGCAGGAAGTAGTGCGTAGGGTGCGCCATTGGGGAGCGAATATGAGTGGAGGCAGACACTCACAGATTGTGTGTGGATGTGACGTTTTTATAATGCCAGAGCGTTCCCTGGACAAAAACACATCATGTTTGTGGGATCACACGCTTTCGAAAGGGAGTGTAAACAGATTAATTATGTGGTTTTCTGTGGGACCTTAACATGGGGAACTGGATCCAGTAATATGACAAGATGAACAATGTAGAGTCCTCTTCTTTTGTATTATATCAATGGTTATACTCTTCCAGGGAGATTAAACGCCTCGCGCTTTCATTATCATGCCGTATGGTAACATTCTTCGGTTTGTTCAGCGCCGCAGTCTGCGACAACAATGATGCTATGATGTATAGTATATTTTTCTTACTATTCTAACATTCAGCTCATTTCCTCTTAATTACTACTTACATTTCTTTTTATTTGCTATGCACAGCATGTGTGGGCAATTACAACCAGGCTTCCAGTTGTGCTGGGCTAGTTAGGAATTTTGAAATTTTTATTTCGCTCAACGACTTAAAATCTATAATTGGGCAAACGTGTCTACATTCATACTTAACCGCGTATACAAATGAACTGTGACATTTGAGAAAAATGTAAAAACGGATAAAAATCAATTCAAAACATGAGCGAGACATTTTTTAAAACCACAGATTAATTAGCAAAGCCGGCTGTGGCACCTTGGAGCAAGTGAAGTATTTCAATTGAATTACATCACTTGAGTCTGTGAAGCAGGGGTCCGTTCCCTTGAGGCCTACTCAGTGGAAGTTTCTACAAAGCAGTCAGCCTTATTATATCCATCCATTAACCAAGTGTGGTGTAGGGCACTGGAGAATCACCGCCGCCTTCCCGAGCTTCCTTTGTGATTTCATCTCTCTTTTACAGAACTTCCCCATATTAAAACAAATAAAAATAGGCGAGTGGGAAAGGCAGGAATAATGCAACTTTACTCCTTGGAGAGAGACAGTGAGGTGGTTGGGGGGAGTGTGGGGGAGGGGGGTATTTGTATACAGTATACGCTATACATTTGGCGTCCACTTTATTAGGAACACGTGCAGTTAAGCGATCTATCCAGCACAAGAGCTTCAGTTATGGCTCATATCATACATCAGAATGGGGGAAATGTTATCAAGACTGCAGCGTGGTTGCTGGTGTCAGACATTTTAAGGTATTTCACATCCTGGAATGTTTTACATTCAATTTGGTGGGAGAAAAAACAAAACAAAAAACAACAACAACAACAACAACAACAACAACAACAACAACAACAACAACAACAACTTAACATCCAGTAAGCAGCAGTTCTATAGGTTTCAAAGCCGTTTTTATGAAAGGCGTATAAGGATATTGGTCAAACTGTTTCCGAGTTGAAAGGAAGCCTACAGTATGTTAACTCAAATAACCACTCTTTCTAATTGTGCTGAGAAAGAAAAGCATCCCAGAACGTCTGCACAACACATGAACCCTGAAACAGATGGGCTGCAATATCAGACGACCACATCAGGATTTCAATCTTGTTAGCTCAGAATAGTTAGCTGAGGCTACAGACGGAAGAGAATAGCAAATAATCAATAACGGGGGTGGTGTGTGGCATGTGGCCCAATGTATAATAGAGTTATTATTATTATTATTATTATTATTATTATTATTATTATTATTATTATTATATCTGGTATTTCTTCACATGCCTTTATTTTTTTTTCTCTTCTCTCTTTTTTCCATCTCTCTTGAAGCTAATAAGTTAATAAGAAAAAAGGAAATATACAGCTTGGCACATACTGTAACTGAGAAATGGTAAAATGCAAAGTCCTCTGTTCTGAGGCTTTCCCTACAGTAACTGGTTTACTTGAAAGTGCTGACTCTGACTGAAGTCTTCTTTTCTTCTTTCATAAATGCTGAACTTTTCTTTACACAAAGACTCACCAGAGCAATGTTTCTCAGTGTTAAATAACAACCCGTATTCCCCCCCCCCCTATCTCTTTATTATTAGACTTACTGTAGATTATATCGAGCATCCGCCACACAAGTCCCCGTGAATGAGCTGTTACTCCAGACATGAAGAAATATTAGAACAAGCACATTAATATAAACTCGTGATTTGAATTAACTCTACTGAACTACTCTACTACTACTGAACCCTGTTGAAATACGTTATTAAATACCCTAATTTAATAGCGGGTGAAAATTTTCAACTGTGTGTGTGCTTTTTTTTTTAATGCTATATTGCTGAGCAGTTTTAAAACACATATTCTATACCAATTTAATATGGGGTCATGCTAAATTGCAAGGCTGCGGTGCCATTAATCATTGTCACTGTCTTTAGAAAATGCAAAGTAAGCAGACACCAAAATATACTGAAAACCGTCATATCGAGTTTCTTGGTTATCATGTCATGATTTTTCCATGCAGTTCCACCCCAAGCTTTGATCGGTTTCCTCCAATGTCATAATATGAATAAGAGTGAAATCATTAAACCAGGGCTAAATTCACCAAGCAGCACCCTCCAGTACTGCCTGACTTACAGCTGACCTAAGACAGTCTGCGGAGACCTTGCCTGCTAACCGTGTGGGGGGAAATGACAGAGCAAATATTCTTTTTTGTAAGACTCTGCGTGGCTCTCAGCTCTAAGTGTCCTCGGCTGAAACTTAATCCTCGATAAAAAACAGTGCTACGTTGTAAACTTGCCATTTTTAACCCCTCCTCTGTATTTCACACAGCAGTTTCATTTGTCGCTCAACAGATACCAGTCGAGGAAGGATCAACAAGCGGTTAAGTGTTTTTTCCACCGACCTTTGACTCACATGTCTTATGCTCTGTAAGTCTCATCCCCCGGCTCAATTCGACTGTCAGTGACGCCGGCGACTCGGCTCTCGGCTTGTCAGCACTGTGGGTCTGACCATCTTCAACCAAAAGACAGAGATGTCATGCTCTCTTGACCGGAATGAAAGCAAAGATGCAGTTTTGGACATGAATAAATCATCAATTTAGTGTCTATAGTCATTAACACGTAGCAGATTTTACACACATATATAATCAATATTAATAGCTTTAGCTTGGTCCTATTCCATCTCCTTAATTTCCTCCTGTCTGGCCGTCTAGACAAGAGGTAATCACTATTGTATGTGCTCAAAAATGCGCACACACACACACACACACACACACACACACACACACACACACTAAATATATATATATAAACAATCTTGATTAATTTGTATATAATACAAATATAATTATACATTATACATATATTCGCATAAATTTTTTAAATTACATTTTATTTAAAAGATGGATCTGCTTTTAGCATTCTGAAAATTTCATATTAATTTCAGTTTGTGACAATGATGTGGCTGGAAAAATAATTGGAATAATAGGAATCATAGGGGGAAAAAAAAAAGCAAACCCTACATCCAAACATAGCAAATGTTTATCTTTTTCTTATAAATAAACAAAAAAACATCACATATCACAACACTTTTTTGTTCTTTTTAATATTAATACAAATGGATTGAGTGCATAATAATACTAATAATAATAATAATAATAATAATAATAATAATAATAATTATTATTATTATTATTATTATAACAAATCTCGATAACGAACCTCTATGTGGAGTGTGGTATTAATGGCAGGTATGCCAGACATTAGCACATCACTTTAAAATTATTTTAGTAATCATTCACAGTTGTCTCATAGGAATGGCATCATAACCTCGCAATCCAGACTGAGCAGATCCTGTTACTGAGAGGAATAAAAGGTCTGTGGAATCAGCTTTGATTGAGGGAGAATGATGGCAGGGATTCGAAATTGGGGCTAGCTGCCCTCTGATCTGAGCTCTGTGCCCTTGTCTTGTTCTACCTCCAGCCCGTGTGCTTACGTAAAGACCCAAGTGATCTACCCCTGGGTAGATACCATTATCACACGCAAGGCCTCAAGTAGCATTTCATATCCTGTTTGGGTTATCCTTAATCTGCAGAATGCAGGGCGAAGAGACGAAGAGATCGAGGGAAGGATGGATGGAATGGGTGGAGGGAGCGAGGGTGGGAGGGGAAAGAGAGAGAGGAATAAGACTGTAAGACACTTTTCCATTCCATTTCACAAACATCCATCTGAGAATAAAATGCTGGGAAGAGGGCAGAATAATGTATTCATCTCTGAAGCAAAGTGGGATTGGTGGCAGCGAAAGAGACAGGGGAGAGAAGGACAAAGGAAGGAGGGAGGGGGAAGATGATATCGCACCACTGTTTGCTGTAAATTGATGCCAGAGCAGTTGATTATTTTGACTGTGGGCCCAAACAGAGGCTTACTCGTCGACGCTATATGCCGTACATCTGTCATCTCCTGGTCGCACACCTGCACTTGCCACCGTCTGCACATCCCTGGCATTTTTGCAATGTTTTGATGCATTTTTAATTCTTCCAGTAACCATGGAAATATGATTTTCTTTCTGTCTGTTTCTTTTTTTGGCAGAGAAGACATAAAACAACGCAGGTGCTAGGCAGAGCGCCCAGGGCGACAATATTTGAAAAGTCTTCAAATGTGTGCGAGAACGCCAAAGCCTGCCAGCAAGGTCACAGTGGTGGCTGCTCACCGATTGTCAAGTTGCTCCTCCAACAGTAAATACACTTCCAGCACACATGCAACAGCACAGAGTTTAAAATGCGGTGAGGACTCATGACCTTGCAAATTCTGTGAGCAGGGTTTGGCGTGAGCTTTGGTTTTGGGGACTTTCTCTGACAGCCCTACATCATTATGATTCATTTGACTCCGGATGAAACGTGAAGATGAAGACTTATTGTTTTTTTTTTGCTTTCTCCACTAGCCCTGAATAGATTTGTTTTTGCTCCATGCACTCATTTGTTTGGGAAGAATGGCAAGTTGTACTGGCTAATCTGGACGACTTGGCAGGTTGGTGTTCTCCTCCAGGAACACCAAGTTGCTCAGGAATATATTGTTTGGGAACAAATGGTGACAATTGTTGACTGACTCAACTTATGCTGTTTAATTTGTAATGGAAATCCCATCCATATATACCGTATAGTAATAGTTTTGCTATTGAAATATAGCATCATGATTAGCACAAGAACTTTTAACCTTTCTTAAATGTGAAAAGAACCAAGTTGGTGTCGGGGGTAAGTCAGTGGTTCAAATCCCCTGACCACCAAGTTGCCCCTGGTGGGCCCCTGAGCAAGGCCCTTAATCCTCATCTGCTCAGATATGTGATAAAAATGTAAGTCGGTCTGGATAAGGGTGTCTGCCGAATGTACATAAACCCATGAAATCTTTCATTTCTGCTTAATGTACAAGCACGAACACTTTCATTATTTCATTTGTCCCCCAAACCCATACGACTGAAGTTTGGAAAACTTTGTCTTTCCTATTGTAATGTAGGCCACCTGCCTTAATGCCTTGACATGGTGTGTGTCCTGAGATGCTTTTCTACTTGTCATAACTGTAAAGAGTGCCTATTTGAGTTACAACTTGTTTGTTGTCTGTCAGCTTGAACCAGTCACATCAACAAGGCATTTCCATCCCCAGAACCGCTGCTAACTGGATGTTCAACTGCAGCTCTTGATCTGTATCTGCCTCTTTCTATGTACAGAACTGCTACCACTTGCTCGATTCACTGATTCAATAATTGCACGAATTAGCGGGGGTAGAGGTGTTCCTAATAAAGTGGCTGGTAAATGGGCCGGTGAGTGCATGTTTCAAAAGATAGATAGATAGATAGATAGATAGATCTTTGACCCTCCATCCACCAACCTTTCATTCTCTCCTGCTGTCCACTAAAATTTTGAAAGAAAAAAAAATCTATTTAAACTTTGGCCTTGTCATGCTGCCTTTGGGTATCTTTTTGTTCATGGCTGGCTAGCCTTACATTTTCTGGTTGGTGATTGGCAGAGTGTCCAGCAGGCCAGTGCCTTGAAGACTACCACAGTAGTGTCTGGTGGGTCCACCGTTATTGATTTCCTGCTTGTGCTGGCTGCCTGAGCTGTCAGTCAAGAGCTCGGAACAGTGGGATGTCATTGGGAGTTCATTGACAACACGTGCTACTTGGCAGATGTGATGCCAAGAGCGAATGAGCAAAACATGTTAGCGTGAATGACAGCAATAGCACAATAGTGAGTGAGTGAGAGAAAGAGAGAGGGAAAAAAAGCACAGTCCAGAATGCTATGAAAATGGATGCGATCATCTTAAATTAAAAAAAAAGAAAAGAAAAAAAAAGTTTTCAGGGGATATATATATATATATATATACACTGTGGGTCGAATGGAATTCTCTCAGTCCTGAGAGAAAAATTTTCTCACTTGGCAGGAACTTGATATGGAGTTATTTCACTTTTGTAGAGTACTAGAGCTTGCTGCTCACAGTGAACCAAGTGATTAGTTACAAAGAATAATCTTGGGCACGATGATTAATCTACCTTAGAGACAGTGAAGTGGAAAAGTATTGAGAAACATTACACCTATTGAAGCTCACGGTTCGATTTTCAGTGACAGGTCTGAAGTGTGAGAATGAATATCTTTCTCTCTTTTAAAAAGTGAGGAGAATTACTACAGAAAAAGTGAAGAAGAACTTTCGAGTTGGGCTGACACAAGTACATAACTTGACTTTAACTGACCATGTGGCTCAACTTTTAACTTTCTTTCTCATAGAAATGTCTTCATCAATAGACGGACACTCTTTGGTGTGATTTAATTCATCGATGTCAGTGTTATATTTACAAATACAAATGCATTTACCTTTTGCACTCGATAAAGATAACCTATATTGCATCCAAATAATATGGTTCAATCTGTAAGACTTGCTGAATAGAACATCATACAATGGTATGGAGTAATGCACATCACTAAGCCTACAGCCAATACCCTGTTTATTTATTCGGATGTGTTCTTTAATCAACAGTATGCATATTCAAATGTAAACTATTTGCGACTGCGTGTGCATGATGCTATTACAGTAGGCTTACAGCATACACCATAATAAAAAATGATCTTTTACATGTTAATTATAATTAACATTTTTTGTCCATTTTGAACTGGTGCATCATTTTAAAAAGCCCTGCAACTGAAAAATACATTAACAAGTAAAATTTAATTATATAGATAAAAATTAAGCTAAGTTTACTACCTGGAATGCCTTATGTGTATTATGTCTTTGTCTTATTATGCATGCAGATTTTTTTTAATGCTTTATTATGCATCATCCTATTTTGTACACTGATACATATTCTTCTTGTATTTATTTATTATAAAAAAAATTTGTACATTATTTTAAAATGAGCTTTTACTTTGTGAAATTAATGCTCTGTCACATTTAAAGAAGAAAACATTATCAATTTTTCAAAACATCTTTTAAAGATATCATGTTGCCATTAATGGACCTCAGTCTTACCAGCACCAATAGAGCGTCATTAAATATAGAAATATCCATAAATACTTTAATGATGTCTTTCCTCTTCCCCTCATTTTAATGTCTTTGAAGTCTCTAAAATCACAAAACATCACCGCTTTACGATATGATGGTAAAAGATACTGAAATAATCTTAAAATACACCCTCATATCCTTCAAATAGCATGTAAAGCCGTTCTGGAAAACCGGTTTTCTAATTGCTGTGTATTACATTAAATGCAGCAGAATATTTGCAACTCAATAGAGCTAAAATAGACAGGTAGTTTTTTCAGCACATACTGCTGTACTATATATATATATATATATATATATATATATATATATATATATATATATTTTTTTTTTTTTTTTTTTAACAGTCTCAGCAGATTTAAATGCACTAGTGATGGGCCAGCACATCAAGCTGTCTGCATGGAAAATATTTTCACCTACAGCAACCTGACAGTGTGGAAGAAGCACCATTATTGCTGCATGCTTAATTGAACATTCATACCTCGTGTGTGTGTGTGTGTGTGTGTGTGTGTGTGTGTGTGTGTGTGTGTGTGTGTGTGTGTGTGTGTGTGTGTGTATGTGTGCATTCATGCATGTCTGTCTTATGTCAGGTGGAGATGTGACATAGAACTGTTGGGGGAAAAAATCAGTGTTCTACATGTAAATGATGTGGCTACAAAGACAAATTTTCCAATGGTCTGACATGACATCTTTCTCGCTGTCCATCCCTGGGACGCAGTCTGTTGAGTTCTAATTGTGAAGGGCTGTAATGAGAAAGTCATGTGAACACATGATGGAGCGATTGTTCTGAAAGGGTGTTAGAGGGCGAAAAAAACACAGATGCCCATTTCATGCATCTGGCTCTGAATATCAAACTGAGGATAAAATGCATTTTGAAAACAAACATTAAAATTCGCCGTGTTGCAGTCGGCAGTTAGAGAGTTGCTTTCACAGCAGGAACAGTGGTGGAATGAAGAAAGCGTAGAGTTATATATTTAAAAGTAGTTATATATTATAAAAATATTAGTTATATATTTAAAATAGTTTACTTTCAGGCTATTTGAGTTTTTGATTAGATTTTTTTTTTCGTATGAAATATTGATATTTAATTAATCATGCACATTTAGAATTTCCATTGTGAATGAAAAACTATGTATTTCATTGTAGTTCCTTTTTGAAGTTCCCAGAAAACAGGAATCTCTTAAATTGCAACTGAACTTAGAATTTTCTTCATTTGCAAAATAAAAAAAAAGATATTTTCAAAAATGTTGACACCGAAACTGACCGTTACGAATGCTGGACTTCTTACTTACCTATTTATGTTGAAAAAAATCACAGTGACCTCACATACAGTATCTAGTCTATAAAAGGCTACATCCTGGCTACGCCACACTCCCTTACGACACACTCCCTTTCTTGTCTTGTTGAGGAATTGAGAAAGTTTAATCTATACCAACATACAGAGTGTGTTGGGGAAAACCATGGGTGACAGTAATTCCTTTATTTGATTTATTGCTGTTTTCACCATGATTGATTGTGTCACTGAAAAAGACATGCGGGTTATTGTTCGGGTTGGCTACGTAGCAGCGTGGGCGATGTGGACACCGAGTTATTAATCTTAGTTCTTAGTCTTAATTTTGTCAAATTTTATAACCTTTTGTGAACTTCAGACTCGACTGGAGCTGTTTGTTCTGCCAAGCTCGAGCCTCTGGAAGTTAGAAGATGGACATGATCAATGCCCAAACAGTTCATGACATGAGTACTTGTGACAGGATCTTATAAAGCCCTGCCCTACCTGGAGCATAATGCTGCTGGCTATTCATCACCTTCTGGTGCAGCATGGCTTCAGTGAGGAGCGAAACGAGCAGCAGGTTTGGCAGCAGAGCCTGCTGGGAAGAAAAAGGTAAGTCACTGCATTTTAGCAACGGGAATAGAAGTGGACAAAGGAATCTGCTTTTCAGTCTCACGGAAGAGGATTGATGGTCGTTACTGTGTCGGAATGCAGAACACAGGATGGACAGCAGGCATGGGCCGAATCCAAGAGCTGTTAGCAGCAAGTGCAGAGCTTGAGGCTTAGTAGCCCACAGCTGCCCCAAATATAGAGACAGTTTACTCTTAGTGGCTTCATCTCATGCTCAGAGCTTGAGGTCCACTTTGGGGAAGAGGTTACCAACGCAAGCAGAGTTACTCAATAGCAGTGGCACATGCCGTGCTGGCTGATACTGGAAGCCGGATTTTCCACTTGTCACAGCTGCTGTACTCGAACGCCTACCTTAACTTATGGTATAGCTGCTGAAGTTAAGGTCTGGGCAATTCCACAATGCATCGACTGCTTTAAAGCACTCTCCTGCACACTCAAGAGCATATTAAAGCTGTGAACTGAGTAAAGAGCTGGCTGCAGTAGCACATGAGGAAGTACTAGAGCTGAAATAAATGCCTCTGGTACAGAAACTGATGGATACTTTAGTGGTATAGGCTGATGAAACTCTGCACATAAATTTGGTGGCATGGAGCTGAACACGACAGGGCAAACATTTGTTATATCCCTAATATACAGTAGGTTACAGTTAGCAGTGTTTCTGAAACCATAATATCAGATGGATGGCTTTAAACAGGTTATAACAAAAAGTTAACAAAAAGTGCATATACATGATCTCTCTTCAGAATTGACCAAGTTACATTGCCGAGGCATCTTTGCGTGGACTTTGCATCTTCATGAATGTTGGGTGTTTGAATAATGATGACCAAAGTTACTAAGTGAGTATTTTCAGTATCTTTGGTCACCACTGACCAAACACCCAGTACCAGGATTTGCATAAAATGCCAAAGGCTCATGCCAGAGGTTCAGTTACTACTACAGGACCAAGTGCCTGCTCAGTTTTTTTCCTTTCTCAAAAGAATTTCCAACCCAATCCCATGAACCACATTGTTTTCTGTATCGTTCAGTAAGAAGTCTAAATGTGTGCTTATTTTCTGCTAGAGCAAGAGGTCAAAAACATGATTGTTTGACCCAGAAATCTGAAATATGACTTTTTACACTCTGTTACTGTGGTGTAAAGGACATTTCCTGCTTTTACATCAGCAGAATGATACACCCTTTCCCTTGGGCTACCTTTGGCACCCACACTGTTCACAAAACAATCCTCATTTAGCCTCTATAACAGCAGGGTTTGTGCACGCACCTTTATCTGGCTCCTGGACTATTCCCATTAGCAGGTGTTTTGCCAGACAAATGTCCTGATCACACATGTAGAAGTGGTAGGACGAAAAGTCAGTCATGAAAAAGAGTCACTTGACTGTTCAGTCGCAACTCACATGCTGTACCATATGAATCCTCTTGGGGAAAAAAAAAACCCACAGAGGCTTTGGATACAGCCAAAAAATCATGAAAATATGACTGGTCACACATCACACATGTAGACTTTCTTTGTCTGGTTGAGATATTATGTGCTGTTCAGTACTAGATATGATGAACAGAGAAACTGGCTAGCATGCACACAGCTTAGAACCTGTCAGCCATATCACAAAGGCAGGTGTCACTAGTAGTGTGTGCGCACCCTGAGGCGCTGGTCCAGTACACATTTTTCCTTGGCAAAAAGGGAAGTTTTAATGACAGATGCCTCCCAGCTAAGCTGGAGGAGTATGTAAAAAAAAAAAATAAAATAAAAAAAAACAACTAAACTTGCCAGTAAAAGAAATGAACTCTATGTGGCTAGTGTAGCAACATTTTCAAAAACTCCTAAGGGGATGACAAATTTTAGTGCAACATCATGGTGATTTACATCACGTACCAAAGGGACACAAAATTGCAAACAATGTGAAGGTCAGACAAGCATGTTCTGGAAGTTGACAGATAAACACCTGTGCAAAAAAATAAATAAATAAAATTGCCTATCTATCAGCAAATTTACAATTAATTATTACAGCTAAGGTAAAAATGCCTGCAGAAGATTGCAAGCTGATCTGTTTTTGATGAGACAGACCTCTCACTGTCTATCGTGGCCCAGAGACAAAGACTTTAAGCCGGTTTTCAGTGCTGCATGATTGGCCGTACTGTACCTGCAGCTATATGAATTTCTTCCGCAATGCTGCTCTGGTTGATGGTGCATTATGTCTAACATACTACTGTATGTAACCAGTGAGTTAAGGGATCCATTCTATTATTATTATTGTTTTTTTTTTCCAGACCAGCAGTCCTCACTGAGGTACAATACCATAAAATGCATACATTTAAATCATGGCTCTGACATTATGGATCTGCATAAAGAGTGTAACTCCAGCATGTGCAACATCTACAGTACATGTCAGTTGTATGCAAGAAAGAGGAAGGTTTTCTCAAAAATGTGCTATATGGCAGTGATGGCCAGCTGATGGACCACTGATTGAGTGCTTTGGGGATCAATACAAAGGTTTAAAGACAGGTTTGACTTCTGGGTATAGGAAGTGATTGCACAAAGATCCTTGAAAGTAGGTTACGGGGCATCTTCTTCCATCTAACACCATCTGATTCCTAACACGGCTTCTTCAGCAGAATCTTTTCTGACAGGAACAATTCATAACATGGCTAATTCATGAGTGGCAGTCAGAGGATGGTTACTTGTTTATATAGCACCATGATTGTCTGCGCTCATCGGATTTCACAGACTAAATGTTATTTCAATGCAATCCGTGTGCACTGTGGTGAAATAATCCTTGCTATAATACACTATTAAGACTAAGCCATTCTTATACACAAAAGAGTACAATATCAGCTTTCGGATTATTCTTTTTAAAGAAAATTTTTTATCCTTAATAGGTTAAAGTTTTATGAACACTTTGAGTAATCCTCATTCTCAATAAAGTATGGTACAGTAGTTTCTCTATTGCACTCATCCCTGTTTATTTTGCCTGAGAAGCTTATTAGGATGTGTTACAGTACATGCTCTTTCTTGTGTCTCCATTAGGAAGACCTTTACTAGGAAATAAACTACTCTAAGTTCTAAAGTAGAATAGAAGGTTACATGTATAACCTTGGTTCTATAAGTGGGCAAAGGACTGCAAGAACATCCGGGTCACTCGGGTTGGCAAGAATGGCCAGAACATGACCGTGACATTGTCGAGGTCTTTTATAACCTCTTCTGTAAGGTCATGGTCAGGAAATGACTTTGTGTTTCCCTATTAATACTCGTCAACAGAATGAGGAAACTGAAAAACATCACAAGTTATTCCACTCCTTCATAGAAGCACAGGTACATGTATAACCTTCCACTTGGCCATCAAGCTACAGTACTAATTCTAGCGTATACTGTATGTCATAGAGCTGAAAATTATAAAAAGAAAAAAAATAAAATAAAATGGCATTGAAATAATTATCCCTTAACTACTTTTTTGATATGTTGTCTTCTAAAGGTTCACATCTTCAATTGTTTAATCTTTCAACTCAAAATCTTATCTGGAAACTTTTTGATTGATTCTGTGAGAATTACAGCATCTGCTTCATGAAGGACAATTCTCCCATCATGTCTATCACTGCAGCGTGTCTCTGTCATTCCAGCTCAAAGTTTCTGTTTTCAGCCGATCAGGTATTTGATGAGTCTGCCTAAAAATTTGTCAGGACCTGTACGTACACACATCTCATTAAAACAACGGATCAGCTGCACATTAGCGCGCACACACACACACACACACACACACACACAGTATATATATAAAGACTATGTTATGATGTTCTCTGTCCTATACTTGCTCTGAGATCAATTTATATATTTATTTAATCATTGAATTTGCATCCAGTTCAATTGTTAATTGTTGATAAGAGTCATCTGATTTAACTGATTATTTGATTAGAGTAAATTAATCAATAATCACATTGTAGATGATTAAATATCAGAGGTGGGTAGTAACGATATATAGTAACTTTTTGGGGAAAAAGTACTATGAGTAGTTTTACTGCACCATACTTTTTACTTTTACTTGAGGAGATTTGTGAAAAAGAAAACTCCCCTCGACTCGTTACTTTTCTAACCATTTGTTCTAAACATGCAGCCGGTAGATCTACCGCATGTTTGTTTCACCAATCAGACGCAGAAACAATGATCACATGACTCCGTTTGACCAATCAGGTCAGGCGGCATATTAGGGGAGAAAAAAAAAAACTTCAGCCGGCGTTCTAGCAATTCATCCTACCTGTGACGCCGTCGTAGGTACGCTCACTGCGCACGCGCAAACATTTCCGCATCTTTCTTTAATTTTGCGGAACGCCAAAAAAAAAATCCATGCTGCTTCTAGTGAGATCTTACGGTTAGTGTACAAACTTGCGGTGACTATAGAATGTTTGTTTCATATTTGTGTGATTATATGTTAACGTTAATTGTACATATTATGTTACTTTAACAGTCTATAAATATATAAGTATATTGCAGTACAGAATTAATAGCCAACACACGTGTAGTACATTTATATGCACCCCAAAAAAATATGATGCATCCCTGGCATCATATACAAAGCATGTTTCGCTTGCAAAAGAACAGCTTCATACTGCATTGTCTTCTTTATCTGCTAATTTAACAGGTTAAATTTTTATATATATATTATAATAATTATATTTTGAATATATATATAATTTTGAATATCTATAATTACAGTAATTCTGAATATACTGTATATACACACACTGTATACAGTATATAAAATGATTATAATTTCTAAAAAAAAAATCAGACATTGCGATTGAAACTCAGTACTTCAGCAGTCTTTTCACTGAATACTTTATTTACTTGAGTAATTTTTGGGATGACTACTTTTTACTTCTACTTAAGTAATATTATTTTTGAAGTACTGTACAACTACTCTTACTTGAGTAAAAAATATAGATATAAAAAAAAAATTAAATATAGGCTACTTATTCGATAAAGGCCAGGGTGATATTTTTAAAATGGCTTTCTCTACAAGAGAAAAATGTAATCCTTGGAAATGCTGACATTTTTTGTGAAGTCACAGGGGAGACTGTTGCTGGTGCCACACAGCTATTGTCATAATAGAATTTTCTATTAAGTAATATCAATATGTTTACGTTCTTAAATCTTGAACACTACAACACCCAAATAAACTTATCTTTCTTTGAGGACACACCAGTCCCTTTCCTGACCCACGGTAGCGTGGCATCATCTGTCCTTTGCCATACATCCCCATAAGAATTGCTTCCTTTGCGCTACAGTGGAGCAATAATTCAGCCAATGCTAATAAGCCAAGCCTTCAGGGACGATGGCAGATGAGCCTGGCATCCAGACAAATTCGCCACTTGACTTTTCTTTCTTGTCGACATGTGCTACACAAGGGATTTTCGGCAGCAAAGGCCCCTTCTCTATTTGAATACGATATCTGTTTGAGTGAACACTGCAAGAGTTGGAGTAGGTACAATATCACTTGTTTTTTGCTTGACTGCTCATTTAAGAAGTGTTGAAGTTGTGCAAGCTCCCCAGACAGCTGGGGTGTTAGACAGTGGAGTGCCACTCCATTTGGTCTCCTGCTTTTTTCCCTTGCCTTCTTTTGCAGTGTTCCAGACCAGTGCAATGCTCTGAATCCCAGGCACTGCTGTTCATATCCATAAATATGATGTACACACATGGAGCCCACTACATGTAGTAGGGACACAATTGTATAACTCATCCAGAGCAAAAGTTTTATAAAGAAAAGTATTGTACGAGAAAAAAAGCATATGAACATTTCTAAGTGTAATTAATAAGGGATACTGTATATATATATTTTTAGACTTCAGAAACATAAAATGTAGTTTTTACAAAGTAGGTCAGCATGATTACAAAATGTTTAATGTATTTAAATGAAAATGACATTGTCTTAAACTTTATACTACATTAATAATCATCTTTCATTTTTCAAGCGATATTATTTTAGGAGTTACACAATGACACTCCTAATACACTGTTGCCAATATAATTATAGTAGGGTCCAAAAATCTATCAAAACATAAAGAACATTTTTCAAATCCCTTTAAAAAAAAAGAAAAGAAAGAAACCGTCTTTAGATAGTTTCCTTTCATGGTGGATGCATTAATAAAGACTAGACATAAAACATAAAAGCATAGCATTGACTGAATAAATACCAGGAGCTAATCCTTACAAGACGAATGCAATTCATGTGCAACCAATTAAAGGAATTATAAAGTATTATGTCATATCAATTAAAAAATAGGCAAATGTTCAAATTCATTTCCATTTAATCTATGTAATTTTTTTTTCAAAATAGTTAAACTCTTGTTTGACTTGTAACAGACAAAAAATACTGTTGTGTCTCTGAACTATAATTTTCTATACATTCAAAATGTTATAAATATTATTTACAATATATAGGAATATCGGTGAAAGTAGGTCGTGTTGCCGCGTTGCAGTGCTTGATGTACGATCCTTAGACCAGGCACTGTCTGTGTGTGTGTGTGTGTGTGTGTGTGTGTGTGTGTGTGTGTGTGTGTGTGTGTGTGTGTGTGCATAGTGCCTTGTCATGAGCTGGCATCCATCTGGTGTGTATTCCCACATTGTGCCCAGTGCTCTTGGGAAGGTGGTTAATGAATGAAACAAACAAATCAATAATTCACATCCATTAAAGAAGAGAAAAAAAAAACATTGTATGTGGTTTGACTTTAATGAGGGGCATAAATGTATGGCAGAATATTTTAAAACAATGAGTTGCTAGAATCTCCCAATTCCTCGACTTGTAGAGGTCTCAGACTGTAGGACCCCCATGTACGTAAACTGCACACAAAAAAACAAAGACTCATTAGATAAATGTACCAGAAATAACTGTCTCCCATAGACCTTGTTGATCTTTCCATAAACTGAATATTTATCACCTCATGATATCTACTTATTATTCCATCCAGAAATTCAACAGCAGCGATTTAACCAAAGTGTCCTTCCAAACAAGTTCTTACAAAAAGTTTTTCTTTTATCACCTTTGTACCCTTTTTTCATGAGGGAAAAAAAAAGACAAAACGGTGATGGATGGCTCTGAGGCGCTGAGCAAGCAGTGGACTCTATCACAGCTGTAAAGGAGGAAGCGAGAAAGGAGATCCATTTGACAAATACAGGGTCCTGCACATGCAATGTAAAAACTGTCTGACATCCTGACACACTCCTCTGTTGACAGGTTTGGCAGGATGTTGGAAGGGCAAGCAACAGAGCACAGATGAGGAATATCTGTGAATGTTGATGGATATAACTCTTGTTTTTGCAAAGAAAAAGAAACCTTAGCAAGGCCTGCGATTAGGCGTTTTTATTATTATTATTATTATTATTATTATTATTATTATTATATCTCAACATTGAGCAACAGATTAGTGATTGAATTTATTTTAAATTACACTCGCAAGGTGAAATAACGCTGACATGCTTATTGTAGAATTGTCTCGCCTCAGCACCGGCTCCTTCCTACAGTACGTGATTTGTTTAATGAAACAATATAACACGGCCAAATTCATTATCACGAGTGTACAGCATGTTAGATATAGTGTATCCGAGGTCTTTACAAGTGTGTGAGAACAACACTTCTTAAAATTCCAAGTAAAGATTCAATATAAACTTATCTAACCAAGGAGAGCATTTCCATTTCAGGTTAAACCCACCGTCAATCTTGTGCCAAGCTCCTGCAGCACTTTCCTTATGGATGAGTGACAAATGAGAGCATGTGAAGAGCAAGCAAATTGATTCAAGCACTCGTCTGAGTCATGACTGTAATTGCTGGCAATAAGCTGTCATTTTCATTTTTAAATCCGTTATTAACATTGTCTTAGCAGGTTTTGAGTCCGTAGTGAAAATAATGAATCTAGCATTCAATAAATAAATAAATAAATAAATGAATAATAATAACAAAAAAAAAATAAAATGAACCATTCCTCCTAAATGAGAGGATATTTATTTATTTATTCATTTATTTATTGCCAAACATTTGGAAAATCCTCTTGCATTTGTGATGTTGCACGATGATCCTCTCAGCCCGGGGAACGTTTTCCATCTACCAAACTAAATTTTTCACATCTCGTTAAACTTCCCCATTTCTTTATTTGAAGAACGTCACCTTCCTTTAACTGTGTTTGTCCCGACCAAAGACGTGTCAGTGCAGCACACCGTCAGGCGCTAGCAGGAACCGTAATGCGTTGGCACGCTCTAAATGATTTAGAAGAGGATTTTCCTTCAACGTTTTACACATTACTCTTAATCACACACACTTCAACTTTTTTGGCCCATTTCCCTCCCTCATTTCCTCTGTCTTCAGGCTGACAGTGACAGATAGCAACATTGCTAGTATATCTCCACCACTCCAGACAGGGATATTATCACAGGCCTGAAGAAAAGCCTGGAGACTTTTCTGGAGAGCCAGTTTATTTAAGAACAATGGAGCACCTGTCTGGAACAAAAAGCCTGTGTGTAAGCATATGAGAGCAGGGTGTGTGGCAGGATTAGGATAAAGGTTTATTCAGTTTGGGGAAAAAAAAAAAAAAAACTTTTAATCAGTTAAAATACAAACTGCCTTATTAAGTACTGTGAGAACCTGGAGAAAATTCAAGCCTTCCAGAGGCGTTTTTTATATTTAATAAACAGCAGTCAGGGATTAGGGATTAGAACGCATAAACAAGGTGTATTTAGCAACAACAGGTGATTAAGCATTAAGTGCAGTACAAAGATCTAGTATACTACAACATAAATATGCCATAACGTTAGCACCACTGCCAGAAGAATTGAGTAATATTATATGGTGGCTTAGTGGTTAGCACTGTTGCCTTGCACCTCCAAGTCCTGGGTTCGATTCCCGCACTGGGTCTGTTTTGCATGTTCTTTCCGTGCTTGGTTGGTTTCCTCCAGCTTCTCTGGTTTCCTTTGTTACGTCCCAGTCTAGGGTTGGGCCGTACAGCAAATGATTGGTTCGGGGTTCTATTTTAAACTGTTCGGTGAATGTGGAACAAAGTGGTGTAATGTAACAAAGAACTAGACAGATACAGTAACTTACAACCAAGTGAGGTTTGTATTGCTTGACCAATAGCACATAAACACAACATAATAAACACACAAACACAACACCAGGCTTAGCTTCAGGGTGGACCCAGGCCAAAATAATAAACAAAAAGGTATCTGTACTTTAGAAGCTAACTTACCTAGCAAAGAAAACACAAACAAAAATACAGATGCCTTCCCTATCTTCCTAAACCAAAAACAGTGAACAAAAATCCTTTTCCCAAAATAATGGGCAGCCACACCCCTACTACTGGTGAGTGCACAAACATACAGTGAATTCTAACAAACAAACAAACAGTATTTACAAGGAGCCAGCAACCAAACCAAAAAGGACAAAGCAAAAATCAAAGTCAAAATGGAAGCCAAAAGTCAAAAACCAGAATACACAATCCAATCTCAAAATTTCACTATCACAACAAAACTCTCCAACACAACCTACACGCCCGGCCCCGTCTCTCTCCGGTTTATAAATGGTTCGCTGATGATGTCATCAGTCAAAGGTCAGGCAGCTGCCGGTGTAGTGGCAGTCGGAAAACCTGGAGTGGATCCGGAGCGTCGCGTGACCTGGATACAAAACACACACACACAACACAGACGCCGAAAACACACACACAGTTCCCAACATGTTGCGGGTTGTAACACCTTCCACAGTCCAAAGACATGCCGATGAAACCAATTGGTGTTCCCAAATAGCCAGTTGTGTGTTGACCGGAGGTTCTTCCTGTACCACGGTCAAACAAAATGAGAATAAATACAATGGTCACCACTGGCCTCCATGGACCCTGGTTGGACTACAGAGGTTTATGGATGGATGGATGGATCTGTTACAGTATATACCAGTGAACTGGCAACAGGCTTATCATCTACGCCAATGGGGAACAAAGGCCAGTTCACAAATGCCTGATTCAACACAAAAGCCAATGCAGCAGAATCCACAGAAAAAAGTCGATGCTGGCCATGACAGAAAGATATCAGAACGCCCAGTGTATCAGAGCCTGCCATGTATGGGGCTTACCAGACAAAGAGTTCAAGGTTGTTAAACTGGCTTTTAAATTCACCAGATCTCAATCTAACCGAGCATCCATGGAGCAACAAGCAAGTCCAGTCCTGCTCCGCCCTACAGGCCACAGTACCCAAAGAATCTGCTGCTAACGGTGCCAAGCACCACAGCACACCAACGGAAGACTTATGGAGTCATGCCATGAGAGGCCAGAGCTGCCCATGTGGCACACTGGGAACCCAAAATCTAATGTTATGGCTGTTTCTCTATATTATAGTATACTGTTTTAAAACTGCACAAAAAGAAATGAAGTGCATGTATAATTACAGGTCTCTTGAACTCTCAATTCTGATTAGTCAGAATGTGCTAATAAATTTTGCACACCAGCACCTCTGGTGTTACTGGCAGCTGTAACTCATATAACAGGTATGTCTTATTCATGGTGGACATTCCATGTAATCTAAGCCTAATTATAAACAAATTTAAAAATATTTTTATTTAAGAACAAAAAATAATGTCTTCAATATGGTTTGTGTAGGAATATTTAGCTTATATACAGTACAGACCAAAAGTTCTTCTCATTCAAAGAGGTTGAATTTGAATATCTGCTAGGAAACCACTGCTAAGGACAGGCAACAAGCAGAAGAGACTTGTTTGGGCCAAAGAACACAATAAAGAACACAATAAAGAACACAATAAAGAAAACTCTTTGAATGAGAAGGTGTGTCCAAACTTTTGGTCTGTGCTGTATATTAGCTTTGCTGTGGACAAGTGGGCTTGTATATCAAAACACTCGTAAACCTAATCAAATCAAATCAACCAAATCACTCATAAACAAATTTTCCCATAAGAAATAATGGAAACTCAAATTATTCGTTCCACAGGCCAAAAAAAAATAAGTACATGAAAATAATTAATACAAAATATAAAGTAAAAATAAAACAAATTAACTTGCACTTTATCTTTAAAAAAAGTAAAAATAACAAGACAGATAAGAGTTTCCATTTCCGGCGCTGTGTACGTGTGTGTGTGTGTGTATGTGTGTGTGAAGCTAAAGTAAGAGGAGAGGAGAAATGAGCCCCTCCCCTCTCCATCTTCTCGTCTTACACAGTAACCAGTAACTCTTCCTCCTCTCTTATTTGAGTTTCACACACATGTGCACACAACGGAAACACTGTTTTATTGGGAAAACAAACAAGAAATCGTCTCGGGTTACTTGGCTGTAACCCTGTTCCCTGATAAAGCGGGAACAAGATGCTGCGTGAAAACGCTATGGGAACATCTCTTTGTTGCCCGGTTGTGATGCCTGTGCATGTCAAACCCGCCGAATACCTTCGGCTTATAACCTGTGCCAGGCATGACGTCACCGAATAAGGTGCACCTAAATAGGAGTGAACCGGAAACATCCTCAGGTCAATTTTGTCTGAAGGACGTCCAGGCACGCCAGCAGTGCGGCAACGGAACGCAGCATCTCGTTCCCGCTTTATCAGGGAACAGGGTTACAGCCAAGTAACCCGAGACGTTTCCTTTCAAAAGCTACACTCAATGCTGCGTGAAAACGCTATGGGAACGAGAATACCAACGCCGCCGCACTGCAGGTGTCTGGACCCCCAGGTTGTGAAGCGTGTGCGCACAAGCCGAGGAGGTCTCAGACCTAGCTCTGGGATGCTGACTGAAGGATCCATGAACCCGGAGTAGCATTGACATCCAGTCTATAAAATCTAACAAACGTGTGTGGAGAGGACCAGCCCGCCGCATCACACACCTGCTGCAGGGGGACGCCTCTTCTGAAGGCAATCGATGAGGCAATCCCCCTGGTTGAGTGAGCCCTGATTCCCAGAGGCGAAGTGTGACCACGCACCTCATAGGCTAGGGCAATGGCATCTCTCTCCCAGTGTGACAGAGTCTGTCTAGTGGCAGCCCCATGGCAAATAAAGAGCTGCTCTGACTTACGCCACTGGCTAGTGCGGTGGACGTAGATCCTAAGAGTACGTACTGGACACAGTAAGTGAAGTCTCTCCTGCTCCGGAGCTGTGAAAGGCGGAGGACAGAAGGCTGAGACAGAAGATCCCTCCTCACTGGAATCACCCAGGGTGAGCCGTCGAGGATATTAGATCCGAGAACCACACTCTGGTCGGCCAATGGGGCGCTATCAATAAGAGGCGCAACCCTTGTTGACGGACCCTTGCCAGGACTCCCAGGAGCAGAACTATAGGTGGAAACGCATTAAGGGGTAA
>JAAGKR010000134.1:251968-288818 GCA_011419295.1 Clarias macrocephalus
ACTTACGCCACTGGCTAGTGCGGTGGACGTAGATCCTAAGAGTACGTACTGGACACAGTAAGTGAAGTCTCTCCTGCTCCGGAGCTGTGAAAGGCGGAGGACAGAAGGCTTCGAGCACAACTGGGTGCATGGTCGAGAATGGAACCTTGGGAAGATAGTTCGGGTGAGGATGCAGGATAGCTTTGACTAGCCCAGGGGCAAAGTCTAGGCAGGATGGGGAGACTGACAGAGCCTGCAGATCCCCAATCCTCTTCAAAGAAGTAATAGCAATAAGAAAAAACACCTTAAGAGACAGAAGCCTGACAGGCGCTGACTCTAGTGGTTCGAAAGGGGTGTCGCCAGGCCTTCGAGTACGATAGTTAAGTCCCATGAAGGGACCGTCGCTCTAGTGGGCGGCTTCAACCGTTTAGCTCCACGAATAAAACGGGCAACTAAATGGTGCTTGCCCACAGAAACCCCGTTATTCAGAGCGTGACAAGCCGAAATAGCAGCTACATACGTTCTGAGCGTACTAGGGCATAAGCCCGAGGACAACTTTTCTTGCAGAAACTCCAGCACTGAAACAATCTGGCAGTGAACTGGGTCTATGTGTCTTGCCATGCACCAATTTTCAAATACACTCCATTTGAGGGCATAAGTTCTTCTAGTGGAGGGAGCCCTGGCACTTAAAATGGTTTCAATTACGCTGGCTGAAGGCCCAGCATGTCTCAGTTGGTCCCGTTCAGGGGCCAAATGTGAAGGTTCCAGAGCTCGGGCCGGGGATAAAGTATTGTCCCCTGTGCCTGAGACAGAAGATCCCTCCTCACTGGAATCACCCAGGGTGAGCCGTCGAGGATATTAGATCCGAGAACCACACTCTGGTCGGCCAATGGGGCGCTATCAATAAGAGGCGCAACCCTTGTTGACGGACCCTTGCCAGGACTCCCAGGAGCAGAACTATAGGTGGAAACGCATTAAGGGGTAACCTGGGCCACATGTGGGCCATTGCGTCCAGACCCAGGGGAGCTGGAGGAGTCAGAGAGGAGTAAAGGGGGCATTGTGCTGCCTCTTGTGAGGCAAAGAGGTCCACCTCTGCTACGTAAAATCTTTCCCAGATTTGACTGACTACTTCGGGGTGGAGCTTCCATTCCCCCTGTTCTACAGCTTGTCTGGATAGCAAGTCTGCTCCTACATTCATGTGCCCTGGAATGTAAATCGCCCTGAGGGAGAGGAACTTGTCCTGTGCCCAAAGCAGAACCTGGTGCGCTAGCTTGTTCAAGCGGCGCGAGCACAGTCCACTCTTGCGATTTATGTACAAGACTACCACAGTGTTGTCCACCCGCACTAGGACATGGTAGCCTCTCAACTGCTGGAGGAAGTGTTTCAGGGCCAGAAACAGAGCCATCATTTCGAGGCAATTGCTGTGCCATGCGAGAAGATGACCTCTCCAGCTCCCCTGTGCTGGAACGGCCATCCAAGGCCGCACCCCAGCCCGTGAGGGAAGCGTCTGTCGTTAGCATCTTGCGACAACAAGACGGACCTAAAGTGGGACCCAAAGTCAAAAACCGGGGTCTGAACCACATAGAAAGGGTACGAAGCCCCAGCGCGTAACCCTTATTAGCCTCTGGGGATTGGCCCTTGAGTGAAACTCCCTGGCTCTTAGCCACAACTGACAACGCCCTCATGTGCAGAAGGCCCAAAGGTATCACCGTGGACGCAGCTGCCATGAGACCTAAAGATCTTTAAAAGTGATGGAGTCACTTTCTGGCCTAGCTTGATTTCCTTCAGGGTGTTGGAGGATGGGTTCGACACAAGTGGGAAACAGCTGTGCCCACCTTGTGATCGAATCCCATGTGACACCCAAATATGTTGTCCTCTGAACAGGAAAGAGAACGCCTTTCGTGGCGTTGAGTCTCAATCCTAAAGAATGGATATGAGCTAGGATGACATCCCGATGTCGAAGCGCTAGCTATTAAGACTGAGCTAGGATCAGCCAGAATACGGATGCCCTGGAATCATAGAGCCAGAGCTGCATCCGTGCATTTTATATGTGCGGGGTGTCAGGGCTAGGCCAGATAGAAGGACCCGATACTGGTAAGCTTCGCCCCCGAAAGCAAACCTCAGGAACCTCCTGTGTTGTGGCAATATTTCTATATGAAAATATGCGTCATTCAGGTCGACCGTCACAAACCAAACCTCTGGTTGAATTTGAGAACAATCATTTTAGCTGTCAACATTTTGATGTTCAGCCCAAGAAGATGTAAAATTGGACGCAACCCCCCATCTCTCATCTGGCAGGGAAACATACTCTATGGCCCCTTTTTGCCAGCAAACTCCTTCTGTAACTGCCAAGTCAGCAGATGTGCTCGCTCCGGTTTCATGGAAGTGAAGACCACGCCATTGAAAACGCGGAGAACGATGTGCAACGGAGAGGGGGGGGGTGTTAGGTGTCTGGCATCCTGAAACAAGGCAGGAAGGAACCGAGCACCTAACATTTTGCTGGAGACCGCTGCTTCCCGAAACACCAGAGGTGGCGGAGATTAAACAACGGCCCCCATAGGGTGTCAGGGAGGAGTCTTTATCCCCTATTGGATTTTTTACACGTCCCTCCCCAGGGGGAGACACCCCCGTGGTCCTGGGCACGTCAACCTCAGGACTTCCTTTTTGGCGGAGATAATGCTCCTCAGGTCCGGTGCTTTTTTTTTTTTCTTTTTGAGGCAGATTGCGAAGCGCGACGAGTCCTTCCCCTGTCTCTACGAGGGGGTAGCTGGCTCGGCACACACTCCTTCTGCACCTCACGCCCTCATTGGGACCAGACCTGGTCGGGACTGGGTGACCGACGGTCCTGACTCCTGAGCACGACAGGGGAGAAACCTCACAGAGGTCTGCTCGTAGAGCTTCGCCTCCCGAACCTAGTGGCGGCGGTGTTTACAGCTGAAAGGCGAGGGAGGGGGGGGGGCATCAAGGAGGAAACCACGATCCCTGACCTTGATGCCCGTAAGATGAAATCACAGATGTCTCACGGCAGCCATAGAACGGCCGATAGCACGGGCCGTCTGCTTGGTGGCACAGAGAAATAAATCTGTGGCTAGGCGCCATCAATAGACCCGCCAGTGCTCAGAACTCTAGCAGGTGAGCTTGGTATGCCTGAAAAACTGCCATGGTGTGCAGAGCAGCACCAGCCTGACCCGCTGCCTGAAAAGCTTTCCCCACCAACGAAGATGATAGTCTACACGGCTTGGTGGGCAATGTAGGCTTTTTCAGGGAGGATGAGCTCCCAGGAGAGAGATAGCTTGCAAGTGTCTCTTCAATCTGGGGTATCATCATAAAACGGGATGAATACGGCTTATTCCATGAAAGAGTTAACTCGTCATAGAGGTCGCCAAAAAAATAAAGGGGGGAGGGGGAACCCTTGTTGAGGCCACTCCCCTGGCCACCTGACAGAAACCTGTCGTCTAACTTTGAGCGCTTGGGGATTTTTTATTTAATTTATTTATTTATTTTTGCGGCGAGAAAGGAAATCTATTCGGTCCCTTCACAAAAAGCGCAGGAGAACGCTTGAGAAGCGGACGCTAAAACTTCCTGATCCGGGGAGAGCGCGAGAGAAAGGGGAAAAACCCGTCTTATGCGCGTCTGCCCGATCGGCACGCTATCTCCATAGAAGCAAGTGAGGAATTCTCTTTCCCCCGCTCATAAGAAGCGCCGGAGCGCGCTTGAGAAGCGGACGCGAAACACTTCCTGATCCGGCGAGAGCGCGAGAGAAAGGGGGACGCCCCGTCTCACGCGCGTCTGCCAGATCGGCGCACTATGTCCATGGAAGCAAGGGTTTAATCTCTTCCGTCTGCTCATAAGGAGCGCCGGAGCGCGCTTGAGAAGCAGACGCTAAACACTTCCTGATCTGGGGAGAGCGCGAGAGAAAGGGGGAAATCCTGCCTCATACGCACGCGAGCCCCAGGAATGAGCCGCGGCTCGCGGTTTCTCTTTAAAGAAAGCGAGCCGCGCGCGAAGTGCCTTAATAGCTTTCCATTATCGGTAAGTAAAGTTTTTCTTTCCTACCGTGATTCTGTTGCACACACACGCAAACACAAAGTCGGTCCTGAAGACAAAAAGATCTGAGGATGTTTCCGGTTCACTCCTATTTATAAACTGCAGGTGCACCTTATTCGGTGACGTCATGCCTGGCACAGGTTATAAACCGAAGGTATTCGGCGGGTTTGACATGCACAAGCTTCACAACCGGGCAACAAAGAGATGTTCCCATAGCGTTTTCACGCAGCATTGAGTGTAGCTTTTGAAAGGGAACCGCTGATTCACACCTGGGGAGAGGTGTTGTCTGACATTGTAAAGCACACACAGTAACACTAAAACATGATTATCTTCATCAATAATCACTAATGCTCAAAGTAATTGAACACATTGAGTACTGTTAACTTAAATAATTGAATGAGTAATAATTTTGAGTATTCAGAACTTTTTGGTATTTATGAGTTTGTAGAAATTACACTTCTCAAGTTAGCTGAACAAATTTGTTATGTTAAGTAATCGTATGGTAAGTACTTAAGTAACAGTAACTGTCACCTTAAAGTTCCAACAATGTAAACTCTATAGGGCACTGGTGACTCAGTGGTAGGTGCTTTGCCTGCCATGCAAAAGGCCCTGGTTCGATTTCCGGGCTGGTTTGTCTGCAACAATATATTTGATTTGTAACAGGTTCAACAAACTAAAAAATTTATAGTTTTGTTTACTTAAAATTGGAAACATCATTATTAAAAAAAATTTGATTACCTCAAATATTTTGAGTTTTGCCAACTTAATCAGGTTAACAGTATACAGCTGAAACCAAAGAAATCACAAATTTATGAATTATTAAAATGGCCAGAGTCAGTCTCCTTGCTGTTTCCCCCTCCCCCCCCGACGCATTCTGTAACTTTATGCGTGTGGCTGAGCGGTGATTAGACTACATAGAGAAGTCCAGTCTCCCAACAGACCCCCAAGCGACACTCCTCGCTGTATTTTATAGCGTGGGGAGAAGCCCGGGATCATTAGCAGCAGTAGCTCACCATCCGGGCCTAATTCCGCGATTCTGCTCCTTCGCGCACCAGCAGAAGGAGAGGCTGCCTAGCTAGTGAGCGAGGCGCGATATTGATTTGGCTGCACTAGCCTAAGAGGCCGCCTAGCTAGTGAGTAAGGAGCGATATTGATTTGGGCACACGCCCATCACAGGCGCACGCCGTGACAACTTGTATCACAATAACAATAATATTTTGAACATTTTGCAGGATGCCGTTTGGAGAAACCAGATAATAAAGAATAAACCAGTTGTTGGGTCAAAATAACCCAACCAGGTGTTCATTTGTAAATGACTCACCACATCTCATTTGACCCAACATGAGCAACCCAACAATATGTTTAAAGTACCCAAAATAACCCAGTATTTTGACCCAGCATAAACAACCCAACAATGTGTTTACAGAAACAACACAGCATTTTTAGAGAGTCTTTTTTGAGTGCTAGTGAATTCAATGTTCAACTTCAATTTTTTTTTTTACTCATTATTGTACAGCAAATATCAATAGTTCTGATTCAGATTTTTCATGCTTGTTGTATAAAATACACAGATGTGGAAATTACCATTACTGTAGTATTTCTTCGATACAACATATTGTTTTGACTTTTTTATGAATTAATTATATTTTAAAACCGAGACGACGGAAAATGTAACTTTGCGCTACCTGGCGGTGATTTCACGAATAACTTTGAAATGCGACTGATTTATTTTCTGTCCTTTTGTCGCGGCGGTGAGCGCGGCGATAATAGACAGTCCCCTCTTCTACCTACTGTATGTGGAGAGATTCTATCTCTACACTGGCCTGGGAACGCCTCAGGATCCCCAAGTCAGAGTTAGGTGAGGTGGCTAGGGAAAGGGAAGTTTGGGGTACCCCTACAACTCGATTTTGGATAAGCGGTTGAAGATGTATATGGATAAAAGGATGGGTCCCAGTGGCAAGGGAAAAACTCCTTTGAAGAAACCTTTGAAGGGGTTTTTCCCTTCAAAGGTTTCTTCAAAGGAGTTTTTTCCAGTGGCAAGGGAAAAACTCCTTTGAAGAAACCTTTGAAGGAACTAGAATCAATAGGGAACCCATCCTCATTTGGGTCACATCAGATAGCAGGGATTTAATGTGGTCATACTGTGTTAGGAGGCTGGAAGTTCAGAAAACAGGAAATGTATTCACATCCACTTTGTTGGAGGCTTAGGTAAAAGACTTTTAGTCCTATTTAGCCCTTGCAACTATAGTCACAAGCCATCACGACAAAAAAAATACTTGGCACTGGAAGTCTCTCTGTTAACCTACCTCTCAAGATGAGGAAGCTAGGTGGTGGGCACAGCTCCCGCATTCAGGAACTCCTGCATCCAGTTCACCACATGCTACAGATGGTACTCGACCGGAATAATGGTTTTACTGCTGCGTCTCCTGGAGACGGCATTAGGGTTGTGCGCTTGCTGGTTTTTCTATATAATTACAGATTGATGCCTCAGACCTTAATTCATTCTCTCAAGGATTAGTAAGCCACAGTTTCTTCAGAGCTGCACGTAGTAGCAGATAAAATCAAGTGAAACATTGTAATTAAACAAATTCATAATCACCGTACTCAAATTACAGTACAAATTTAGAATTTAAATAGAATATTATTAGGTTATGAAAATTGTTAAGAGTAGAGAAGTTGACATTTAAGAGGATATTGAGGTGCTGAGCCTCATCCCTGCCGTTTCACACTCAGCTGCAAACCGATCCAGCAAGCGCACTACCTCCCACCGAAAATCCGGATTTGCCTTCTCCAAATCCACAAAACACATGTAGATTGGATTCCCAAGCTCCCTCCAGGACTCCTGCAAGAGTAAAAAGCTGGTCTGCTGTTCCACAACCAGGATAGAATCCACATTGTTTCTCTTCAAACTGTGGTTCAACAATCGGCGAACCCACCTTTCCAGCACCTTAGAGCAAACTTTCCCAGGGAGGCTGAATAGTGTAACGCCCCTGTATTTAGCCAACACCTTTTTTAAAAAGGGGAACCACCATCCCAGTCTGCCACTCCTTAGGCACCATCCCGGACTTCCATGTAATGTTGAAGAGGCGTGTCAATCAAGATAGCCCCTTCAGCATTTATGGATCTCATCAATTCCCTGGTTCCCCATTTCCCCTCCTGAGGTGCCGGATGGTTTTCCATAAGCACCTTGGTGCTGCATGAAAGTCCTTCTCCAGGGGATCCTCCACGCTCCTCCCACACACGCTGCTTTGCTTCTGCTACCGATGTGGCAGCTGTCCTTCAAGCCTGCCGGTACCTTGTAACTGCCTCTAGAGTCCCCTAGGATAATATATCTCTGCTCACAGCTGAAGCATCAAGAATAGAAGCTTTGAACATTGATCACTCTGACTCAATGTTCTGACCCAGTTTTCACAGTGATAGTGGAAAAGCTCCGCTGGGGGTCGGAGCTGAAGGCCTCTTGGACAGGAGCCTCCTCTAGACGTTCCCAATTGTTAGGATTTAAATGAAGAAGAAGTGTGTCTGAGCTAAGGTTTAAGCTAAGAGAAGAAGAGTTTTAACTTTGTCCGCTGCACCTTGATACACTTACCGGTCGGGCCCGATCGACCAGGAGAGACAAACACACACACATGCAGGCATGATGTCTGAAGATCTCAGTTTATTCTCAGCAAAGAGAGCACAATTAAACGGGGGCTAGGTCCCGAACATTAAAAGAACCAGTCATTAACATGTCTGTCATAAAGGAACCCGGAGACAGACAGGAGAGAGGAAATACATTTGCATTCTCCTGATTAAACAAAGGGGTTCTAACAGACAAGAACCATTTAGATGCATATTCGTCTGGCTACAGGATATAGAAGGTGTTACCACAGAAGGCATAAGGAAGCACAGTGAGGGTGCTATTCTTAGGGCACAGGAATATTCTTACTAGATTACAATGTCCTACAATATTATAAAACCTTACACCAATTCACCCGGTTACATGAGCTCAGACCGCCTGGGATGGTCTGGAGCTCAAATCTCTGAAAACGTTGCGTTTTGAAACCAGCGAAAATTGCAGTGCTTCTAGATAAAACATAATACACCTGTACATAAATAAAAATGAATATTCAGGCCTATACGCTGAATATATTTCACTTAAATATTACAGATTAAAACAAGGCAAGAATACGTTCTGAGTTTCATTTCATTGTGATGCAGACAAAAGGTCTAGGAAGGAAACGGAGACATTTCTTTTTCCTTTTTTTGCATTGATTTTAATCATGTAGCACTTTTAGTATTCATAATATTCGGTGATTATTGTTTAGTGTATATTTAAAAAGCATATACACAATTAAACAATATTGTTTTAGGCTAACTTACCATTACACACTTTTGTATTCTTTGTTGTACTTCGTCTTTTTGCACATGCACAGATTATAATAATAATAATAATAATAATAAATTCACAGCACTCCGACTACTACTACTTCTACTACTACTACTGCTAATAATAATAATAAGAATAATAATAATAAGAAGAAGACTGAATGGAGAAAGTGCAGTTAAAGAAGAATAATCATTGGAGAGAATAAAATGAAGAATAAATACATATCAGTATTTACAGTTTGAGCTAGACACGTTTATGAGCTGTCGCTTGCTATCAATGGCCGCCTAAGAGAGATTACACATTTTCAGCATCAGTAGACACACAATACCTCAGATTAAAACATGACTGCCCCCTAAAGGTAATGTACGTTATGTTCACAGCTTCCTGCGAGAAATGTGCATTCTTAACAATCTGTACTTACACTGGGTTACTAAGTTACTAAATAATTGACATCAGTCCACGTATTGAAGAAACAGATATGTCTTGAGAGGTTGTTTAAAGATTGTCCCTACAGCGGAGTCTTTGACATCAAGTCTTTTGACATCAATCACCTAGGTGCCAGAACAGAAAAGAGTCTGGATAAATATCTTCCTTGATCCCTGAAAAATGGTGGAATGAGGCGAGCAGTGCTGGAGGATCAGAGGGAACATGGTGCAGTGCGTGGTGATTAGAGCAGAGAGGGTTTTTTTAGCTTTGTAGGCAACATGGTACAGTGCGTGTGATTAGAGCAGAGAGGTTTTTTTTTAGCTTTGTAGGCAAGCATCATTGTTTTGAATTTGATGCGGGCAGCTACAGGAAGCTAGTGCAGGGAGCTGAGAAGTAGGGTGGTGTGGGAGAACTTGGAAAGGTTGAAAACAAGACCTGGTGCTGCATTCTGGATCAGCTACAGAGGACGAATCGTGGACAGAGGCAGACCTGCCAGGAGTGAGTTGCAGTAGTCCAGTCTTGAAATAACAAGGGTCGGAACAAGCACCTGAGCAGGCTTTGAAAAAAGAAATGGGCAGATTCTTCTGAGGTTGTAAAGAAGAAATCGACAAGAGCAAGTAAGGTAAGAGATGTGAGAGTGACATTAAAAATGTATGTTGTACAGAAGAAATCAACAAGATTAAGCAAGGCAAGCAATGTGTGGGGAAAATAACAGATGGTTGTTCACAGTTACTCCAAGATTGCGGGCAGTGGCTGAAGGAGTGATCTGATTGCTGCCCAGGGATATCACAAGGTCTTGACCACGGGATGAATTGCCAGGGATAAACAGCAGTTCAGCTTTACTCAGATTGATCTTCAGTTGATGAGCTACCTTCCAGGATGAGATGTCTGCCAGACATGCTGAGATCCAGGTGGAAACCTGAGTGTCTGAGGGAGGAAAGGAGAGAATAAGTAGTGTGCCATCTGTGATGATATGACCTTACCAAGAGACCGGTATAGAGGGAGAACCGGGTACTGAGGACTGAGTACTGAGCCCTTTGGGACACCAGTAGAGAGTCTGTGTAGGGCAAATGGGATCTCCTCCATGTCACCTCATATGACCTATCTTCTAGGTAAAAAGCAAACCATTGCCATGCTGTTCCACAAATTCCAAGTTGTAAGAATAGATAATAGAATCTTGTGGTTCACTGTACCAAATGCAGCAGACAGGTCCAGGAGGATAAGGACAGCTCCTTCCCCCACAGAGAAGTGACGTTCCAGAGCCAGCTTTTGCCTCCCGGGTCTGGTCCGTTGAGGCCCTCTGTCTTCACTGCCATCCAAATAGCAGTGCACCCAACCCCATCAGTTCCTCTTGCAGGGATGGGGAAGGATAGGTGTCCACGTTGCTCTTTCAGGCTGCTCTTTCCAACCACCAGGCGATTGCTGATGGGCTCTCTGTCCATCAATCTTAAATTAATTACAAGTATAAATAGAATCACTATGGTAAATAAATGTGAAAGCTTAAATATAGTAACTACTCGGTGGAAATTGGTTGCTTAAAAATATACACATTTTCAACCTTTGGATGTTTTTAATTAACCTTAAAATATTTAACCTATGCCCTGCCCCCCCCCCGACCCTGAATACAGGATAAAGAGAGATAGATGATGAGATGATATTTAACTGATTTTTTTTTATATAAAAAACGTTATGATTTCACTGAACAAAGATTTTTGTACTTTCCTTCCTATTGCTCTGAGAAGTTTCCTAAAATAACTTCTAGGTATAGTCTAGGACTCCCAGCTGGGACTTTTAAGGCTAAGATAGGAGCTCTCTGAGATAATTCTAACAAGCTTTGTGAATACGGGCTCTGATCATTCTCCTAGGCCCGTATTCACAAAGCTTCTTAAGCCTAAAAGTTGCTAGTGATGAAATTCTAAGAAAATTATTAGAATTATGTAATAAATCTTAGTAAAGATAAAAATGATTTACAAAACATCTTAAGGTAAAAATTGTTAGGAGTAGAGAGAAGGACTTTTAAAAGGCTATAGCAGAGAACAAGATGGCAGAAAGAAGAAATATTCGCCAAACACTGAACATAAAGCTAAAAGAAACACTGCTCTTCTGTCCAATTTGGTTTTCTTGTTCTTTCATTCCCTTCCATCTCTCTTGGGTTGTTGGCTACATACCACCCAAAAGTGCAACTTAAATACACTGTCCTACAATCATGTACATTGGTAAAAGGTTTCGATCTAAAATGGATAAATGTTAGAATTTAAATATAGCAACTACAGTGTGGAAATTGGTTGCTTCAAAAGTAGTCTGTAGTTATGATTATATCATTTCATTTTCATAATTTGAATCAATTGCATTTCAAAACCTTTAAGGAGGTCAGATGTCATTTTTAATGAACCAATCACAGTCCTTGAATTGTTGCATCATCCCTAGCAATGGGGTTAACCACACCTCCTCACTAAGATAAAGGTTTTTGTACTTTCCTTCCTCAGAGTTGCGCTGAGAAATTTCCTAAATTACTTTTAGTCTAGGACTCTCAGCTACGAATTTTTAAGCTAAGAAAGGTGCTCTCTGAGAGAATTCTAAGAAACCTTGTGAATATGGGCCCTGTTTTTTAAGTTTCAGCATGTGTTTTACTAAATCTCTTAACACATCAGGGCCTAAATTCACTAAGCTTAGAAACTATGCAGCGAGACTATGCTATAGAGAGTATGCTATAGAAACTCTTAAGCCTCTTAAAAGTCCTTCTCTCTACTCTTAACAATTTTTACCTTAGGAGCTGTTTTAAGGACCAAGATGTTTCGTGAATAATTTTTATCTTTACTAAGATTTAGTCCTAAATTTCAAAGGGGAAATTCTAAGAAAATGTCATAATTCTGAGAATTTTCTCAGAATTCCGTGACTACGAGCAAATTTAAGGCTTAAATTTCTTCTAAATCCAAACTCTGCTGTACACAAGGTAGTATTGTCTGTTACCAATGTTCCATCATTCAAGCCATTCAGATGCTGTCCAGAGCCTCCATATCATTGTTGGGTTTTTATTAGTAAATACAGTACATGAACATACAGCTTATTAAAACTAAAGTTTTAGTTGTTTTTTTTTTACCACTAATTTTTTTTTTTTAATAATCTTTGTTCATAAATCTCCTTCTCACCTACCTTCTCATCTGTCTTCACAGACAACTGTGTATAATAAATTCAAACCTGCCTCGATATTTACAATTTACTACTCAGTAATCACATCCAGAAAATCCCAAGAGTGAACAGTATGGTTCCAGGATGGGTTTCATCACTGAAAAGATGTATGTTCTGAAACAGATTTTTTATAAAGCTAGAAATAAAGCAAATGCTAAAACAATGAATTTCCAGTTGTATATGATAATATTGTTGAGGTATTAGTTATAAAGGATTAACAGTGCATGGTGTATTTCATATTTAAATTAAGTGCAAAACACAGTGATTGGATATGGAATAAACTAATTAAAAAAGTATTTCTTTAAACAGATAATATAAAATCAACCTTAAATGCAATGAAAGACAAACATACTGTAGTTGTGTAGAAGAGAAGAAATGAGAGTGTATGAGTGTTGGATTAGATGCAGAAGACGACTGCCAGACTGTTTTTTTTTTTTTTTGCCTGTTTCCAGACTCTACATTACGATCAATACTGGACTCTCAGGAAATGAAATGATCATATCATGTTTCAGAGAATCAGACAAAAATTTTGGATTAAAAAATAAAACATTCAATATATCAAAACAACACTGGTAGTGCCAACAGTCTAAGGCTGAATATATCCACATGTCAGGGTTATTGGGATATTGAGGAATCTCCTTTAATGTTTTCCTATCTGATATAAAGTGCATTGATTAAAAAATATAATAATATATATTTGCTGTTTTTGCTGTTTTTAGAGTTGTGCTAGTTCACAACCACATTACTCTTTTGCTGTTTTGACTGCATATATCAATCAGCAAAAACATTAAAAACATTAATACCACCTAAGTTTCTGGTTCCCCTCATGCCACTTGGGTATTTAAACATGCATCTTTGTATAGAAATGCAGCTGTTGTACTGTATAGTGTATACTGTACTTTATAGGTTCACATATACATTTTCATCTTCTGTTTATATAAAAAACATACAACAGATTTTGGTGATTTTTTTTAATTGAAAAGATGTTAACACAGTCTCTCTTGGAAATTAAAATAAAATGCACAATATTTTCAGCAAACATTGGTGCATAGTTACTTTTAACATCATAAATTGAACAAAGAAAAAAAACATTATTGTGGCGCTATTTATTAAAAGTCTTTTAATTCGTGTACTTGCGATTTTCTCCCAAGTAAGCTTCTAGTTCTGTAATATTCTTTGGTCGTCTTGCATGCACAGCTCTTTGAAAATTTGTGGATAGATCTTAAATGATGTTTAAATCAGGGGACTGTGATGGCCGTTCCAAAACCTTCAGCTTGCGTCTCTTAAGGTTTTTCATAGTGGATTTCGAGGTATGTTTAGGATTATTGTCCTATTGTAGAAGCCACCCTCTTTTTTGATGTTTGCTTCAAGAATTTGCTGGTATTTAGTGGAATCCATTCTTCCCTCCACCCGTGCATTGTTTCCTGGGCCACTGGCTGCAACACAACCCCAAAGCATGATAGATTCACCCCCATGCTTAAAAGTTGGCAAGATGTTGTCATGCACACTCGCACCTCGCCATCTTGTTTCCTTTTATGCTTTCTGAAAGCGCGACCGTCTTACTTCCAGGTCCTCGTGCCGGTCGCGCTTTCAGAAAGCATAAAAGGAAACAAGATGGCGCTTCACATCGCTCAGTCATTGAGTGCATTCATGCCTTCGCTATCGCTTCACCAACGATTCCGTGAGTACTCACCTATTCAGGTTGCTTCCTTGATTGAGTGTGTGTTGCTAGAATGCGGGTTTATTTGTGTAGATCCTTGCTCTTTTTGTAAGAGAGTTCTAAGAGTAAACGCGTGCTTATCCTGCCTACTCACGCTGCTTCCGCATTTGGGTTTACCGTCTACGCAACACGGGCTAACTGCTAAGGCTGCTGTGTTCATCCCTCGGTTGCTCGTGACAGAATGACTGAGCCCAAAGCAGTAAACCCAGCGGAGTTTGCTCGCCTCTGCGCTGTGGTTGACCAGCATGCCGAGCTGATCAGTGAGCTCCATGGTGAAGTCGTGTCTCTCCGAAAGGAGCTCCAAGACGTCGCGGTTTTGCGCCGCGAGGTGGCGGAGCTGTGGCAGGAGAACGCGACCCTCCGCGAGGCGGCTGTTCAGTCGGCTGTTGCCACACCCCCCGCAGCGCCGCCCCCTTCCCCCCTCTGACATACTCATTGCTTTACCAGATAAATGGGATGGCACAGATGGGAAGTGCAGTGTGTTTTTAACAGCATTAGATCTTGTGTTTGAGTTCAATTCCACCAAGTACTTCACAGACCGACTGCGCGTTGCACTTCTCATCTCGTTGCTATCCGGGCAGGCAGCTGAGTGGGCCACGGCAGTTCTCAGTTCAGATTCGGACACAGCCTATTCATACGGAGAATTCACCCGCCAACTCAAACTGACCTTCAAACATCCTGCTGCTGAGGTGGAGACCGACAGCAAACTGTACCATCTGCGGCAGGGTGGGTCGTCCGTGAGCCGCTACACCGTGGATTTCCATACCCTCGCCATGCAGACCACCTGGGGGGACGCCGCCCTCCGGACGGCTTACTACGAAGCACTGGCTCGCCGGGCGAGAGCTTCCGGCTACACTGGAGGGGTTGGTCCAGCTCGCCCTCCGGATTGACCAGCGCCTGCTTGCTCGTCCGAAGCCAGCCCCCCGAACCCTGTTGCCCATCACGCCCCTTTTTTCACATTCCATGCCCCGATCACCAGTTTTCACCACCACCACTTGGGCGTCTGCCGGGTCTCCACCTCCCGCCGTGGTTGACATGGGAGCCGGGGAACCCATGCAACTAGGACGCGCCTCCTTGAACCCTGCAGAGCGAGAACGACGTTTCAGGGAGGGACTCTGCGCCTATTGTGGGTCAGTGGCACACCATAGAGCTATATGCCCTTCACGCCCGGGAAACGATCAGGCCCGGCGAGTCAGCGGGGCAGCTCACCGGGTCACCTATATCTCGCCGCCACCACACCCAGCATCTCTCGTCTCATGGTTCAGGTGCACCTCCAATTTGGCCACAGACGAGTCCAAAGTTCCGCGTTCATCGACTCCGGGGCTGACGGAAACTTTATTGACTCCTCCTATGCCAAGAGATTGGGGGTGGAGACTGAGGCGTTATCCCAGCCAGTCCGAGTGACATCGGTCGACGGTCGGCCCCTTTCCTCCAGCCCTATCACCACCCAGACTCGGCCCATCACCCTCACCATTGACCATCACCAAGAAGAAATCCGCTTTCACCTCACCTCTATTTCCTCACCACCCATCATCTTAGGATATCCCTGGTTATTACAGCATGACCCTCTCATCTCCTGGTCTCAAAACCGGATTCTGCAATGGGGCCCGACCTGCCTCAAACTCTGCCTACAATCGCCGGCTGGGACGTGCTCTAGGGAGTCCGAGGCCCCCGATGTTGACACCAATGCCATCCCTCCTGCATATCAAGACCTGGCTGAGGTCTTTTGTAAGAGACGTGCCAACCATCTTCCTCTGCATTGCCCCTACGACCTGGCTATTGAGATCCAGCCAGGTTCCACTCCACCCCGCGGCCGTTTATACTCTCTCTCTTCCACCGAGACGCGGGCGATGGAGGAGTATGTGTCCTCCGCTCTCCGTCAGGGTACCATCCGACCCTCTTCCTCGCCCGCCGCCGCGGGGTTTTTCTTCGTAAAGAAGAGTTCGGGCGAATTACGTCCTTGTGTTGACTATCGGGGGCTGAATAACGTCACCATAAAAAACCGACACCCGCTGCCTCTTACCAACTCAGCCCTGGACGCCATCTCTGGTGCCACCATTTTTACAAAGTTGGACCTCCGGAGCGCCTACAACTTGGTGCATATCAGAGAGGGCGATGAGTGGAAGACAGCCTTCATCACCCCTAATGGGCATTACAAAAGCCTTGTTATCCCCTTTGGACTCTGTAACGCCCCCGCAGCTTTCCAGCAGTTTATGAATGATGTTCTCCGGGACATGTTGGGAAAATGGGTATTCGTCTACCTAGACGATATACTCATCTACTCACGCACCACCGAAGAACACCTCCGACACGTCAGGGCCGTCCTTAAGAGATTGCTCGCCCACCGGCTGTACTGCAAGTTGGAGAAGTGCGCTTTTCACAAGCGCTCCACCACGTTCCTGAGCTTTGTCATCTCATCCCAGGGTGTGGCCATGGACCCACAGAAGCTTGAGGTTGTACGTCATTGGCCCCTACCCAAGGCTCTCAAACAGCTTCAACGGTTTCTTGGGTTTGCGAACTTCTATCGTCGCTTTATCCGGGGCTACAGTACAGTCGCAGCACCCCTAACCGCACTAACTCGCCCCTCATCTCATCCCTTCCAACTCGACTCCACTGCCATCAGCGCATTCTCCAAACATCTTTTCACCACCGCTCCAATTCTCCTCCATCCAGATGCCAACCAACAATTTGTTGTGGAGGTGGACGCCTCAGAGGTGGGCGCTGGGGCTGTTCTCTCCCAGCGGGGTCCAGACCAGAAACTACACCCTTGTAGTTTCTTCTCCAAAAAATTTGATACGGGGTAGGGGACCGCGAGCTGCTGGCCATAAAGTGGGCTTTGGAAGAATGGCGACACTGGCTCCAGGGCGCCAGAGAACCATTTATCGTCTGGACCGACCAAAACCTCATTACCATCAAGAACCTAAAACAACTCAACCCCAGGCAGGCGCGGTGGGCTCTATTTTTCGAGTCTTTTGATTTCCACCTATCCTATCACCCGGGGTCAAAGAACATCAAAGCCGACGACCTCTCCCGACAACACAAGGGGGATGTCCCCCGGGCGGACCCCGCGTCTGTCCTGCCACCTTCCAGAGTCAATTGGAGACGAGGGTCCGCCAGGCACAGGCCACGGAGACCGAACCGGCAGGGGCCCCGCCTGGATGACTCTTCGTACCCAGGAATATCAAGGCCGACGTCATCAAATGGGGTCACTCCTCGCCGCTGTCGGGGCACCCAGGCACGCAGCGCACCCTCAACCCACCCTACTCCCCCTCCCCGAATCATCGAGGGTAGTCCCGCCTATACTGTATGCCGGATCCTCGACTCACGTCCTTGGGGCAGAGGTATGCAGTACCTAGTTGACTGGGAGGGCTATGGCCACGAGGAACGGTCTTGGATTCCGACCCGGTTCATCCTTGACCCCGTGCTCATACGGGACTACCGTCGTCGGGTATCCTCTACCCCAGGGAGTCGGTCCTGGACAGGGGGGTACTGTCATGCACACTCGCACCGCGACCGGCACGAGGACCCGGAAGTAAGACGGTTGCGCTTTTGGAAAACATAAAAGGAAACAAGATGGCGCTTCACATCGCTCAGTCATTGAGTTCATTCATGCCTTCGCTATCGCTTCACCAACGATTCCGTGAGTACTCACCTATTCAGGTTGCTTCCTTGATTGAGTGTGTGTTGCTAGAACGCGGGTTTATTTGTGTAGATCCTTGCTCTTGTTGTAAGAGAGTTCTAAGAGTAAATGCGTGGTTATCCTGCCTACTCGCGCTGCTTCCGCGTTTGGGTTTACCGTCAACGCAACATGGGCTAACTGCTAAGGCTGCTGTGTTCGTCACTCGGTTGCTCGTGACAAACAGCCCCAAAGCGTGATGTTTCCACCCCCATGCTTCACAGTAGGTCCGGTGTTCTCTGGATACAACTCAGCATTCTTTCTCCTCCAAACAGGACAAGTTGAGTCTTTACCAAAAAGTTCTATTTTGGTTTCATCCGACCATATGACATTCTCCCAATCCTCTTCTGGATCATCCAAATGCTCTCTAGCAAACTTCAGACGGGCCTGAACATGTACTGGGGGACACTGGGGGACATGTTTGTAACTGCAGGATTTGAGTCCCTGGCGACATACAAATTCATACAAATTGCTGTGTTAATTTGGCTTCAGAGTTGCACTAATGTGCACATGAGTGTATTATGTCACTTAATTTATTTGTATGAAACCGCATGATGTAAATCTCCGCTTAATTGAATGCAGAGTATAATACAGAAATATCGTGGCTAATGCTAACATGAAGTCCAATGAATAAAATTAGTACAGGCAGTTTATTTACATTCCTGAATTCCAACATTCAGTATTCAGTATTTTACCCACTCTGGTGCTACATAGGCTTATTAATATCTTTTATTTTTATCATAACTAGATATTGTGTACATTTTATTTAGCTTTCACTTGACTAATTTCTCCTGTTTTCTTTTTACCCAGAGCTCTGCTTTGTCATTTAATTTTGACTAGTTTTTGGAATTTTTTTTTTGTGTGTTTTAATTGTTCTTGATCATATGTATCTGTGCTATATTTGTATATCTGTGCATATTTATTTGTTCTCAGTATAAAAAAATGCTTTGTGTTTTAAAAACTACATTAAAAGAACAAAGACTGTCAGTTGAATGTACTGACTAACTCCACTACTGACTATTAGATGGTGCTAATTGCTGTGTTTTTTGGGGGTTCTTTCAACCTGTCGGTGAGTAAATGTGTTTGTGCTAAATCCAACTCAGACAAAGCACACACAGTCATACTGTAACTCTCCATCCACAACATACCTGTGGCACTTTAACCGTTAGTGAATCAACGTTGTCTTGTAAATAGCTGATTAAACTTATTAACACAGCTGTGTTTTTAAGGTCATTTGTTAATACACAGTACGGTAATGCATTAAACACTTAGTTCCTGGTTTGTTTTATGCCCTTAAAAACACAGCTATAGTGTGCAGTACAAACGTGAGTATATGCAGGATTTCCACTGTCCCCCCTATGCCCCCCCCCCCCCCCCCCGTAGTATTCTCAGAACATTGTGAAGTTCAGTGATTAATGTACAGTAGAAGCCACCTCAAATAGCCAAGGTCATGTAGATGGCATGTGGCTGCCCTTTGGATGGCGTGATCCCTCCACCCTCTCATGCCGGAAAGGCGGGTCAAGATTTCACAGTAAACACGGCCATTCAAGTCCTATTTATTAATTTACCTGGTGCCACCACTAGATGACAAAAGGCAGCAATTTAGCTCTGCTGAGTTGCAATCACGTGATTTTAACAACCAACCCCACCCCCGCCGAACTGACACTATCAAATTGCACTACAAGGTGCACTCCGGGTAAGTGGTGACATTTTTTTTTAAATAAAATTTGATTGGGGTAGTTTACAGTTTATTTCCCAGTTTAGTTTTTTTATCTGCAGTTTTGAATATCTCTGGAAGCACCAGCAGCGGGCAGATGTGACTTTAGAGAACTTAATGGTCTGTTTACCAAGTCTGGAGTTAACATTACAGCTTACTGTCAGTGTCACAAACTCACAATGTCACTCCTCTTTCCCTCAAAAAGACGCTAAAGCTTCGGAAATACTATTAATGTCGCTATTACAAAAGCTGCACTACTCGAAAAACTTATAAGAAGAGTGTGGATTTAGATAAATTCAGCATTAATTTATTCTTTGGTTAAGAGTTAATCTGCATTTACAGAATAATCACAGTTATTTCTGTGACTGGAATATAATGTGATACAGTCCTTGAGAGACACAAGCTGAGGCTAGATTTACAGGAGCTAGCGAGCTAAATGCTCATAACCAGGTTTATATTTTCCCCACTTTGGCCGTGACTTAGTTAACGAAAGCTGAATAAAAACCCTGAAGTGTTTATCACTTAAGGAGTAGGGGGGCTTCAATACCCGGTGAGTTATAGTTTGGCTTCAGAGATGAACTAATGGTCATATGCGAATGTTATATCGCTTAACTTATTTCTATTAAAAGCGCAGTAAGTAAATTCTCTGTTAATTTAATGCAGATGTGAATACAGACAGACAGTGGCTAACGCTAACACAGTTCAATGTTTAACATTAGCACAGACAGTTTATTTACATTCCAGAATTCGCAAAACAGTATTTTACACACTCTGTGGTAAAAAGGTTTATTAATATATTTAGTTTTCATAAAAACTAGATATTCTGTAAAGTTTATTTCTTTGTCTTCACTAAATTCTCCTGTGCTCTTTAAACAGAGCTCCGCTGTGGAGGATTGGCTCAGACGGGTGACGGCTGGCCTTTTGGAGCTACTGGAGACGCCTGAACAAGCTGTTGAGGAAGCTGTAGTAGGGATGAGGTCACAGTGCAACAGCTTTAGAATGAGGTTTGGTCAGGTCTGTATTCTGAACATAAAACTGCAAAATGTCTGATACTTTGGGGGAAACAAAGACAGAACAGTTTATATTTTTGATAGTTTTTAAAAATAAATATTTTAATATAAAAGAACCAGATAGAGACTGATAGGGTTAGGGTTTTTACTGACCTTTAAGCAAAATACAACATATATTCACCTGTTTTATACAAATTACTATTTGTACAAATTACAGGTGGTTCTTCAGACCTGTCTGTGTGCAAATGTGTTTGTGTCAAAGCCAACTGAGAAATGCAAGAGTGCACACACACACCTCTCCGTCCACAAATGCTCACATGTAGCACTTTAAGTGTTGTCTTGTAAATCGTTGATTAAACTTATGAACACAGCTGTTCAATCCTATACACAAGCGCATGGTCTAATTTTGTCCTTAATTAAAAGACATCAATATTTTAAGAATTTACACAATGGTAACATTGTTTATTTTGCTGCATAAGGTAATATGCAATATTTAAAACAAAACAAATCAGAAAGTAAGTGTTCCATTCGTTTCTCGGATTTTTATTTAAGGGGGGCTCAGGCCCATAGGTGTTTCCTGTAATAATTACCTTTGTTTATTCTTTAAATAATAAATAAATGTACTGTATACTGCAAATGCCCTACCAACATAATTATGTTATTCGATATAATGAATACATTTAATTTCCTTCTGTCTGTAACATTCTGTATAAATGTATGAGCAAAGGAGTATATTGTCAGGGATAACCCCTAGAGGGCGCCATGCGCCCTAAGACTTTTGTTTGTGGTTTTCTTAAGTTTCGTTTGGCACTTCAGTTCCCAGTTTGCATCTCGGTCAGGTGACGTGGGCGCTCACCTGAACCGAGTTGGTTATTAGTTTCAATATAAATAGCTTGTTTAAGTTTGTTTACGTTGTCTTGCATCTGTTGATTTAAACTAGTAAATGTTAGTTAAGTTTAGTTCATCTTTATCGGTGGAGATACGTGTTTTGGTTTGTTTTACATAAAGTATATTTGTTTGTTTGATTTCCCTGCTTTCGCTTTCATTAAAAAACATCTTTAACATTAAATCCTCCGCATTTATGCCCCGCATGCATCACCACCTACACCACCAGTTTCGTGACAAATATATGCATTATAATAGATGCTATTGTGCAAATGCCTGAAAACCTTCCTTAATTAACCTTTATCACCAAATAGTTTGTCCACATGAAATGTCCACAAATACTTAGAGAACATACACTTATCAGCCATAACATTAACACTACAAAATATTAACACATATTCATTAATTATCAATTAAACCCCAGTAAGACTGTGTAAGGTAACTAAGGTAAATTAAGGATGTCTTGAAACATAATGCAATAACTTTTTAATTTATTTTGTTTTACTTTTTTTTTTTTTAAATAGCAACAAAAAAATCATGAGTTGTATATAAAGTGATTTTAAAAGTCAGTTATATTATTCTACCTGCTTGATTTAGACTCGGATCACACGGTTTGTTTGGTTTGTTAATTTCTTTACAACATCATACATTTGTGAATCTATGTTGACAATGCAGAAACTGCCTGTTTACAGACATACTGTATAAGGCTGCCCGGGACACTACAGTTAGTTAAAGCAGTCACTGTTCCTCCTGTCGGGATCCACCATCTTTTTAAACAGCAACCATCTTTTTTAAAACAGTGCAAAGGAGCATGTATGGAAGTTTGCTACATGGCACAATCTCATACTAGTTTGAGTAATCTGAGCATGCTGTCATTTTGCCCATGCCAATATATGAATAAAGGCTTATTCAGGAAGCCATAGCTCAGAAAGAGGTTGTGTGCTGAACAGACCAATTGAAAAGCTGGTCAGAGAGTCACCCATTTCCTGATTCACTGGACCCACTACAGTTTGTATACTGTCCAATTCGATTAATCAATGATGCCATGTGTTCTACACACAATATCATCTCACCTGGCCACTAGGAAGGGGAATTATGTTAAAATACTGTCTGTTGACTATAGTTCAGCTTTTAATACTATAATTCTCTCCATGTTTATCACAAAGCTAAAGGACCTGGGACTTTAGCCTGGCATACGACAGGCAGTATGGTTGGGTAGACATTGCCTCACCCTCAGCACTGGAACCCCCTGCTGTACTCATTGTAAACATATGACTGCATGGCCACTAGCCACTCCGTAATTATGATCAAGTTTGCTGATGACACTGTTGTGGTGGGCCTGATCACTATCCATCTGGAAGAGATTAAAGACCTGAGAGGTGGCTTGAAACCTGATTTGAATTTAATTCCTAAAGATGTGTCTCTGTCTGGATGCTTTCCCACTCAAACCAAATTTTAAACTGGCAATTAATGTCACTCACAATAGGATGTACATGATTGCATGGCTAAAAATCTCTATGAGCGATATGAATTGAAGGGTGAGATTTGTTCTTCTAGTGTAATCTCCATTTTTGTTGTTATTTGGTGTTGTTACAGGTCGCCAGAATTTAACATCATGCACAGGCCCTACAGTGTGCCCACACCGACGATGTGCAAGATTTTGACTGTCAGTCTGAACAGAGCCAAATATGAGCTGCTCTAGGATTAATGGATGAGTGAGTATTTATGAATATCCCCATGCAAATACATCACCTTTACCAAGCCTGCATTCTCTAAAGAATTAAACCAGGCCAATATGTTATGGGTCCCTGCCAGGCCCAGGCTTGAACATGATCACCAATGATTGTAAATTATTGTGATTGCTCATTCATTGGGCAATGAATGTAGCCTTGTTTACACCCATTTACAGTGTGCTAGGAAGCCGGCTGCAATGCTGGATATTTCCTTCAGTGGAGCAGTGACTGCTTCATTTAATTGCACTGTCAGAGTAACATCCATTTATTTCATCCCTTTTCTGCAAAGTTAAGATCATCGTGTGACATTTGCCTGGGTTTGTTTTCATGTCTGATAGCCAAAATTTGCATAACAAAAGTAAATAATTGTGCATTATGTTCAGAACTTCAGAATACTGCTGATGTTTTGGTCATGGCCATGTGTAAAATTCTGGGGAGTTCCACAAAATAGTAAATTCTAAAAAAAAATCACAGGTTTTTAGGCCTGCTAAAACTGCTAGCTTATGTCTATGACACAAGTAATACAACCGATTTAATGTGAACAATCATCTGTTGTGCATGTTTATGAGAATCTCTCTTTTCTTTCAACCAAAACAGATAGAAATGTGCTGTATAAATGTGTGTGTGTGTGTGTGTGTGTGTGTGTGTGTGTGTGTGTGTGTGTGTGTGTGTGTACATACGTCAGTTTCTCCAGTGTACAGTGTGGATTCCTCAGTCCAGCAGAGAGCAGCTTCACTCCTGAATCCTGCAGCTCATTGTGACTCAGGTCCAGTTCCCTCAGTCTGGAGGACTCTGAGCTAACCACTGAGGAAAGAACTCTACAGCTATTCTTTCTCAATCTACACATAACTAGCCTGAAAAAGAAATCATGGAACATGAACATCGGATTGATACATAAGTCAGGAAATAAACTGTCTCCATGAACACAATGTCCTGATGACTGATGAAAAATATAATCCAAAGTATATTTGCACTTAGACAGATACACATGTCTTTGAGATGACACATTCAACAACAAGGAAGGAAAAGGTAGCAGACAGAAGTAGATATGAAAGAATCTGCACTGATATAATTACCGAGAGATGAAAGCACTTTAGCACTTTGTATAAAAAAGAAGTAGTGAAGTTGAGCAGAATGAGGCTTAAACAGATAGTAAAAGCTCTACTGATCAGGTAGTGACAGAGGGTGTGGACTGCCTGCTTGATAGATAGTATTTCTTTTTTGTATTGCTGTAGTTATACCTATGCTGTATTGATGTAAAACACTGCTTAAATCCAGCAGGCAGCACATGCTTAAATGATCGCGTAATCAATGGGCATGAGGCGAAATGGCGTAACTGGGACACGTGAAAACGTGGATTGATCCACCGCGAAATTACGTTCGTTGAGGGGTTTAATAATCTTGGTGATGGTCAAGGAGCCGCTGTAACAGGGGGAGAGTTTGCAGGAGGAAGTCTTTAGAGGGAGATCTCTGGTGGAAAGCATGACTCTCTGCCTTATCTTATACAGTGGAACCTTGGATTGCGAGTAATGCGGTTTGCGAGTGTTCCGCAAGATGAGCAGAGATTTTTAATAGAGAAGATTGAGAAGAGTTCTTGAGAGTTTTACAAAATACTTAGTAATCACTACTAGAAAAATCACAGGTTTTTAGGCCTACTTACACTTCTAGCCTATGTACATAAGTAATACAACCAATTTAATGTGACCAATCAGCTGTTGTGAATTATTTGTTGGTGAAAGCAACCTATATTTTTTAGCAAATTAAACCATGTGCAAGTCTTTTAGTAATATTTCTATGAATGTCTCTTTTCTTTAAGCCACAACAGAGAGAAATTTGCAGTATAAATGAGTCTGCGTGTGTGTGTGTGTGTGTGTGTGTGTGTGTGTGTGTGTGTGTGTGTGTACATACGTCAGTTTCTCCAGTGTACATTGTGAATTCTTCAGTCCAACGGAGAGCAGCTTTATTCCAGAATCCTGCAGCTCATTGTGACTCAGGTCCAGTTCCCTCAGTCTGGAGGAATTTGAGCTGAGAACCGAGGACAGCATTCTACAGCTTTTCCCTGTCATTTCACAACCAGACAGACTGGAACAGAAATAATGTAATATATTAATACATGAATAATAAATTAGGTGTGTTCATCTAGCAGTTCAATTAACAGTCTCCGTAATGTACATTATTTATTTCTTTGTCTCATCTGCTTCCATTCTGGGGTTCATCACAGCAGATCACCGGATCCAGCACTAAAATTAAATCTGCACTATGGAGTAAGAGCGCCACACAGTAGCACCATACAAGTACCATACTAGTATGCCATTAAAACTTACTGAATAAAGTCAGAATAAAAAAATTTAATAAAGAGACTTTTTCTTCTAGACAGAAATGACCTGTCCTTGTGGCTTATAACGGGGGGAGGCGGGGGGGGGGGGGTGGAAATTAAGTTTCAACTTGGTCTCCAGTATTGCTCCAAAATCATCACCTCTAGTCAAGTCAAGTCAACTAGGCTTTTATTGTCATTCCAACCATATACAGTTAGTACACAGTGAAACGAAACAACGTTCCTCCAGGACCAGGGTGCTACATACATGTAACAACATAAATTTACAACACAATTTTTTTACATTTTTAAGTTAACCTAAAAGAACTATCAAATTTCTATACAAAAATACACAATAGACAAAGTGCACGTGCAAATGTGCAAACTCTATGTCACATCTGTGCCACCGCAGCCCCGGGGGTTAAGATCTGGCTCACCGGATTACTGAGCCGCCTCCTTGTCTCCTCCTGCTGTGTCTAGGTGTGTATGTCTTTCACCATTAGCACTAAATGAAGTTCACCTGTGTCCTCCTTGTGTGTCTCCCTATTTAGGCCAGCCGGGCCCATAGTCCTTTGTCTGTTCACCATTTGTCTCACGTGAAAGTTGCCTGTAAGTGTGTGTCTGCGTGCTAAATCCAAAACATTTCTATCTCTCCTCTCAGGACTGAGCCGCGGCTGTTGAGCGGGGCGCGCCTAAAAGAGTGACTTCCGAGTGCTGCTGAAGTCAAGGTCAAGTTCACGACTCGCTCACGCCTTTGAGTGTTCCTGTTTTTGCCGACTCGGCTCATGTTTGATTTTCTTGAACTTTATGATACGCGCCCGCTCTCAGCCCCAGTTAAAGGCACTCAGTTCCTGTGTTTTTCTTGTTATTTTTTCGTCTGTTTTGAACAACCTTATTTAGTGAGAAAAGAAAAATAAAACAAATCAAGTGTTTCCCTGCATCTTCGTCTCTTTGTGAAACAAAGACACTCTAAATCTCAGAGAAATTTAATATTTGTCTTGTGTGCAACTCACTTTTTTTTGTTTCCCTAATGCAGTGTTCCCCACACATAGAGTATACTTGTAAATTGTGTATTTGTTGTTGTTTTTTTTATTTATTTATTTCTTAGGCAGTTAATTTCATTATATTGCCTTCGTTGTGCTGAAAAAAATCGCTTTTTCTCTATATAGTACAATCCTGACTCCTATATATATTTAAACATATTAATTCAGAGATGGTTAAAAAGGGGCTAGGTGCTTTGACAAACAGTATATATACTTCATCTTACTCTTCACATATGGGAAAATTAAATATTGTCTTTAAGGTCATATTTATATTTGTTGTTAGATGCATTTAGTTGTATAAACCTGTGTGACATACTGCAATGTGCAAGTTAGTTGAACGTTCTGCTTTAGAATTGCAAAAATAAAGTAACCAAGGAAGTTTCTCTTTTAATCATTCAGGTGTTCAATGAGGATATGTAGGTTGGTAATGACTAAACTCTATTACAAAATTGTTTTGTAATATATAAATGTTAAATTAATTAAAGGCAAACTTACTTTCTGTATCATTACCAATAAAGAACTAAAATACAATATACCAAATACTTTTATCAAGAAATTGAGCAATGAGATAATGTTTGTGTTCAGTGATTTCCATCTACATTTATTATTTAAGGCCAAACCTATTTTTAATTATACACTTGTGACAGAATTTTCACGATTTTCTCCCACACATGCTTAAAGCCTGGAAATGTTTAAATGGCTAGTGTGTGTGAGAAATGTGCAGCAGAAGCATAGCCAGGCCTCGGTGTTCAGTCAACAAAAATCTCTAATCACACCACGCACTGCGCCGCGACCCCTCCGATCCTCCAGCACTGCTCGCCTCATCCCACCATCTCTCAGGGATCGAGGGCGGCATTCATCCAGACTCTTTTCTGTTCTGGCACCGAGGGGGTGGAACGAACTTCCTCTAGATGTCCGTACAGCAGAGACTTTGACGATCTTTAAACGACGACTCAAAACGTATCTATTTCTCCAGTACATACAGGACTAACCCCTCCATTCCCCCCACCCCCCACCAAAAAAAAAAAAACAACCCTCTTCCCAGTTGTGTTAGACTAATGGAACTTAGTTATTGACCTAGTTAACCCAGTGTAAGTATCTATCCAGTGATGTAAACTTAAGAGTGTTTGCCAAATGCCTAAATGTAAATGTAAATTTAAACAAAAAACACTTTACCAAGGATCTGTATAAACGCAGCATTCATTCAGACCTTTAGGTGGCGGTAGCTCACCACCTACAATGCCTGCCGCAGACAAAATGAAGACCAAGAAGAAGACAAAGCGGCCAGTGAAGGCAGGTTCTATTTTTTTGCAGCGGATTTAAAATTAGGAGCATAGTTATTACTGTCAAGGAGTCAATGTAAGAAAGTAAGTTAAGACCACAGCGTTAGTGGTTAAAAACATGATGAATATTTTAGTTGAAAATTATATGTATTAAGTTTGTTCTTAAAATGCAAAAGAAATTTAAATGAAATGTATTATTTCCAGCCGTGGTCAAATAATGGATGAATAATTATTCAATGCTGGAAACAAACAACAAAAACCATGATGATTATTATTATAAAAAGCCTGAAGCACTTCATAAGCACTAAATTTTACTTTAAAATGTGTCGAAATGTTTTTACTTTTAACAAAGATATGTTGACATATTCATGAATCAGGACATTTGCATATTTAACACTATCAGATAAATTTTAAGACCATTTAAACCAAGGCATTACAAAAACTATATAACAAACTTTTTGTTATGAATTTTAAAGCACAATTTAGATCATCTCATTTTATTTGAACATAATATGAAGCACATATACACACATTCATCATGAAAGATCTATTGTAAAACAAAATAAAATTCATGTTTGCTTCAGCATTGGAAACAATATTGGTTTAGGCGAACTAATTATACACAATTCTTTGTTGTACTTGGGATGGCTTTTAGAAAAAGTGCTTCCATGTGCCATCTGGCAGATATTCAGTGAAGCACAACACATTTATTTAAATTCTTAAATGGTGCTTGTGAATTTCGTGGCACTGCTCTGGACGAATTGCGTCCTTTCACAGGGAAAAAGTGTGCATTCTTAATGGCCACATCTGAAAATACTTATTCTGTCACAAACATTATACTTGTTATATACTAGAGACATCCTGGCTGCATGTCAAGATTCTACATTCATTGTCCACTTTTTTAGGATCTGACAACACATGCCACTGCTTTTGTGATAAATACCAGAGACAAGCATCGTCTCTCACAGGTAAGATGTGTTTTATGTCTCAGAGCAGATTTTGTTTTCGTATGGTAATAGCTGAATGTATATGTATTAATATTGTTTGGCTTACTATTGTTGATCTCCTCTGTCATAGTTAATGAATATGGCTTAAGTAAAATCTATACTGTACATTATAAGTATCAACAAGAGTCCCATTCTCCATGACTGATGACATCCCCAAGCCATTTCTCTGTGTGTTTACAGAAAAGCATGAATGACATTGTTTCTGGGGTACATCAAATATCACTATTGGACAACCTCAGGAAACTGATGGAAGCATTTTTTTATTGACCCTTTTGCTAGTGTTGCAACAACCTTTTGCCAGGACACTGTTATTAATAAGCGGTTTAGCTGCCTGGAGGCAGAGGAAGTTTCAATTGGTCAAACCATATGCAAGAAAAATGTGGTGACTTTTTTCTCAAAGACAAAGTATTTCATTATATACCATTAATCAGAAGTCTAGCACAGTTCTTATTACACCTAAGGATTTTGTCTATGGTTAAAATGGGACCCCAGAGGTGCGAGGAAGGTCTTTATCATGACATTGTTGATGGTGCTGTTCTAAAATCACATCCCTTATTTTTACAGAAACCGAATGCATTACTGATTGTGCTGTACGTGGATGAAAGAGATTTGCAATCCAATATGCTCCTTTGCATCAAAAAACAAGCTAACTGTGTATTACACCCTAGAAAATATCATTCCAAAATACATATCTAAACTGGCTAGTATCAGGTTCTTGGGTTAAAATACAAACTGTTAATGGAGAGAAGACAATACATGGTGCCATGGTCTCTCTCTGTGGAGACAAGCTGGCATAACATGAACTAGCAGGCTTCAAAGAGGGCGTCGGCTTTGCCTAAAGTAAGTGCAGACACTGTGAGTTTTCTTTTGAGGACATGCAGTCATACTTCATTGAGGATATATACTAAAAGGACACTGGAAAACCATATCAGACAATATGATGAAATAGAAAAGACAAAAATGAACGAGCTTCGCAGCAGTCTGAGAACAACCTATGGAATTAATAGAAGAAGCAAGTTGAATTCCCAGCCTTTGACATTATACAACAAATATGCAAGATATTATGCATATGATTTTGGAGGGCATAATCCCATTGAAAATCAAATGTGTTCTTAATCATCTTGTTCAGTCAGGACAGATTGATCTGGACTCAGTGAATTCTGCTATTATTGGTTTTCCTTATTCCCCTGTAGATGTTAGAGATTCTCCATCCCCAATTTCTATTAATACAATAATGTCAACTGAAGACAAACTAAAACAGTCATCTGGGCAAATGCTGCTAGGCAACCAATATTGCCATTGGTTTTTAGACAATTTGTAAATCAGTGCTTCTAGACAACTAATAATTGAGCTAACAGAAATTGTAGTAGTGGTTGCAGGTAGTGTTTTTTCAACTGTGCCTAGGTTGAAGTTACTCATTGAAAATCATTTAAAGCATTGGAAGGAGCTTTTTCCAGACCACAGTGTTGTACCTAAACAGCATTATATTATATATTTGCCATCACAGATAAATTGGGTCTGATGGTTAGACATATGTGTATGCGGTTCGAGTCTAAACATTGTTTCTTTACACAATAGGCATCCATGCTCAGTTTAAAAAATATTTGCAAGTCTTTGAGTAAAAAAAAAACAATTAAAGAAAGCTGCCAAAATGTTGATACTTCAATGCCCTCAAAGTTTTCAAATGAAACGGAGATGGGGCCTGTATCTGAGGTTAAGGACCTACAACATTTGTGTGGAAAATTTAGAAACTTCCTAGGTTTAACCGTGCTGCATCAGTCGAAGTACAAAATGACCATATGCCAGAATTTGAACCGGTCAAAAACATTTTTCTTGTGGAGTCTAAACTTTATTGTTTAGAATATCAAACATTTTAAAAAATACGCTTTGATAAAAATTTCAAGGCTTATCAAGTTGAGATCCCACATTTTGCACAAGCCACTGAACTAGTGAATGCTAAAAAGTTGGTTGATTTTACCTGTTATTACACAATTTGCAACAAGGGCCAAACTTGATACCTTCAGTTTTTCAAGATGGCGCCGGTGAGGTCAGCTGCCATCGCGACTGCTCCGACTTCTTTTACATTGTTTTCTTTTAAGTTAATTTTTTGTAACTTTAAACCGGCAAATTCATCACCATTGAGTGAATGAATTCGACCTTTTAATCTCCGGATCCGAGCTGGCCGAGTGAGATCTTGAGGGAAACCAAAGAATGTGACCCAAAGCGATGGTCCCGAGGGAAACAAGCTGGCATCAGGAACAGGGTGACACTCCCATGCACACTGCACACCTCTGCCTAGCATCCTGCTCGCCAATGTACAGTCACTAGAGAACAAACTCGATGACCCCAAGGCCAGGGTGAAGTTCCAGAGAGACATTCGGGACTGCAATCTCCTCTGCTTTACCAAGACATGGCTGAACCCAGCAGTGCCGGACCACGCTTTCCAGCCAGCTTAATTCTTCTCGATTCACCGCATGGACAGGACACGGGACTCGGTGGAAGTCATGGGAGGTGACGTGTGTTTAATGGTGAACAGCAGCTGGTGCAGCAGTGCAAGCGTTGTTACTTTTGCATGCTCCTGCACACCCAACCTGGAACTATTTAGTTTACATCATATAACGTCCGGAAGATGATGAAAGAGGCGAAGCAGCGCTACAGGAGGAAACGAGAGTCACAACTTCAACAGAGTGACTCTAAAAGCCTATGGCAAGGATTAAGAACAATAACGGACTACAAAGCACCAACATCCAGTATGACGAACGTGGACATGACTCTGGCAGACGAGCTGAACACATTCTATGCTCGCTTCGAGGCTGCAGCTAAAGACGCTAGCTATGATAATGCTAGCAGCGCTTATGGCTGCAAACAGGAAGACACTGCCAGCACCGGAAAATTGTTCATCATCTCCAAGTATGACGTAAGGAGAGTCTTCAGGAGAGTGAACACCAGGAAAGCAGCAGGACCAGGCGGCATCTCAGGTAGAGTTCTCAGAGCCTGCGCAGACCAGCTAGCACCGGTGTTCACACAGATATTCAACATCTCTTTATCTCAGTCAGTAATCCCAAAATGCTTTAAGGAGTCCATCATTGTTCCTGTTCCAAAGAAACCCCATCCTGCTTCCCTCAATGACTGTCGACCTGTGGCCCTCACCTCAGTGGAGATGAACAGCTGAGACTTCATCATTTCTTCACTGCCAGACACATTGGATTCACTGCAATTTGCATACCGCCCGAAATGCTCTACGGATGATGCCATCACTCACTTATCTACTCCACACATCACTCACTCACCTGGACACTAGAAGGGGGAATTATGTTAAAATGCTCTTTGTCGACTACAGCTCAGCATTTAATACTATAATTCCATCCACACTCACCACCAAACTGGAGCACCTGGGACTCAGCTCATCTCTGTGTCGGTGGATTTCCAACTTCCTACCACAGGCATTAAGGATGGACGGCCATGTCTCGGCCTCCCTCACTCTCAGCACTGGAGACCCCCAGGGTTATGTTCTGAGCCCCCTGCTGTGATCATTGTACACCTATGACTGCGTAGCCACTACGAACTTCACCACCATCATTAATTTTGCTGATGACATTGTCGTGGTGGGCCTGATCTCTGACAACGATGAGACAGCCTCCCTGAGGAAATTGGAAATCTGGAGAGCTGGTGCCAGAGGAACAATCTCCTCCCGAATGTCAGCAAGAAAAAAGAGTTGATAGTGGACCCTAGTACTAAGAAGGAGAGGAACTACCAGACCCCTGCGAGAGCCCAGTGGAGAGAGTGGACAGCTTCCATTACCTCAGTGTTCACATCACGTAGGACCTGTCATGGTCCTGTCACAGTCCTGTCACATCAACACTGTGGTGAAAAAGGCCCAGCAGCGTCTCTAACACCTCAGACGCCTGAGAGACTTTAGACTGCCCTACTCCTGCGCCATAGAGAGCATCCTGACTGGAAACATCTGAACCTGGTTCGGGAACAGCACCATGCAGGACTGACAAGCCCTACAGAGGGTGGTTCGATCAGCTGAGGCAGTGGTGGCTCAGTGTGTTAAGGCTCTGAGTTACGGATCGGAAGATCAGCAGTTCGAGCCCCACCTCCGTCAGGTTGCTGCTGTTGGACTCTTGAGCAAGGCCCTTAACCCTGTCTGCTCCAGGGATGTCGTAAAAATGGTCCTGACCCCGGCCTACTAATAAGAAGCTGGGATATGCAAAGAATAAAGAATTTCACTGTGCAGCAATGTATGTGTGCTGACATAAACTTAGCTGAACGCATCATCTGTACCAAGCTCCCTGACCTTCAAACAATCTGCTGGACCACATTTCAGCCATTCACAGACACCATGTATTGTGCTGTGTTGTTTATGATCTGTGTATTTTATGAATGAAATGAAACCGATACGAGCAGCTTTGTTTCAGTCATAATATACTCAGATTACAAATATAAAATCAGTACAGCAGAAGAACAATTTATACAGTAACAATTTATACAAATATATACAGTACTTGCTGAATAAATACTGCTTTTTATAAAGTGAAAGTGTTTGCTATGTGAGCAGCTTTATTTCAGTCATTATGTTCCAGCCATTCGTGCTTGAATAATTATTCAAAGCTGGACACAAACAACAAAAAAGCATGATGATTATTATCATTGTGATTATTATTATCATGCTTTTTTGCTGAAGCGCTTCATGTGAATTCATGCAACCAGTTGTTTTCCCAGGGAAAGATTCTTACTTGCCTATAAGAATATTCAAGCCTTTTTTGTTCCTTTATTCAAGCCCTTCCTGTTCTGTTGGACGCTGGCATGTATCAGCACATCTCTCACCCCAAACAACAAAGCAATTAGAAATTACTTACATCTGAATAGAGATGTTTACGTGTACGAGATATGTGTTTACATAAATCCAACACATATCTCTTTTTCGTATTTTTGACATTAATTTAATAACAACCTTTTATTTGCCAATAACCTTTTTGGAAAGAAAACTGTCTACTGTTTGTGTAGCTGCTGCATAATTTTATTCACAAATACACTTGCAAAAAGAAAAAAAGTGATTAGCATTGTTGATGATGACATCGACCCGTAAGTGTTACATTAATTTTTACTATTCTTTTTCATGTCATGATTAAAAAAAGTTTTTTTTTAATAGTAAGTTAATGTTACTGCATGATCAGCTTTGCAAAAGCCTGTGTTCAACAGTATGTTTAACAATAGTAGCCTTAGAGACATCCGTAAAATATATTTTATAAATAAAGATATATATGTGTGTTTATGGAAAGGCTATCTTGATAATTATCAGAGGTGGGTATAGTAGCCAAAACATGTACTTGAGTAAGAGTAAAAAGGTTTTCAGCGAAAAGACTACCCAAATACTGAGTAACTGTTCCGTCGTAATGTCCGGTTTATTATTTTTTTCATTATAATAATTTATAAAGTAATAATGTATTAAGTTTATATAAGTTATTCCGTTTCATTGGTCGCCACAGCAAGTCATCTGCCTCAATCTAACTCTGCATTATTTTCTCTCTCCCCAAATATCTTCATGTAATCTCTCGCTGCATCCATAAATCTCCTCTTTGGTCTTCCTTTAGACCTCCTGCCTGGCAGTTCTAACCTCAGCATCCTTCTACCACACTAAAAAAACTGAAACTGCTGGTTGTTATGGGAAACTGGGTCGGATATTAAAGATTAATTGAGCATTTCTTTAGTTGTTTTTTTTGTTGGTTTTGTGTTATGAAGGCTCGGAGAGGATTTGTGTTCAGTGTTGTGAGTGTTTCTGTTAATTTGTCTTTTGACGAAGTGAGTGTGCTACTAGCTCTCCCCTGCGTATACTTTATACCTGTGTAAGCGCTAAAACCTGGACAGGCTTTAAGCCACTGTATGTTCTAAATCAGTGTAGGCTCAGAGCTTGTGTATGCTCTATACCCATGTATGCTTTATACCTGGTTATGCTTTAGATCTATGTAAGCGCTAAGACCTAAATAGGTTTTAAGCCCCTGTATGCTCTAACCTGTGCAAGCTCTAAACTAGTGTATGCTTAATGCCAGTGTATGCGTAATGTTAGTGTATGTACTAAACCTGGGTTTGCTCTAAGCCAGTGTGTGGTTTTCGCTCATAGGAGCGCGAGTGTGTGGTTTTCGCTCATAGGAGCGCGAGTGTGTGGTTTTCGCTCATAGGAGCACGAGTGTGTGGTTTTCGCTCATAGGAGCGCGAGTGTGTGTTTGGCAGTAGTAAATGCTTCGAAGGGGTGTATGTCTGTAAAGTGTATAAAGCCAGGGTGTATATGTAATGAGCTTGCCTGTTATGTGTATGTAACCTCTGTGACTGTTATGTTTTGAGAGCTTGTGTTTTGGTTACCTGAAGTATGGTTTGTTTTGGTTTAATTAAAGGACTTTTTATGTTGGAAACAACCTCTATGCCTGCCCTCATGTGCCCATGGCAGTTAACTACAGCCCGAACCATTAGTGTTGCACCTAAGTTCGTGACAAACCCAAGCCGTGTCACATGATTTTATGACGTAGCATTATCACTGACTGAATCATGTTCTGCTGGCGGCCATAGTTTTTTAAAAGAAAACTCTTTTAAACCAGGTAAGAAAGCAAACTCATCATTTCTATGTTAAATGTATCGCTTCCATGAGCAAATTTATGATTTATGTCAGGAACAATTACTTTGTAGATTGAGTTTTGTGTCCGTGTTTGCTAGCTAAAAACACCTATATTACCTAGCATTAGCTAACTAAGGTGGTTATTTTCAAAAACACCAGAGTTTCTACGGTAAGACGGCTGTGCCAAATTACATTAAATAAATTATATTTAAATACTATTGATTGAAGATGTAAAAATTGATATGAAAGTGACCTAAACATAAAACAAGCCAAGTTTGGAATAAATGCTGTTTGTAGTGTACTTATAGTTATGCTTAAAACCTTCTGGACTTGCTAGTGTGTAAGTAATGTAATATCGCCAAAACTATACTGTATTCCCTCATATGAAACGGGGCATTAGCACATTTCCCTGAGATACTGGGAACATTCATGACATGTTTTTAACGTTATCAGTAGATAATCCCTAACACTGGTAGCAATTTTTGACACATTGTTTAACGTTACTACAAAGTAAAAGTACAACAGTCACCAAGTCGATTGTTATATGAACTATGTAAATTAAATAAAATGTTAAATAAAACACAAAAACTGGGGGAAAAAATGTTAAACTTCCAATTTACTTGGTAGTAGTAGCATGAATTAATGGGCAGAGCTCTGTCCCACTTTCAGCTAGTGTTTACACAGACCAACAAGCTGAGGTTAGCCATTACATTATGTCATGAATAATGTTTAAAAGTAAACAGGAAATATTGATTCACTTTTGTGTTTACAGGTCTGTTAGCTTTTCTGAAGGGGCATTATTTTACCCATACTGCAGAAAGAGGTAAGTCCCAGAATGCACAAACAAGAACATTACGTGGAAAAAGATACAATAGAATTGCCGTAAATTTAGTAACTGTCAGTGTAATCTAAATATCCTAAAATAAACTCCCTCAAAATGTTCTGTTAGCATGATGAGCTAACACGTTCCTGGAAAAAGCCATATTCCTCTCGCGTTCTCTGCCCTTTCACTTATGATTATTCTAACATGATTCAGTGCCATGAGAGGGGTTATGGAGCGATGCCCGAGATCGAGGGTGATCTTGCGAGACATCTGTCTCCGACCTCGGCGTTGTCACTCAGGCCCCCAGTGCTCCTGTCCAGACCATGCCTTACATTGGCTAAAATCATCAGTACAGTTTATACTACAGGGGATCAGTCTGCAGCCGGCATGCACACTGAGTCTGCTGCAGGCATACCAGGCTCACCTCCTGCAGGAGCTGGACGAGGGAGAGGGTGTCAAGTCAAGTCAAGTCAAGTCAATTTTATTTATATAGCGCTTTTAACAATTGACATTGTCGCAAAGCAGCTTTACACAATAAAAAGAAGTAAGTCTGTATGCAATGTGTATAAATCAAAATGATAAGATTGTCCCTGATGAGCAAGCCGAGGGCGACGTTGGCAAGGAAAAACTCCCTGGGATGGTAATAGGAAGAAACCTTGAGAGGAACCAGACTCAACAGGGAACCCATCCTCATCTGGGTGATAACGGATAGCAGGGATTGATCAACTTAATAATGTGTACTGGAAGTTCAGTGTAAAGGAGATGTGTTAAAATTAAAAGGAGTCCAGTTTGTTCCTGGAGGCTCAGGTAGACTGTAGGAGATTCCAGTCCTGAGCTATCGAACAACTGAAGTCACAGGTCCCCAGAGCATCAATTGATGATAGGACAGTCTTAATGGAAACCATCCCCAGCCACCATACAAATCCAGGCAGACCACACGGGGCATCCATGCGACGAGATCTCCAACCAGAAGCAGGACTCCAGGACCAGTTAGACGGGTCCAGAGGGAAGAGGGGTCT
>JAAGKR010000135.1:0-69059 GCA_011419295.1 Clarias macrocephalus
TGGAATAGATGCCACATGAGTTCAAATAAAACACGGAGATGGAGACGAGAAGGACAGATAGAGAGGAGTGCTAAAAATAATGGCAGGTAAAGCAAACACACACACACACACACACACACATATACACACACACACACACACATATACACACACACACACACACACACACACACATATACACACACATATACACACACATATACACACACACACACACACACACATATACACACACACACACACACATATACACACACACACACACGTGGTGTGACTGGGAGTGGAGACGCACACACTGCCAGCTGAAGTCCGCAAGCTGTTAAACACGGTGTAACCCTCTGCTTTTGACTTCATCTCCAATGTTTCATTAGGTTTGACGCATTTCTCCCTTTACAGAATTCAACAATTGTTGAAAGACTTGTGTCGCATGTCTCGATGTCAGAATCCTTTGTTGTGTTATATAGCCACACTTTGGAATGTTAAACGTGCTTCAATTGAAACGCCTTAACCTATCGGGCTAACGAGCTAATGCTACCTGTATTCACACGGACGGTCTCATTTCCTAAGTTGTGCTTAAGTTGGAATGTGAAAACATTGACACTAGCGTTATTACAAAGATTAGGTGGATTTGTATCATTAGAGCTTTCCGAATTGCACTCGTGTACATTTTCTCCGTCGGGAAATAATTTTTTCACATGCGGTGAGGGTGATGATGCGTCTTACATCCGTTTCAGAGAACAAATGTCTATTTAAGTGGCACTGAAATCTGCGTTCTGATTCGGTTATAGTACCTACCAGTTATATGGGTTTCGGTAACCACCCCTAGTCATAATGTGTCGTAACATTAGGCAGCGCAAGGAGTGGCAGCAAGTTGCCTGCACACTCCATTCCCAGGTAAGGGTAGCACGTGAACGTCAGGATCTGCACATGGGCGGCGCTACGCGTACCCTATATTGTGTTTGATTTTATATACGCAGAGATCAATTTATGACAACAAATGAAGTGCCTTAAGGAATTACAGCAGTCACAAAGACAAATGTCAAAAAGTCTATGTTTTTTTTTTTTTTTTAGCCTCCTGGAGTTTAACCAGCTTGTTTCACACATTCGTTTCACACGTCTGAATGGCTCTTTTCTGCGCTGCTATATTTGGCTGTGCTCCATCTCACTGACAGACAAACACAAGCTGTGCCAAGTCTCCCTCACTAAGACAAGCACTTAATCCCAACACCTTGCTTGGAGTTTGTCACAGTCACTACAGAGTAGTCAAGTGTTTACCTTCTTACACACGGTGGCTTGAGCAACTGTCTGGTGTTATACTCTTGCAACTGTATTGATTTTCTGACAAGGGATGAAGAGGACGAGGCAACCATCTGTGAATGTTTTGGTCTATAAAACATGGCCTATGGGTGTGTTACATAATAATATTAATAATAATAATAAAAGTCTATAAGAATATATTTCTATTATAACCATAAGCAAGTTATAACTGAGCTAAGGAAACTGTTGATTGAAAATAAGCTACTGTTTAAGGTCTGAAATCCTTAACCATATCCACATCTTCAAATAAATAAATAAATAATAATAAAAAAACGTACCTGGATTGTAGTGGAAAATAATGTTGAGGAGATCTTGGTCCCCCCATGTGATGTGATTCTTGTATTTCTGGTAGAGTGGATTAAGCAAGTCCTCCCATGACAAGCCGCCAGCAATCATGCTGTTCTATAAAATCAAGATTGGCAGGTTATTTTCCTCAACAATGAGTCTAGTAGCCGTCTATCAGCCATCTGTCAACAGAGAATATTTTTATTTATGGCTCTCATGGACTTGGGCAAGTTTGAAAGAATACTGCAAGCACCCACTTTTCACACACATCTCTGTTGTCTCCGAGTGATGCTGTATAAAGGGCTTCATGAAGTAAGCACTAAAGCCTCGGTCAAGTTTTAAGGGAAAACAACCTGCATCAGATATCTGCAACGTGTTATAAAATTCCACCGTCTTCATACATGTTTAAAAATTTGTTCTTGAGCCCTGGCTGAGGTGGGTGGGGGGGCACTTATCTGAATCAGGATTTAGAAGATGAAAAAGTGTGTCTAAATTCCTGTTGACGTCGGACTCATGACAATGGAATATGGCGATGCCACCAGAGGGGGAAAAAAATGCACTGATGTGATAACCTGATCATTCAGTACATTCAGGTCATCAGCATCAGACTTCATTTCATTGCCACATAGCATTGCTGAGCCTCGACCTGACCAACTGAAGCAACCCCAGATCATATCACTGCCTCCAGAGGCTTGTACAGTATCCACTATGCATGATGGGTGCATCACTTCTTATCCTGACACACATATCACTTTGGAATAGGATCAGTCTGGACACATCAGACCACATGCCCTTTTTAATTGCTTCGAAGTCTCTGTGATCTCTAAAACAACTAAAACAAGAGAGCCAGTCACACACTACGTTATGTGCTTGGGCCAGAAAAAGTGACTGAAAATAAATCAAACCAAAAGTGCATTAAAAACCATAAAAGTAGGTTAATTAAAAACATCAAAATCAAACCACAAAAGTTAAGAATCATTAATTAAAAGGCAAAGAGTAGAAATTAGTTTTTAACAGAGACTTTCCAAAGGTTCCAAATTAAAAGCTGATATTATACCAAAAGGTAAACTGTACCACAATCCTGGATCCGGTAAAGGCTCGATCATCTCTGTTTTTATGTTTGGACCTCAAAAATCTCTAGAATATTGCCTCATTCTGCACATTAACCAGTAAAATATTTCCTGTCTAACAAAGACAATTGTCCGTCTTTGATCTTAGAAACATGGTCCCTGCCAGCAGTCTGAAGAGTCACATAAATTAGATAAGCGTAACGTATGGCAAGAAGGTAAAAGAATTTTTTTTCAATGGCAAGCTTTTATACTTTCCATTTATCTTCACTGACATGCTACTCCTCTGAGAGGGCTGTAAACTTCTGTGAAGACAGATAAAAATAATGATCATCTAACATTTCATCTTAAGAAATGAGAAGTCATCAGTGGGTCAGGGCTCTAAGGTGGTGGTAGCCTAAAATAAAACATCAGGGACTTACAAGTTACATGGAAGAAAAGTAGCAAATAGGTAGTGGATGGGGAATTAGCATTTAGACACAGTTAGTGTCTTTTTTCCTATCAAAGCTCAAAAAAGAAAAATATCCTCGGATTTCTTGCACTCCCAAATAAGTGTTTAGCTCATATGCTTCCGATAACAGACCTGACACAATGTACTTCACACACAACTGTTCAAAGCTCAAATAATAAACTACGAGGGTGTATCAAAAACTTTCAAGATTCGTGTGCTCCAGATGTGGTTGTTTGCACTGGCAGTAGAAATCGCTATTGGTGGTCTGAATGAATGTCATGACGAATGCACGTGGTCAGAATAGCACAGCTCCCGATGTACACAGGGCGATGTCTTTTGGCACACTGACTTATGAAGCTTGGCGCTCCCTGTGACTGTGCGTGCAGCCTTTTGCTGCAAAACTAGTCTTGAAACCTTTGGATACCACCTCGTATTTAGGGGAAAAAAAATAAAAATAGAACAGCAGCAAATTAAATCAAATTAAATAATTTGTTCATTTTTACATCAGTACTGAGAAACCACATTACTTCTCACCTTAAACAGAGTGCTGCGAATGCGCGTGAGGTTCATCAGCATGACCCCAGAGTTGACTCCGGTAATGCCGTAGAAAGGGTGCCTTGCAAAACGACTATACCATCCTATTTTAGGGATCTCATGCTCAGGGGCCATGGCTGCCAGCTGAGTGCTGTTGAAGGCTTTCAGAAATTTCCAAATGTCATCCATTGGCCGGAGAAAAAGGACATCTGTGTCTACATACAGCAACGAGTCTACGTCTTTCAGGATGACCTGAGGTTCAAAAAATTGAGATAAAGTTTATTAAATTAGATAGAGATGGAGAGAGATGGACAGATTAGGGAGAAAAAAAAGGCGACCCTTACTGGAAGGAAGAGTCTCTGGGCAGCACATGGCTTGAAGAGTTTTTTCCATTCCTCAGCATTCCCCACGGAAAAAGTGATTGGGTAAAGCTTGTACTGGAGCTTGAAGGAAAGCGACCGTGGCCAGCGGCTCAGCTGAGAGAGAGAGAAAATGAATGTGGTCAGGAATGCTGTCTGTTCAACAAGTCACCCGAAACAATCAGACAATTCTGCCAACACTCCTTTAGGACAAGCAAAGCGTTATCCCAAATATGAGGTCAAGAAGATCCATTTTATTAATCCTTCTTAATTTAGGTTAAATCTTCCAATCACAACTATGATTATGGTTTAGCTTTGCAATTTGTTAGATTGCACTTGACAATGCAGAAGATGTACTGGGCAAAAGTCTTAGGCACCCAAACTTTACCATGGATTATTATTATTATTATTACAATTACTTTTTTTTGTTGATACAGGAGCATTTCTGGTTCAAAAATCAGTACTCCACCACTAAATTAAATTAAATTAAATGTATTCTAAGAATTTTTTTTTTTATACATTTCAGACAAACAAAAAAATTAGTTCAACAGTTAAAGTCCTCAAAAGAACTTGAGAGAGGCTCTGCAGGATGCTCAGTAGCTCATTTCCTTATAAAACTGCACGAAATGTCACATCAAATAATGACGTCGTTTCATTAATTAGTGTTTATTGGAAATTATAGTTTTTGCCTTTTGAAGATAAATTCTTGCTGTACAGCATTTATTTGCATGTGTATAAGACATTTGCACAGTACTGTATGTGTGAGACCTAGAGGCATTTTTCCTCCTATACCCGTCAAATTTCTGGCTGATCTAATGAACTGTTACTGATTGCAATCATTAGTTCACATGAAGGTAAAGCCATTTATGATTTCTGCTACGATTAGCGAGAGACAGACAGTACTCTCAGATTCTTTGTACTAGTCGTGTGCTATCCAGTATTGCTCACACATTTTTCCTAATGAGGTCTGATAACAAAATACCACATGGCCAAAAATATGTGGACATCTGACCATCACAGCTGTGTGTCGTTCTTCTTTCAAAATTTTGCCACAAAGGTCAAAGGACACAATCGCGTAGAAGGTCATTATTTGCTGTAGTAGGACTGAGCAAAGCAAAAATTTATCTGAACTGACATTCAGAACCTCTAATTGACGTGATCTTCCACGTCTTTGTTTTAAAATTCTGTTGATCCTTTCCCCAGTGTGTTCATCTACTGTCCCCTCAGAAACATACGGTGAGTGTAGTCTTATGACTCGACCAGTCTGTGACATGGAAGCAACATTTAGGAGAACTCTTTCATTAGGGAAAAAAAAAACCTAACTTTAATTATATATTCACAGTACAAACTTTGTCAGTGATCTGTGAGGGCAAAACGTTCATTACTCATAACTGAGGTGAAATGTTCAATTAATTATGGTGCTAATTTTGAGGGCTTTATGGTATCTATGCTGTAGCATTTCAATTGACCTCGACCTGATCTACGAGGCCCAAACCTGTCACAGCATGACAAAGCGAGCTCCACGAAGCAATGGACTGCCAAGGTTGGAGTGGAAGTGAACTCGAGTGGTCTGCAAACAGTGATCCAGGTCTCCACGCCAACATCAGTATCTGATGTCACTAATATTTTTATAGGTGTATAGTTTTTGCAAAATGATGCAGACTTTCCTGTCTCTACATCCATAAACAACGTTCTCATTGTGCTTCCTGATTCATTATATGGTAACACTTCCTTATAGCCTGTGTCCAGACGAATATATGTAGCGATGAATCCTACAGTGTGTCCCTCCATCACTTACATGTTAATGATGTATACGACACAAATGACACAAGGTACCTCGCTAAAAGCTTAAATATGCCCTCTATGCCAATAATAAAGAGAGAACTTCAGACACATCATGCATGCGTGTGTGCGTGTGTGTGTGTGTGTGCGCGCGCGTGCGCGTGTGTGTGCGTGTGTCCCTCTCCTAGTTCAGGGACCAGCTGGTAAGTGTATCGAGATGTGGCGGACACATTAAACAATGCCTCAATTCTTCTCTTTTTAATTCATCTTAAAACTTAAAACACTCCCCTAAAACCCCAAAATCAACCATCAAAGAGTAGTTTAAAGCCCTTCCTGAATATTGAAGGCTGTTATAACAGAAAAGAGGGACTCGATCTGGAATGGGATGTTCAAAGCTTTCACAAAGCATGCATGAATTTTTAGCAATGGGATACGAGGACAGCTTACAGAAGCCAACTAATTCATAGCAAATAAATTATTATTGTTCTGGCCAATATATAAAGAATGATGAATATTTTGGCCGTTTTAACTGAAAGAAAAGTCCTAGCAGGTGAGAATCTGATATACTTGGCAAAGCTTTTGAACTTAACTCAAGACCAACAGACTAAAAGCTACAGAAACATAAATTAGGCACACCACAGATCATTGTCATTTTCCAATAACCTTTGCACTCCAAACTATCAAAGACAGAATTATTCCCATTAATTAATTACCTTCTTTCATCTTTATTCTTTCTTTTATAGCTTTTTGCTGCCTGCATTCTGCTTTCCTTTAAAAAACTAAACAAAAAAAAAAAACAATGTCCGTAGAACTAGCATCTAAAAGCTGCCTTGTGCTACATGTGGACGTGATCATTTTCTGCTGTGTTGCACGCCGAGTCCACATCACTATGAGACAGTTTTTTCCGCAGGGAGAGATCGCAATGTCAAAAGCCAGCAGTTGTGTCACTGATATGGGTAAAGGATCAAAGCACAAATGACGTGAAGGCTTTTTCCATTTGTTTCCATCGCGACCCTTTTGAACAGCCGCACTGAAGTGGTGCTGAGTACAAGCTGGGACGTCCGTGTCTGACTGGCTTGAATATATTAACACACTAGGGGTTGTACAAGCCACTTTGTTATGCATTTGGATTCATGAACAGTATTCTCCACTAGACAGAGCAGGTTACTACAATTCGGCAACAAATCCGAACTCGGGATTAGAGTAAAAGGGGGCAGCGTGTATGTGTCGGTTTTCGATTACACAGAATCTTCATGCATGAGACTCTCTGGAGGTTCAGAAGCAAGGACTTGACTTCATAATTTAATAAACCGAGACATTTCTCATTTAACGCTGATGTGAAATGGATGAGCGAGCATGAGACACAGCAACCAAAATTGCCTGTAGTGCATGAATGAGCATGTGTGCCCTGCAATGGATTGGCGCCCCATCCAGGGCGTACCCTACCTCATGCCCAAAGTCTCCTGGGATAGGCTTCAGGCCCCCCGTGACAGGATAAAGCGGTATAGAAAATGAGTGAGGGAGTGAATTTATTGGAAAATTTATTTAGTGGATATTCTTGAACTTTAAACAACTGCAACTCAAAAAAAAAAAAGTTGTTAAAAGCACACTGCTGCTAAGCAAATGCAAGCACTGGATTTACAGTATAACAACAAATGAACTTATCAGTGCGAAATGCAATGTGCCACAATAAACATTTAATCCCAGTTATCTCGTTTTTATTATAGCTCGAAGCCAAATTTTTAAGTGAAACTGAAATTCGATTAACTGCGCAGCCCTGACAATGAGACATGCATGTGTAGATGAATCTTGAATCTTTCTGTACTATGTGTGAAGGCACTAGGTAGTGCATTCTGCTCCGTAATGATGAAGGGTGCAAGCAAAGTGAAAAGAAAGATTTAATATTTGTCTTAGATGATGGTGCAAGACAGTGGAAATGTAAATATGTTACAGAGAAAAAGGTAAATGTGCGTAAATAAAAATAAAAAAAAAAAAAAGAGAATTCAATTAAATTTCGTTTTATTTATATATAGCGCTTTTAATGGTGGTCATTGTCGAAAAGCAGCTTTACAGAATAAAATAAAAAAAGTAAATGAGTTTGAAAAGTGTGAAAAAACTTCCTGAGATGGCAATATAGGGAGGAACCTTTAGAAGAACCAGACTAAACAGGGAATCCATCCTGATTTGGGTGGTAACAGATAGCAGGGATTGATCAGCAGTCATACTATATTTTAGGAGGCTTGAAGTTCAGTACAACATGAAAGGTGTTTAAGTTAATATGAAATCCACTTTCGTTACTGAAGGCTCAGGTACAAAAAAAAACAGTTTATGGAAATTTCAAGCCTGAACTAATGAGTGACACAGTCACACGTCATCAGAGAATTGCTGTCTACATCAGCCGGATCCAACACCATATTAATGGTCCAGTGGGACTGTCCCCAGGCACCACACGCATCACAAGCAGACCAGACAGGGCTTCCATGTGACGAGATCTCCACCCGGAAGCGGGTGACCAGGATGAGTCAGACAGGTCCGGAGGGAAAACAGAAACCCCCTAAATTGTTGTTTCATACTGTGATGTTGCCTCATTAATCTCCAAGAAACAAAGAACTTCTGAGAGGAGAAAAACTCTGGCAGACACTTTATAACTCTACAAAGGAAGAGAAGTGATTTAGGCCATTAATCAATCTGTGTGACTGCGTTTGATCAATCAGTGCCCTGAACTATTTTTAGTTCCACTTGTTTGTTCCTTCTCTGCTAAGGCAAATCTACAATGGTCAGACTGTTCTGGTGAGGTTGGATGCACACAATTGGTTACAGTATCTTTGTGCATTATAGCATTATGATTCATTTCACTGAACCTACGGGGCCACAAAGTGAGCGGCATGAAGAAATCTTTTGCCAAGAGGAAGGGGAAGAGTGGCGTAGTCGGCACAGAGCCCTGACCTCAATTCCATCACCTGACCTGACTAATACTCTGACTAAATAATGACTAAATAGTCAACACTCCAGAAATCCTGTGGAAAGGTTTCCCAGAAGAGTGGAAGCTATTACAGCAGTAAAAGGAGATGGAATCTACAATAAGTACATACACTGATAAAATATAAAAAACAAATCATTAACCCACTATGGGTAAACCCAGTAGGTTCCCCTTGTTCCACCGATGCAGCTCTGACCCTTTGGGACGCGATTCCCCAAGACCTCTGGGGGTGTGCTGTGGTGTCTGGAACATTAGCAACGTTAGCAGCGGATCCTTTGTGTGCTGTTGGATATGGGCTGGAGCTTCCATGAGACTTGTTTGTTCAGAGTATTACATGGTTGCTCGATCGGATTGAGATCTGGGGAATCTGGAGGTACGATCAACAACCTTGAACTCTTTGCCTGCTGAGCCCCATACACAGGAGGTTGTGATGCATTGGGTGTTCTGATACCTTTCTATCATAGCCAGCATTTGCTTTGCAGTAAAATGTGCTGCACTGGATTTTCCGTGGGATCAGACCAGATAGGCGAGTCTCTGCTCCCAAAAGGCATCATTGGGAGTCAATGATCCTGTCACCAGTTTACTGGAGGCCAATGATCCCGTCACGAGATTACTAGTATATAGAGTGGAACCTTGGTTCACAAACATTTTTCCCCCCATAGGAATACATGTAAATAGAACGAATCCATACGCCATCACTATGAACTATATTTAACTTTTGATGGTCACTCCACTTTTCACAGTTATTTTATCATGTGCGCGGTCTGCAACTGAGCGAAACTGATGCTGGGTGACATACTAATGCCTTTGTTCAGCTGATAGCGGCAGCATGGGATGGTGTTTCTGGGTCGTGTTGCGATGAGGTCGTGAAACTTTTTGGTCGTGACCAATGTGTTCATACTCTGGTGTGTTCATGAACGGAGGTTCCACTGTAATTGATGTTATGCTGTTTGTCTTTCGGCTGCTCCTGTCGAGAGGTCGCCACAGTGGACTATGCGATCCGCACAAAAAAAACTTGCTTTACACCGCTTCATGCACTTCCTAAGCATTTTATCCAGGCTTGGGACTGGCACTGCATCCAGTGGTTGTGGTTTGGGCACTGGGTGGGAATTGTAGCCGGGCCTTGCAGATGGCAGATGAGAAACCTACCACTGGGTCATTAAAGCCCCCACTAGTATATAATTGATAATTCACTTGCATGTGTGATCTACAGGTGTCCACAAAGTTACAGTGGCGATACAGTGTAACATCATGGAGCCTTCTGCCTTATCTTATGCCCTCACCCATAATGTTAAAGGATTTGAGACTTAAGAAGGGAAACCAAATTCAGGATGATCACTTAAGTAATTCAATTCAATTTCAATTCAGTTTTATTTGTTAGTCATTATCACAACAGCAGCAGGTTACAAATTATTAAAATGAAATTATATAAATTTCAACATAAAGAATTAAAAGTTGCAAAACAGAGCAGAATGGGGGGAAAAATCCACAAAAGAAGTGACCTTCATAATAGGAAACAAAATAAAAAGAGTTATGTATACAAGGAGGATCTTGTGTGGGTTGATAATGCAAAATTCAAACACAGTAGAAAGTATGGTAGGACCTGATGTTCCGATAAGACCTGAAGTCAAATTAAACGTATATGATTCAGCAAGAGAAATGACTCAGGCCTGCTTTTCCTGATAAATTCTTGAGCATTCGTCTCAGAGATAAGTCATCAACCAAGTGCAAGCAAGTACTGCTAAATAAAAACAACCAAATATGGATTAAAATGTGATAAAAAATAAACCACAAGCTTTACGTGATAAGGAAAGTTAAGGGCGGAGAGACAGTCAGAGCTCTAATAGAACTCTTACCTCTTTCTCAAACTGCTCTGTCAGCTCGTCCTCTGCAAAGATGTGAAACTTGATCTTCTTGATGCTGAAGAGGAGTGCCGATTTAACCATGGTAAGAGTTTCCTCCAGTCGGCTTCCACAAGCGACCACTGCAAGGTGCATGATGTCCTCGGCTCGAGGGACCTTTAATCCAGACTGGCCAAGCTCGCTCTTCTGCCTGCAGGGGTTATAACAAGGGACAAGGCTTAGAACTCTCTCTCTGCATTTAAAATGATATTATAGTTTAGCTTCAGTAGATCCAGCCTTTCAATGTCCTGTTAAGTACCTCCACTATAACAGACAATGATTGATGATATGAGGATGGACTATACACACATCATCCATGTTTCTTTCATTTTTAGGACATTACAAATGGTTTGTGCTTGTATGCTTGTGCAATACACCTCTGATCTATTTCCCCATCTTATTCTTCCAAAATGGCCTGCTTCTATCCCATAGACAGCTCTCTGGTCTGTGTTGGTTCATCCTTTTAAATAAAAAATGCAGCCTCCACTGGCGAAGACCAGGGCTCATACCAAGATGACACATTCAGACCTGTTTAAGTTAAACTAGGATTTTTAATTGCATAGGAAAAGAACACATCTCTTTATTAAAAATAATAAAATATAAAAACTCTCTTTATTTCTAAATATAATCCCCTGCACTCATCCTAGCCTTTCACTAGTGCTTGGATACCATCAGGCAAGAAAGTTCTCAGTACACCGCAGCCATGATTGCACTGCCTGCTTCACGTCTGAAACGCTGGCCTCCCAGGAACTCCTTAAATGGCCTAGACATGAGAAAATTGCTTGGGGTGAGGTGAAGTACCAGCAATGTGACAAACTCCCAGCTGAGTTCCTTGAATGTGCCAAAAATTGGTGTTTGTGAATGATCGTGAATGATACAGTTCGCAAAGACAGATAGAAGGCGTCTCTTCCGCAAGGTGGCGACAAGTTATCTGTCAAGGATCAGGCATTCTACTCGCTGAATGCTCACGGGAACAAATGCAGTGGGGTCCGAGCCTTTCAGACGGGATCATCATTCATGGGTGTACGGCCTTCTTTAAAAAAAAAATTGCACCATTCAAAATTTTTTTTACTGCAGCTAAATCAGCTGTAAATCAGTTTTATGCTTCATTCATAAGAAACTTCATCAAAAGTTTCAGATTGACTTAAACGCCCCTTTCATGAACAACAAACACCTGTCATTCACATGTTCTAATATTTTTAATATCCATCACTTGAAAAAGATAAACAAATCTAGATATAAATATCAGGGAGCTGATGTATATTCTCAAATTCCACATTTGTTCTCAGATTTGCCATTACAATATTTCTACAGGAAGCAGTATAAAATCATAAAAATTATGATAAAAAAACATCATAAAAAGACTACTAAGCAGTGTAACATAACTTTTTTTTTACTAGCATAATCTTTTCAACTTTGCTGAAGCATTACAAATAATTTCAAAAAAACGCCTATAAAACGTCACACACAAACTAATAAAACAAAATCTTTCATTTCACTTAATCATCATCCACATTAAAGCTTATACTTTGAGGAGCACAGACTGTACAATGTTGTGTTTCCTTTGGATTTGATTCATTTTTAAACAGCATTAGAGAATGTTTTTTAATTTTTGAAGAATAAATGTTCATATACATTTGATTATAGCACACAATGTTGTCACCTGTTCATGTGTGAAAATGATTCACCATGCTCCGAGAACTATTTCACAATCTGAGTCCAGGAATATGTGTGTGACATCAGGAATGGAAAACCTCCATTCATGTGATAACCTGGCCATTCAGGTTCTCAGCAGCATTCAAGTGCTTTATTACTTCTAATTATTATTCTGTTGAAACTCGTCAGAACCTTAGAGGAAAAAAAAAAAAACTACAGATGTTGACTGTCTTGAGTCAAAATGTTTAAATATTCAAGAAATTTTTACAAATTATACTAATTTTCCTGAACAGAAAATTGGTTTCATAAAAGTCACACAAGGAGTAGGGTCCTTTTGACCATTTTCTGTTTGTTGAACTTAACAACGAATAAAACACTAATTAGGGATATGAAATCTGCTTGTCTCTAGTACCTGGGCTATCGATTTGTCCACCTCTGCAAAATTGGCTTGGAGTCAGGGCTCTCCATATCTTAAGCAGATGCTGCACCCATCACAATTGGTAAACTTTCCAGCACCGCAACCAGAGATGACCTTGGGGATGCGGTGCTCCATTTCTATTAGGATTTAGTTAAAAGAAACCAAGGCATAAGACTAAAGAGAAGGGATGGAGAGCAGACATCAAAAGACTTTTACAGAAGAAGGCGAAGTTAAAAGTCATCCATAGACCTTGATACAGGGGAGAACAAAGCTGAGAAGTGAACAAAAATGTGATCGTTTTTCTGTCTGTCTGAGACCCGATCACACTGCACACCTTAGGCACTAAGACGACCTGCTTTTAAGATTTCAGTTTGCCCTCACAAAACATGTCTCAGAGAGAGAGAAAAAAAAAAAAACTATCTGAGCTAAAAGCTAGGTCAGTGCTCCAACAGATCGCAAGGCAAGGAAGTTAAACATAATTGCTGAAAAACTTGCAGTACTGAAACATATTATACACGGATTCAAATCTAACGCGAGGGTGATGATCAGTGACCACGCATTCTGATAAAGTACTGGCTAATAACCTAATACGCTTTATTTCTCTTATACAGCAGTGGTCTGGCTATAAATACAATTTTAACGTCTATAGTTTTAACTATCAGCTATAAACAGTTGTCCCATTAATGCATTTGCAAAATCAGTACTTAAATTAAAATTTCGCCTGGATATTTTCTCTTTTTCACGCCAATCCTTGTAAACCCTAGAAATAATTGTGTGTGAAAATCCCAGTAGATCAGCAGTTGCAGAAATACATGCCTGGCATTAATGACCATGCCATGTTAAGTCACTTAAATCACTTTTCTTCTTCATTCTGATGCTCTGTTTGACCTTCAGCAGATCGTCTTGGCCATGTCTACATGCCTACGTGTTCAGTTGCTGACGTGATTGGCTGATTAGATATTTGCCTTAATGAGAAGTTGCATCGCTTATTACATGCACGTCCCTTCTTACCCTGATGCTCCCATCGGACTGGAATAGGATCAATCCGAACTTGATATCAGTTCACATACCCATGTTCCATTGCTTCAGATTCCAACCTTTATGCTCCCTAACAAACTAAAGCATTTAAACCACAAAGCATGTGATTTAATTCTCATCACATTATACGTGTATCCTAATGCTCTTACCTGTTTCACTATCAAACATGGCTATTGTTTTTACATACCATGCAATTTAACCGACTGTTTAAGTGATGTTTGTCCCCAACCTCAATTCTTCCACAAAACTGACAGCTTAGCACTATGCTTCCAGGTTGTGATAATGAGTTGAAGGATTCTTAACTCTCAATATTTTCTCCCTTGTTGTTTTCTTTGCCTAATAACAGACCAATAATTTGACCCTTCTGAAATGGTGACTTTTTTTGGCCAGGCAGAGTGTATATGAACACGTACAATCGCTTATAGAAACTAATATAAAAAACAGACTGCATTCAATCACATTAAAACATTAATTTTACTTTTTTACCAAAATGAATGGAGAAAATAACCAACACTGGAGGTAGTTATTAATCCGTTTCTCCACACAATATAATTGTTTTATTTTACCAATTTGACTGGCAATATAGGCTTATACAAAATGATATAGCAGTAACTACACAAACTTCCATCAGAGTATCTTTGATACTCAGATTACCAAATTAGCCGAGTTGGACTGTTTTTGATTTACATGATCCTGGATTTGCCCGCCTTTTGAAGGAACAGGATTATCCAGTATAACCAATACTATATGCCTTTACATGCTTGCATCTAATGTTACACAAAATGTGAACAAGGAGCATACATCGCAGTTAGGAATTTCTCTCACAATGGATAGATATTTTTTGTTAGCATGCAGATGTGAGATATATTGCCACCGCCGTCCACACCGCAACTATAGGAAAATGTATCTGTTGCAAATTGAAGGAAGGAAGACAGAACTATTCCTACTTACTATAAATTAATTGTGTGCCCATGTGAACAATATACTGGGTCTCCGGAGTGAGACAAACATATATATAAAAACGTCTTCCTTTGGTCTATTTTTCCATCGGGAAAGATGTCTGTGCTTAAACTGACCAGTCAGATTTGTCCCACTTATGGCAGTGTAGACTTTCACCAGCTCAATGCTCAGTGAAGCAGAGGATTAACTAACTAAACTGCTTCTCTGTACGCCATTGTGAGTTTCTCGCTACAGCAGACTCTGGACAGCAAGTTCAGGCATTGGGGAACAAGTGCATTTCTATAGAGACAGATGTTAGCCTGTTGCTGTTGTTTCATATCTTAGAAACTGTAAGGGCTAGCTAGAGCTTTGTTTTTGTTCACTGTGAATAGCGATGGTTTGAGTGATCCGTGTGTGAAATTTGTTCTTTTTTAAAACTCTGGCCGCAGTGGCAAATTCAAATACGTTTGACAAGAACAACCCGCTTGTACCTCTTATCAGAGATGGGGGGGAAAAGATAAGAATCGTGATGCTTCAATGAATCCTTGTGTGGGAGTTCACATATCGGCACACTTACTCAAACAGATTTCTTGGGGCCCAAGCACTATGACATCAGCACGATGACATAATGGCTATTACATCATCATCATCATCATCATCATCACTATGATGGTGCTGATATCTGAACGCGTTATAGTGTGAGTAGGGCCCTCTTGTTCTTGTAAGGATTTTTCCTCCTCTAGAATCCGGGGCTTTTTGGGGTCTTAACATTCTCAAAGAGTCAAAATATGCTGCCATTAGGATATATATGGGAAAACCGGGACACATTTAGAGCTGTCCTGTTGCGTTCTGAAAGCTTGCTTCTCTAAAAATCTTTCCCTGATTCCGGATCAATCGTGTGAAGATGGATCCCCTGCTTACAACTCCAGCCATTTCCGTATACTTATTCTGTTTTTTCCCCCGACATTTAGACAGACTGCCCCGTCACCACAGTAACAACAGAAGCACAGGATGGAAAGGTCACATAAGAGGCATGGGGGGCGGGGGTGGGGGGTGAGTAGCTTGTTTGCATTTAAAGCAACAGACATTAAAACAGCTTGTTTGGAACAAGAGTAAAACAGAGGGATTTCCATGCTTGCCAGAACGCATGATCTGAGAGGTATTTCAGCTGGAAAATGAACATGAACATTTCAAAAAGGACAGTAATACTTCACCTTTAAACTGTAACCTCAACATAGCAAGCTTGCCATGAACACAGCAAGCTTTATGACATGATTTCCCTTAACCATATTAAAGTAGAGGGAAGGAAGGACTCATGGATGGATGCTTTATTGATCAAGAACTGCACATATTTCTACACTCTGCATGACAGAAATGTTAGATAGAAGTTTAATCAACTCTTAGTGTCCTGTAACATTCACATTATTCAGTCACTAATTTCCTCCAAATTTTGATAGATCTGCCCATTCCAAGCCAGACGGGAGTCTAGAACAACTCGCAGAACCGTTTATTTAATTATTTTTTGTTTATATACACTATATGGACAAATGTGTTTGCATCTTGGACAATGCTGTGCTTCCAACTTTATGGCAACATTTTGGGGAATGACCTTCTTTATTCCAACATGACTATGCCCCTGTGCATAAGGCAAGGACTATAAAGGCATGGTTCGATGAGTTCGGTGTGGAAAAACTTGACTGGCCTGCACAGAGCCCTGACCTCAATCATATCGAGCACCTTTGGGATGAACGGAAATGGAGATTGCGAGCGAGGCCTTCTTGTCCAACATGAGCTCTACACAATGAATGGGCACAAATTTCCACTGAAACACTCCAAAATCTTGTGCACAACCTTTCAAGTAGAGTGGAAGCTGTTATAGCTACAAAAGAGGGACTGACTCCATATAGTGTATGCTTGCATTTTGCCATTCCTCTATAGTCCTGCAGGAGGCTGCTTCAAAGTGCTAAGTTTCTTTCGAATAGAAATCAGATGTATCGAATCGGGATATTTTATAGAACCATGATACTAACAATATGACAATACAATATAAATCGGTATTTGAGCATCATGAGATCATTGTACCGTGTGATTCCCATCGCTAGAATGAACAGGACAGCTCTGTTCATTATTAATTAGAAATCAAAAAGTTAAAAAATATCCACTTTCTAGCCTAGTGCTTTTGTATATTAAATATTTTATCTTATATTGAACTTCCAGCCTCCTAACACACAATATGACTGCAGATCAGTCCCTGCTATCTGCTATCACCCCAATGAGGGTGGGTTAACTGTTGAGTCTGGTTCCTCTCAAGGCTTTTTTCCATTGACATCTTATGGAGTTTTTCTCCACCACTCAACTTGCTCATCAGGAACAATCTAAAATTATGAACACTTTTCAATATCATTTCCATAAATGTTTTGATTCTGTAATGCTTCTGTGTGATAATAAATAAATTGTTAAAGTCCCCATATAAATAAAACAGAATTAATAAAAATTGTATTCAGCATTTCATCCTAAGCTGTAATTAGTTTTTTCAAATTACGTCATCCTGACTTGGGTGTGGACGACACGTTTGGGTTTTGTTAGCAACATGCTAACAAAATGCCCGGATGAGTGATATATACAATATTTCTTTCTAAAACAGCGAACTGTATAGTCACTGTTTCAGATTTAACTAATGAATATGTCTGGATTAAAGCTAATAACCGCATATACAGTATAACCCAGAACGCTTTACTTTGTTTATTCATGGTCCTCCGTGTAGACATGTTGATTTGCCGTCCAAAAAAAACCCTTAGATTTGGGAATAATGCGCCATGTCAATTTCATTATTTGACTATTTCAGGAACGTACGGCCAGTTTGGCTCTATTTACAAGTTTATATGTTTACATGTTAAATACGAGGGTGAGTCAAAAATTATCAACACTCGGTCATATTAAGACTCCTGTTGGTCCTGCTTTCCGTTCAAGGATCCTGTCTCCCCAGTAACTGCTGTGCAGCTGTGAACGAGTCACATCAGTTTATCTGTAACAGCGGTGTAAGATCTGCAAACAAATTTTGAACCGATGCTCTACAGAAGGTGAATGTTTCTTAAAGAGAATCATTACTAGTGATGAGACATGAGGAAACATCCTCAATCGCTGACCAATGAAAAAGTTCAAATGTCAACCATCTGCTGGAAAATTGATGCGTACAGTTTTCTGGGATTCTCAAGGGTCAGTATTGGAACAATATAAGGAAAAATGTTCAACAATCAACAGTGCTTGTTATAGTCATATGCTTTTTGAAGAGCTGAAGCCTAAACTTCAAAAGGACTGCTTTACAAGGGCGTCTATGTTGAGGTGTTAAAGTATCCTCCCTATAGTTCTGATCTTGCTCCATTGGACTTTCATCTGTCTGGTCCCTTAAAGGACAAAGATTCACTTCTGATGAAAAAGTGAAGATAGCGGTGCATTCCTGAAACAGAGCTCAGCCTAAAACACTTTAATGGGGGAATGTGAAAGCTTGTTGACAGATGGATATAAATAAGAAGATTATGTCAAAAATTATACATGTCGTTTCCAAATTTTTATTAAAACAAATTCTAAAGCCAGAGCACAGATAACTTTTGTACAAAGAAATGTCATGCTATTTTTTCCCCACTTCACTGTACAGACTGTACATACTTGTATACTTTTATACTTGTACACACTTTTTACTAAAATCAAGTATAGATGCTCCTCAGATGCCAATTCTATCCACTTGCTTACACACATTTGTCATGTAGTTCAAATGATCCAAACGATCTAATGTTTTTTTTTTTTACTCAACACATCATGGAAATGGGAAATGAGACACTAAGAATGAGAGACGCTATATTAGCTGGCCCACATCAAAGAGGAGAAGTTTCATCAAATGCAAAGGAAATCTACGCGCTATAAACCATGTACAGAGTTCAACTGAAATCCCCCTGAACAGCATGACTACAGCTTTGCCAACATGTGTGGTACTTCCCCATATTATTTTTGAGCTTCTTTACTTCCTTTATTCGGGACTTTAAATATCACCATATATTTATGCTGCTCAGACATGCTGACGTGTAAATATATTTCACCCTAACGAAAATCAACAAGAATGCATTTACAGATTTGGAAATCAGGGCATTTTATTTGCGCAGTAGACATGCAGCACCAGCGCTGGTTCTTGCGTCACTCATTCAAAAACCTGAGTCTAATTTCACTGCGACTTTTGTTCACCTCGAAGGTTCCACACTTTTTCCCCCCATGTTTTCACACTTTACTCAACTGAAGCTCGAACGGTGCTTTGGGGGAGGAAATGGGTGTGCACTTTGACATACAAACCAAAAAACTGCAGACTTTTTGCTTGTCAATCGTTAATGTTTGCAGTGTGACAGATTGTTCGATCTATCTGTATCAAGTAGATACCCAAAGCACAGACGTATATAAACTGCATGGGCCCAAAAAAAAAGGCCAATTCATAAGGGACGAATTATTGAGCTGCATCAAGCAACGAAAACAATGAGATAATTTTAACTTATTGGAACCGAGTAAAGAACGCTTAAACAAACGGTTTAGGCCTGGGAGGATAGTGCTGAACCGTCAACTTAGTGGAAGAAATGCGGTTGGAAAAATAAAATCATGAATGAGGCTCACTTAAATACTTGAAGTCGAGTGGTTACAAATCACCAAACCAAACCTCAGCTATGTGCAATAGTGAAACCAAGAGCATTTTCATACAAACACACAAACACACACACACACACACACACACACACACACACACACACACACACACACAATGTGATGAAAACTCAAAAGAATTGGGTCTAAACAACTAGCCATCAAAAAACCACTTGTTAGTCAGACTAATCAGAAAAATGCTTTTAATTTGTTAAGAAAGAAAGATTGGATTTTAACAATGAAAAGGGTTCATGTGGTCTGAGGAGTTCAGATTGACCATATTCCAGAGTGATGGGTGCATCTGGGTAAGAAGGGACGCATATGAAGTGATACACCCACCATGCATAGTGCTCACTGTACAAACAGTGTTCTATATAAATAAATAAATAAATAAATAAATAAATAACTAAATAAAAATAATAATATATATTACTACACATATTAAGATGCTCAAATGTATTTGTGACTACCTCTCCAAAGACAAAGACGTGGAAATGCTGAGAGCGCGAAAATATTACTGTAATCCTTGCACAGCCTGTACATTTAAACCGTCCAGCTCTTCACTGAGCATAAACGAGCATGCTGGCTAAACTTCTTTATACGAGATAAGAGAACTCCACGGCACATAACTGAACTATTTTCCGAAAACTTTCTGCCTTGGTAGCGGGGGTACCAACGGGACACGCTTCATCACCAGACACATTACCAGGCCGGGGTAAAGACTACATCTACATAAGAGTCGCCTCTCGCAGGGTTTCATGTCCTCATTTATTTTCCATAGTCTGCTTAAGTGCACACAATTAGCTCATCCTTTTAGCTTTAGTTAATTGGGCCGCTGGGTAAACATAACATGGCCTATCTAATGAATTAACGATTTGTCTACCCGCTGCTCCATTTTACCCATGAGGCCTTTACTTTCTCTCTGCAGTCAATAAAAGGAGCAGATTTCATTTGAAAATTATGCCTGGAGGAGTGCATGCTGAAGACATGGCGGCTCAGCATTTAAACCAGATCACTCGCTCGTGCGTCTCTGCCACACAATAAAGCCGCCACAACGACTGGAAAGGCTTCTTATTCGCCGGCTTCGCTCAAGAGGAACATTCTCAGAAAACATGATATTATTGCAGTCAGTTCCAAGAAGCTAAATTCAGCCTTTCTGTGGTCACTCAGTTAAACACACAGAAATATGACAAATGAGATTTCCTTTCTGTTCTAAGCTAAACAACTGAGGACAAAATAAAGAGAATACTCTGGACTCTAATCAAGGACTTGCCAGCACAAAGCTGTAAGCTTTCTTCGCTCAGGTCCGAGCAGCACGGAATGTTCGCTGGGCTGACTGCGAAAATATTTGCAGCACATCTGGAAACATTTAACACGATGTTATTTGGGAAGAGGAGGACCAGAAGTCATTCTTACAGGGCGTGTGCGTACAGCAGGTAATAATCAGGTAATGCCTTGCTATAACGAGACACAGAAGAAATAAATTCCAGAGACTTTTAAAAATTATTTTAACAAAAGGTAGTAATGTGCAGAAAGTGCCTCAGACGATGGAGCAGCCCTGAGCAGAAAAGACAGGAAAAATAAATGTCCGTCTTCCAATCAGAGAAAATCCTCTCACTGAACTCAGGAGTCCAGCCAGCATTTGTCAGCAGGCTTTTTCCACAGCAAATCGATCGACGGCCAACTGAATTAACACTCGTCCACACACACACACACACACACACACACACACACACACACACACACACACACACACACACACACACACACACAATCCCTGCCTGCCAAAGGCTGATTTTTCTTGCCATTCTTGGCTGTGAATGAACTGCAAAAGCTGGTGAGTAAAATCAGAAAAGTTCTTTGCTTTACTAAGGATAGAAATTGGAGTGAGCAGAATTACAACTCGTTCAGATGCTTAGGGCGAGTACGGGGAAAATATAGAATAGTACAGACAGACTGACAGACAGACAGCAGGGTGAAAGTGAGCGAGAGAGAGAGAGAGATGGTTAGAGAGATGACATGTCTATGACTGTACGTAATGTTCCTGCCACGAACCGGCACATTAGCCCCCTGGGACACGACGGCAAAAAGCATTTGTTTAAAAAACCGCTTCTTCGGGAACTGTGGAAATGTTTCCCCGATGCTAGACAACACTAGAACAGTACAACAAACCTGATGGTGCAACTGCGCTTCACCCGTAAAACTTTAATCATGTGACTGATTCATGCAGAATGCACACAAAACAACTTGAAAAGGAGGCAGAATACAAGCCGAGCCTCTAGCTACTAAAAAAAAGAAGATACAAAACAGGATTCCTTGAAAATTAAAAAAAAAAAAAAAAATGTGCAAGACAGATGAAGAACAGAGAAACACATGGGAGCGATACAGCAAAATACCAGACGAGATTTTTGTGGTGCACAATACGTTTTCTTATTGCACATTCACACTTATTACTGTAACCCCTTTGATTCATTTGCTATACTGTCACATGTAGACATCATGGGGGGGGAGGGGGAGGGGGGAATTGTGGTTTATTGTTTTATTCTTTTTATTTTATTTTATTTTTTTTATGATCTGCCTATACAAACCGCATGAAGGTGATAAACATGCCAGGGTTTAATTCAGATAGATTTAACCCTGCACACTTATGGAGGCGGAGTGTTCTGAATAAAGCTCTTTTTCCCTTTATTTTGTAAATATCAGCACTGTACTGAAAGTAATGCAAAAGTGGGAATAACTTTTTAAATTCTTTTGAATGGCCCTTTGTCTTAGTTGATAGACTTGCACTGTGCTACAGAATGTTTACGGAGATGCCACCATTGACAAGAGTAACGCAAACAGTAGCATGAAGACGTTTAAAGAAGGAGAAACCAGCACTGAAGACGAACCATAAAGCCTGAGACCGTCGACTATGATTTTTCGGGAGGATTCGAGAGTTGGGTTCACCGATGGCACAAATGCACCACTTGTGAAGAAGATTGTGTTGAGCAGTATAGAGAAAGAGTTATTCTACCGACATGTGCCATTTGAATAACCTACTGTATGTCAAAAAAACCACAACAAAAGAAAACACTTATACCCACTTTTGCATTACTTTCAGTACACAGCGCTCGTATCAAAAGCCTTTAAATGAGGGACAAATTAAAGAAATCAAATGTTAAGCGAGGATGGTGTTATAAACACCTGATAATACTGTGATAATGTGTTTGTTAGATCACACCACTGTCGAATTCACACATTTGATTGATGAGAATTAATGTTCAAGAACTGCAGCACCGTTAAAAAGACGGTTTAATATACAGCAGTTTGGATTGGATGCACCATTTTTAATGCTTTGAGTGCTTTATTTTTAGTATAACTGTATAACTGCTTTTATTAAGTATGACTGCATTGGGAGGTTTCACTGTGTATCACTCCACTTGTCACTCTGTCACTAATGTAATATCTAGTTTCAGTGTGATTGTTGTTTGAATGCAAGATATGTAGCGAGTACACAGCGATGGTGAGACCAGTGGACATGGTAAACAATAAGGAAGGAGAAGTATTTTACAGCGAGTGACTTTGACGAGAATGCACAAATCACGTGGCAATAAACAAAACATTCAGCCACTTACTTTATATTAATTTATTATGGACACTGTTGCAGGTTACTATAACCAGGTGTACGTTTCCCCCTCAGTTTAAGGTTTATGTAAACAGTTCTAGCGGCACAATCGTAATGGGCAAACTTCCTGTGATGTCACCCATAGGTATTCTGAAGAATTTTGAAGCTCAGCTGTGAGAGCCAGGTCAATCCATAAATGGGCAAATGGGCGGGAACAAAATAAGCCTGGTGGCTGACTGGACCATGCCTGCTTCCTTTAGTTACCACAAACTAGCTAGCGTAGCTAAAATACTAGGTGAGGGGGGCAAAATTAATATATTTTCTTATATTACTTTGCATTTGATTGAACTCCATCATCCATCCCCTTCATGTGGTCTCGTGTCAACTATTCCAATTCTTGTAGTCACTTAACCAGCAACATTAAACTATATCCAGTTAGCTGGTTAGCTAAAGTGAAGCATAGCAGACAGCTAGCAGTTTGACACCTGCAATGCACCCACGGCAATTATTAGGGATGGGAATCACCCGACACAATGTCCCTATATGTTTTAGACTTTAGACAATTCTAAACAAACCTACCACACAGGATCCAGTGCTGCTAATGTGTGAATAATTTAGAGCGCGCCACCTGTAGGACTGTAGAGGAATGGCAACATTCCATTACTTCAAATGTAAACAAATAAATTAAAAATGCATTTTAAAAACTTGATTTTTGAGTCAGTGTGGCATCCGGGCTCTACTAATTCTGCATAATTTTATGACTTAATATAATTTTCACTGACAAGTTGAATAAAAATTCACGCCTGTACAGTTGTCAAATGGGATATTTAGCTATGGATATCAAAACCGTTTTCTGTACCAGGCTGAAAACACGTTCATTTTTGTTGTAAAATCGCCCATTTTAATATGTGGGCCTATGAGGGTTGACTCACTTTTGGAGCAAGAAGTGGCATTTAATGAACTGCATATTTTAGCACTTTTTGTTTACAACTGGAGGTTGCCCCCCATAACTGATTTATTTGTGGTTAGCCCACCACACTATCAATATCAAGTGGGTTGTCAATCTCACCACTACATGCAATACAAAACTTAATGCTTAATAAATTTTTAAACGCCTAACAATTCATTTTGTTAAGAATCCAATCATTAACATCTCTAAAAGCTCACAAATATGCAGATATACTGAGTATAGGCATAGCTAATTTAGAGCCATGTCAACATCCACTATGACCGCATCCTTGCTCACACGATACAGCTACATTCTAATGCAGTATCGTTACCATAGTAACGACTGGCATGGGGATTTCGGTAGCAGACGATCCACATAAATGAATCTTAAAAAATTTTCATAGCTCATATGCTGAATGTTACAATGCACAATGTTACATGGAATTACAAGCTGATAAACTAATAGGCAATTGCTGAAAATAATTAGCCACTTACCAGTTGCTGATTATTTTCCTATAGCATTACACCGAACCCCCTCTTACCCCCCTACATATTACCAAATCGAGACCTTCCAGTCCATCTTCCTAGTTTAAATGCTGACTTTCGAATAGCTAGACAATATGCTTTTATAAGCTGTATCTTTTACCCTGAGATCTTTTTATAACACAAGTTATAAACAGAATATATAGGTTACAATTTGTGATGAATCTTTAAAGTTGTAAAATATTAAAACTATTGTAATTACTGGCACACATTTCTGAACAAACTGATATATCATGATACATAGTGTTTTACTAAAACTCCTTCAAATGCAATATGCTATTTTTGTCATATCGCCCCATATTACATGCAATAAGAACAGCAACAACAAAAGTCATACTTTTATACAGACTGCACATGTGCAGCAAGAGCACAGCTTCATTACTCCATCATGAACTCTGTGACTCACTGGGAGGAATATCAGCCAAAAGAACAGAGCAGAGTCCTGCCTCATGAAAGGATTAAGCCAGATCTCCAATTTCATTTAACTTAATCCAGGGGGAACGTTCGAAGCGCTTTCCCGAGCCGACGCACTCTCGTCTTCTCTCTTGAGGACGAGCCTGATAAGAATTCAAGGCCTTTGGTAGAGTTCTCTGTTGTGGTATGAGGCAAAATTCCTATAAAGACTCATTCCTGAACCACATAAAAGAATTTTTTTATAAATGACGGTTTATCATTTATAGCAGATGTTTACTAAATCAGTCAATTAAATGTCACTAACGCGGAGGGCCCAGGAATGAAGAATACTGAAAAAACTGAGGTGAAAAAATAGCAGTATTAAAAGCTGTAAAGTATCTATAAAAGCCTTTGGATCAAAGTATTATATGTAAAATGGCAGTTTAAGCACAATCTAAAAACCTCAAAGGATTCATATATTACTATTTCTTTAATAGGTTTTAAAAATCTTCCAAAGTGCATGCTAATACTCCAGCTAAAATAACCCTCCGACTCTGTTTCACTCCTCCTTCAAATATGCCATTACAGTGTCTCTTTAAATGAGCTCCCACTAAGCCACACCCCTCCACAGAGCACCAGAGCTTAGCAATAAGCTGAGGAAGGAGCTTTTCTCATATGAGGTCACAAGAGGGGGAAATCTAATTATCTTGTTTAAACCCTTGCCAATACAAACATGAAAAAAAAAAAAAAGACAAAAAGTAGGGAGCATATTTTCCTGCACTCCCATCTGAATGTCTAACGTGATTTCTGCATAATAGGGCCCCTTTAAATAGTTTTGAAGAAATGCTTTTTTTTTCTTCTTCTTTTATTCACTGAAGAACCTCACATCATGTCTTTAAAATGAAGAATGCCTTTAGAAAGCTATCCAGGGACTATCCAAAGAACCCTAGCATGCATTACCACATTTCAGATTAATCCTTCACGTAAATTATTTATGCAGTTCATCCATTTACACTTCCACTAAATCTTCTGCGAATACTTGAATGTCAAGCAGCAATGTGCATCAGTTCCCACTCACTAGCTGCTTGATCGTCGTCCTCGTCTTGCACTGGCGTTCAAAAACACATTTCCCAAAGTGAGATGCACACGCTTTTTTTTTTTTTTGGTCAAGAATTTGTGACACCACTTCAAGCACTTTCAAAACAGCCTGGATTTCAGCTTGTTAGCACACACACATAAACGCACTCTTCACCTCTCACTAACACTCGACAGTAGCTCAAGGGAAATGATGCGATGCCTCATCAGGGACTTGTTTGTCAGTCGCAGCCTGGTAGGGCAGGAAGTCTGTCCGAGGGAGGATGAGCGCAAAACGGAAAAAAACAACGACTGTAAGCAGTGATCATAGCTAAATCAAACAGGTCATTTATTTTACCCTTAATGGTATTTTCCATATAGCACTTCCTTGTCCTCCTCATGTGTAAAGGATTTATTCAAAGTGACACTTTCCTGTAGTGACTAAAGCCTGCCCGTGTGTTTCAGTGATAGATGTGCCCTGTGTGTATGTCTGAGGAAACAATGAAGGTCAAAATCCAACTAAACAATACCTGTTGAAACAATTCCTGTTTGTGATTTGTACAGCAAGATGTTAATTTAGCCTCATCGCATCAAGGACCCGTAGGCATGAACGTCTGCATCAGAGGAAAAACAATGCCATCGATTCATCCACATTTAATTCAGTAAAGCTCACAATCGCTCCTTTCTGCAGCCCTCTGAATGAAAGCAGCGGCTGCCTGAGTGGATAACGCCGTTCCAAATCAAAACCGGTCACAAGGGAGCACGCTCGCTCAATTAGACAGAACAAGCCGATCATTGATTTTGGCCTTTCCCTGCCTAGCTCACGGGAGTCCTTCGGAAATGATTTGGTTCTTTCCAAGGTGACCGCGGGTCAATCCTGATCACAATAATCATCTGATAAATAGACCAGACAGTGCGTATTATGCTAGCATGAACCGCCATGAGACCTGAGAACAGAACTGACACGATTAAGATGAATTAAAACATCTTATTAATTATAGAGCAACCATCATAGACCACAAACCTTAAAACATTACAGTGTGGACCTTCAAATACGGTCATAATAAATATGGTATAAAATGCTATGATTCAAATGATTTTAGATACACAAACAGGCCATAATTCATTTTTAAAAGCAAGCCTTAAAACAAGAACCTATCTAGATACAGGACACACACTATAGCTGGAAAAGATATCGCTTTAATGTCAGCAATGTATTATTATTTTTGACTCTTTTGTGAGAGTGTAGTGTTGCACCTCACAGCTTCAAGGGGCCGGTTCGAAACTGAGCACGGGTTATGGCTATGTGTGGAGTGTTGCATGGTCTCTCTTGTGTTTTTATGAGTTTCTTCATCCCACCTCCCAAAAACATACAAGACGGATTAACACTGCTAAACTGCACCTACACAACCAGTCAAAAGTCTGGACACACCATCTAATTCCATGGTGTTTCCTGATTTTTATTTAATTCTACATTGTAAAACAATGCTGAAGTCATCAAAACTATGAACAGTTGGTATTAAGTTGGGTCTGCTACTTATGATCTGTAAAGTCTTTATACCAGCTCTAATCTGAGGTGCTGTTAAATGGTGGTTTTTGAGGTTGGTGACTCTAAATGAACTTCTCCTCTGCAGCAGAGGTAAGTTTTGATCTTGCTTTCCTGGGAGGATCTTCATGAGAGACAGTTTTATCATGGTGCTTGATGGTTGTTGTAAGTGCACGTGACAATACTGTTCTTGCAAGAACTATTTCAGAACAGCTGATCAACCTATCTTAAAATAATAACTGATGGTGGTTGTTAATTAGCTAATGCCATATATGTCAATTCGTAATTAAAAATAAAAAAATCCAGTATTGTTCTAGAATGTTGAAAATGAATCACTAAAACAATAATAAAACACAAAACATTGAATTAGAAGGTGCGTCCAGTGACATCGGCGTGTGAACGACGAGTGCAATCGATTGGTGTCCGATCTAAGGTGCGATCCCACTTCACACCCAGGTCTCCAGATCCACTTGCACCCTGGATAGATCTCTGAATGAATGCGTGCACAGATCCTGGGGGTTGTGACACCACATTATATAGCAGGAAACAAAGTTTTCACTCATCCTCTTGAATGTACACATGCATGAACCAGAAAGCAAAAGCAGAAATATCTGACAGGCACATCTGCTTTTCTCTTTGTATTGATTCACACTGCTGGATGATCAGGGCCAAGAGCTAACACTGCTTAGCTGCACACAGGGTCAGAGATGTCCTTGAATGCGGCTGGTCTCTAGGAAATGTTAAAGATGATGAATCCTAGCCTATCCAGACTGAACACACAAATATCTTATGAGTCTTATTGGACTTGATCAATAGGAGTCCAACTGTTCACTCAGATGATATGATGCAAGAGAGAAATCTGCATTCACACTGATGTGTGTGTGTGTGTGTGTGTGTGTGTGTGTGTGTGTGTATAAATAAAACTTAGCATTTTCTACAACTCCACCAGCCATGCATAAGAAGAAAAAGAAGCAGCAGTATTAGGAGATGAATCATGATGATAGTAGGTCCTACCTAAGCTTCGAGATCGCGCCGTCTCCTTTGTAGCTTTCTTTCCGACTTGGCCGAATCTGCTGTGGAGGCTTCACCACTTTCACGGAAACTATTCTGCCAAGTCCAGAGGCAGAGGGAACGCTGGGAAGTTTGCGGTGCTCCCTGTGCGGCGGGGGCTCGTCCGCGCTGTTCCCCCCGAAAAAGTACACAAGTAGGAAAACTCCGAAGCACAGCGCGAGCGCCACCACCTTGCAATGAATTCTCATGCTGGAAAAGTTTTCCGTGCGCTCGGCCACGCATCGAAAGCACCCGTTTAAACGTCCAAACGGAGCATCAGAGCGGGTTCCGACGGCGCTGCCACGCTCGCCTCGCTCGCATTGTGAAGATGAGCCAAGTCTACGAGCTGAGCTTAGCGCGTCCACAAACTCACTCTGCCGAGGGAGGCGGGGCAACGCCGCTTTTACCGTAATGCAGTAAAGCACTCCGGTCTTCGAAAAACCCACTGAACGTTTTTTTTTTTTTTTACTTAGTTGTCGTGACGAATTATTCTGTAAAATTAATCCAACACATATTGTTTACCATGTATCAATGTACCTCAATGACGCCTGAGTTACGGCTTTTTTGTGTCCGAATTCCTTTGATGATCTTTTTGAGGATGCGTTTCTATTTCCGGTATTACGGTACCCGCATTGACGCTGTGTGAAGCAGGAACTGGGCCATGTGTTCGTGTTATTTTCCACACTTCAGAGTGTTTTCGCGTGATATTAAGGTAGGTCTTGTTTCACCCAAATGCCGACACGTACGCGGCGTTTTTATCGCTTGTTAACTTTAAATACGACCAGATTTACGTCCATAAAACGCTGATGCTAAAAACAAACCGCCAAAGCATGATTGCTAGCTAACGCAGCAATACAAAAAGTTTTTCTATGCGTAAATCTCAATCTACTGATATGCTTTGCCATATGACATGATATGTGCATGATTTGTCCTAGCAAGGCTTTTGCCTCTAGCCAGCAATCCAGGATAGATTGGGGTTTAGATCTCGCTTACAGTGTAGGTTGCTGTATAAACAGGACACTCACACGTGCATGTGAATTCTGGATCATCCTTAACGTTAGCCATGCAGTGCTTTAGCTCCTGTGTTCCCTTCTGATCTGACTGTTCCGCAATAGCGTCACTTTGAACGAGCAGAGCTGTAACGATACACCCGATTCAGATACGACGCGTTACCGATGCAGCAGAAAAGAAACATTCCCAGACGTGAATATTTGTCTTTTGCTTCCATTATCGGCTAATTAAAATCTTCAAAATAATAAAAGTACAATGATTTAATTGATAATGTTAGTGTTTGATTAACACTTTCAGCAAAAACTCAACATGCGTGATTCAAGAGATTGTGATCCAAATTTGTCCCTAAGAAATCATGTAAATTTATATACTGTAATATGTTCCAGACAACCTTAAATTATTACTCATTTCCAACACCATTATCATATTTTTGTATAAAAAAAAAGTAAATTAAGGAAAATCTATATAAATAAAAGGCTTTGTCTGTTAAAACGTGCTGTTTCAATGATATCTTTATGTTTCATGCATCGGACATGAAACCAGTCTCAGATTTCGTCACAGCATCACGCAAAACTGTCTGACAGAATTGAATGAACCTTATTTGCTTGAAGTTAAACCTGCATTATAAACGAAATCAAAATGTTTAGTAGTAGTGAAATTAGGAGCAGTTATGTGCCAGATTGGATACATCACGTTTTGACAGTGTACTGCACAAGCAGCAAATTGTGGGCGCGTGTTAAATTGGCCACTGGACAGAATTTAATGAAACTTTTGCAGTGCTTAGATATCTGCCTAAAGTTTAACCTGCACCATGAGTAAAATCAAAATGTTGAGTAAAATTTCTCTATTGAGCTATTATTATGTTGAGCTATTATGAGGCTACGGAGAGCAGAGGTGAAGAAGGTGCAAGTCGTTAAGTCCAACAGAGAGCGCGGAAAGGAAGTGAAGATTGTGTCTGCGTTGTGCGATAAAAGCTATCAGCGAGAATAAAAGGAAAGTGTTCAAGATGGTGGCGAGACCAGCGATGCTCTTTGGCTTAGAGACAGTGGCACTGAAGAAAAGACAGGAGACAGAGCTGGAGGCAGCAGAGATGAAGATGTTGAGTTTCTCTTTGGGAGTGGCAAGGATGAATAGGAGCAAGAATCCATCAGAGGGACAACCCATGTTAGAGGTTTTGGAGATAAAGTCAGAGAGGTCCGATTGAGGTGGGTTGGACATGTTCAGAGGGGAGATCGTGAATATATCGGTAGAAAGATGCTGAGGTTGGAACTGCCAGGCAGGGGGTCTAGAGGAAGACCAAAGAGGAGATTTATGAATGCAGTGAGAGAGGACATAGAGTTAGTTGTTGTAGGACAGGGTTAGATGGAGGCAGGTGATTTGCTGTGGCGACCCCTGAAAGGGAACAGCTGAAAGACTAAGATGATGATGATTAAGCTATTTGCTCAATGTAAACAAACACCTGCCCCAATAGATATTAATCTGAAAAGCTAAACTGAATATTTTGACTGCAATAACTTAATATTTTCATCACTGAAATAACAGTGCTGAAGTGGTATAAGTGAATTTTAACAAATTTTAGGACATAACATTCTCCAATCTATTTTTTCGATTTCTCATCTGTGACTTTGAAGTGTATGTGGCTGGCAATGAAAGAAGTACAACTTAGCGTAAAAAGGCGTAACATACTCAACCTTACAAAATCTTATTTCTTTGTATTAGTAAATTAAGCAAAGTATTTTTAGCTTAAATCTTATAACTATTTCTACACACTTTTTACCCAGCAACGATGGGTGCTAACGCTAGTATCAAACAAATGGGCATTAAAACCTCACTTAACCTTAATTTATGATTCCTGTTTTTTTTTTGTTTTTTTGTATGATGAAAATGCTTCATATGGCTATACAGATTTCTTGCGAAATTTCAGTTCTTAAGGTGAAAATTTGTTTGGGAGGCCATTCGTTTGCAGTACTTGAAAGCCATACTTGAGGTAAAGTAGAAGCTTCTTACCAGAAAATGACTCAAGTCATCTATCTGAATATTATTTGAGCAAAAGTCTCTGATATTTACTGTGTTTTGGTATCAAAAGTAGTTTTTGGATATTAAATATATATAATTAACAAAAAAGTAAAACTTAAAAAAAAAAAAAAGGTGAGAGAGAATTTTGATACTGAACTTCATCGTGGCTTCTTTATAGCAAAGCATAATATGGTGTAGTTCAGGCGTCACTAAATGGCGGACCGCGGTCCAGACCTGAACCAAGTCTCCTGGACTCAGTGCTAGATTTAACATGAAACTGCAGGAACACAGTGCAAACAATCATACAGGAGACTAATCACACAACCTAAATTAAACACAGCACACTAAAGTTCAGGTGATGGACAGAGGATTAATTGCCAGTGTATTGCGTGGCAGTAATAGATAAAGCTTGAAACATACTAATTGTTTTAAATATATATATATAGACTGAATTTATAGAATAACACATTGACTGTAGACTCAGAGAACATGGACAGCAGTTAGAAATGAAGAAATGTCTAAGTTACATATGCTTATAGCTAGACTGAACTGGCAGATGGCCAAGGCAGAGATGAGTCTCGCTGTTTCGTCCAGATGTATTCTAATGACGCCACATGTTTTGGACGCTCAGCTCTTGCCCAGATGTACATAACGTATGTTTAAGAGTGAAGGCAGTTTTCATCACCACCTTGTGGTCAGCAGCAGTTCTGGTATACCACACCATGAAGTGGCTGAACAGTGAGATGTCACTCACTAGTGCAGTAGAAGTACACAGGTTTGAAGTGACTCGCTTTCATGACCCATCTTATTATGTGCGCCCTGCTTCGGGAAGTCTCAGTGGATGATTTAACAGCCACCAGATGGAATTGTATACACATTGAACAGTACATAACGGTTAAGCAAACTGTGTCTCCAATGTTTGATAGTGATTAGACAGCGTCTACAAGTCTGGAATAATGAAGGAACAGTCTTAACATGATTTTTTTTTACAGTAGCTTATAATGTACTGATATGACAGTAAATAGCACATGACAAGTAATATATTCTACCAGTATATTTTATATGCTTTATTCAGGTCTTTACAAAAAAACATACAAACAACACAAACCAAAAAAATAAAAATAAATTGTAAACTTGACCAAATTCAACAACTTTAAATAAGTTAACAAAAACTTGCGGTGCATGGCCAAAAGTATGGGGACACTTAATACTCACAGTCATATGGGTTTTCCACAAAGCTGGAAGTACGGTATTGAAGTAGGGCCTAGGGTGTGAAAGCACACAGATGCCTAGAATGTCTTTTTTACTAAGATTTTTCTTTTACTTTTTACTTGAACGAAAAGTCCTAATCCTGTTCCAGCATGATAATGCCCCTTTGTGCACATGGTTCACTCAAATCAGAGAAGAGCCCAAATGGCCTGCACAAAGCCCCGACCTGGGGCAGTGGTGGCACAAATGGCTCTGGGTTATTGATGAGAAGTTTGGGGGTTCACGCCTGAGAATCGCCAAGTTGCCACTGTTAGCCCTTGAGAAAGGCCCTTAACCCTATCTGCTCCAGAGGAGCTCTATCCTGGCTGACCCTACGCTCTGACCCCAGCTTCCTAACTAGGATATGCAAAAAACTTTCACTCTGCTGTAAGGTACATGTGACAAATAACTGAATCTTAATTCTTAGTCAATAACACTAAACACCATTTTGGCCTTTCCAAAATAGTAGACAGTGCTTTTGTATAACCCATAGCTTAGGGATGGCCAGTTTAATACCTGTCAAATACTTCTGTAGTGTATGTTTAAAAAAAGTTACAAAATGGCATCTGTATATACCAATAATTGTCCGATTGGTACCCGATAAATGATCTGTACAGTGGAACCTCGGATTGCGAGTAATGTGGTTTATGAGTGTTCAGCAAACCGAGCAAAGATTTTTAATAAATGTTTAATTGGAAACCGAGCAAGTATTAGTTTACGAGTGCCAAGTATCATGTATCACGCATGCGACTCTTATTTTGACACCGAGCGGCAAGTGATCACAACTCATTTGTTTTATTTATTATTTTTACTTTACAGCATTGATTCCGTTAGTATGCGCTCACGCGAGTGTCATTAGACAGATTTCTTTTTTTCTCTGTTAAAACAGTGCTTCCGTTGTGTGTGTGTTTGTTGTGAAACTTAAAAAGCGAGGTGGGGGGAGGGAGGAGGAGTTTTACTGTGTAAGACGAGGCGAGGGAAGGGGCTAATTCCACACATACACACACAAATACACGGCGCCTGCCCGCACAAACGGAAACACTTATCTGTCGGGATTTATTTACATTTTTTTTAAAGTGCAGGTTAATTTGTTTTATTTTTAATTTATATATTGTATCAACTATTTTTATGTATTTATTTTTTGGGGCTGTGGAACGAATAATTTGAGTTTTCATTATTTCTTATGGGAAAATTAGATTTGGTTTACGAGTGTTTTGGAATACGAGCCTGCTTCCAGAATTAATTATGCTCGTAATCCAAGGTTCCACTGTATTTGAAATAAGTAATTTCAGTAGTAAGATATTTAAGCATAATATGAATGAAGGTTATATATACACTACTATAACACTAATCTCCATAATTCCTCCAGCATTGTCCTTTTTTTAAAATATATTTTTGAGCTCTTGCATATGATGTCATACCCGTTGTAAAACCAAGCCATATTGTCAGGAGAAATGTCTGTAGTTTTTCAATGTTGAACAGTTGTTGTGTCTGGAGAATGCTACAACTTATGAGTTCAAAAAACCTGGAAGACAGTTTAATTAGTTTCTGACTGACAAAAAGAAAACGAGTTTGTGACCATTTTATCTCAGGTTGCATAATCATGAAATAAATATCTGGTAAACTTAACATAATAAGGATCCAATATGCACAATGTATTTGTGTTACATTTATTAAATGAAAGTATAGCGCATCTCAATAAATTTTATTTCATGGAAAAGTTTTTAAAAAACTGAGTATCTCAGAATGTTTTAATATTCTCTAAAATGTTTGACTAAAAAAAATAGCTGTTAATTTATGCATTCGGTATTTAGTCGTGGCTCCTTTAGCATTGCATTTGATAGCACCCTTCAGCACGTCTGTTAGGTCGGGTGTTTCTCGTCTTCCTCTTGACAGTAGTTCATAAAGCCTACTTCAGTTCAGGTCAGGTGAGCTGGCTGGCCAATCAACCTCAGTAATATCACAGTCAGCAAACGAGTTAGTGGTAGTCCTTCTGAAAAGGGGAAACTGCTCCTCCGTAATGCAAACGGAAGCATAAAGTGCTCTAAAATCCCCTGGTAGATCGCTGCGTTGACTTTGGACTTAATAAAACACAGTGAACCAACACCAGCAGATGACATTACATCCCAAATCATTACCAACTGTTGAAACTTCACACTGGACTTCTTGACATTTCATCCACACTCTGGGATCTTGATTTCCAAATGAAATGAGGACTTTGGACCATTGCACAACAGTCCATTGTTTTTTCCTTAGTCCAGGTTAGATGACTCTGACGTTGTCTCTGGTTGCTACAATGAATAGTGTCAAGCCACTTCTGAACCAACAGTCTTAGCCCATTTCCATGGGCTAATGTGTCTGTGTGTGATGGCTCTTGATGCACTGACTCTCCTTGTAAGAGCCTTAAATTGGTTTTGTCTCATCTCTGTCTCATGTACACCTTTTCCTACCACACTTTTCCTTTCTAACTTTTCATGAATATGCTTTAATGCAGCTGTCCAAAAAATAATTAATTGCAAACTTCATTAATAGACATGTTGGCACAGGCTTTACGCCGAATGCCCTTTCTGACGCAACCCTCTTGTTTTATCTTGGCTTGGGATCGACCCTGCATGTGAATTGGGTTTGGGCAAAATTGAACCTGGTCCAGGGCTGTTGTTATTTTTTCATAAGTGTTATAAAGCTTCCTAAGGTATTCAATTTGCACTTTACATAAGGCTTTTACTAAATGATAGTTTAACATTAACTGAATATCCCCGTATGATAAAACTCCCATTGCAGTGTCCTCAAAAGTGTTGTGAAGAACATGGTGTCTCATTATGTGTTATGTAAGATCTGTTGGGGTACACTTAGTCAGCAATTCATCGTTATGTGGCTTGGCAGTAATATTTGTGGTGGGAATGATTGTCAGACAAAATGGCAAATGTTTTGCTTGTGGGTTACGAAAAACTGCATACGTAATCAAAAAGCAGCCCCCCCCAAAGGTTACAATGTTGCAATCTTTACCAAATTGTTAATTTATATGGGATTTGGTACATGTGCTTATTTCTACTGGTCATTTTATAAGACATAAAATTCAGAGTATTTTTTTTCTCACTGATATGCATGCACATCATATGTTATCAACTGACATGATCGTTTCAAATGGACCTAAAAATCCCAGAGATTGTCTACATTACTACAGCTCCCTATATAATAGTATCGAGTATACAGTGGAAAAAATATTAATTTGATCCCTTGCAGATTTTGTAAGCTTATAATAATTTTTTTAATAACTTTATTTTACAGGATAGAGGTATAATGTCAATCAAAAATCCAGAAAACGCACACGATGCAAAGATTATAAATTGATCCCCAAGCAAAACAAAACATAATTTAATACTTGGTGGATAAACGCTTGTTGGCAAGCACAGACGCAAGTCATTTCTTGTTCCTTGGCGGCATGTTTTGCTGGAAGACCCATCCACGACCCATCTTCAGTGTCCTGGCCGAGGGAAGGAGAAGTTCTTATCCAAGATTTTACAATACATGGCCCCTCAAAGCGACAAAGTCAGCCTGTACCTTTAGCAGAGGAACAGTTCCAAAGCATGATGTTTCCAGTTCCATGCTTGACTCAGGATGGTGTCCTTAAGGCCATAACCAGCATTTTTCTTCCTCGAAACACAGCAACTTGAGTTGATACCAAGGAGCTCAATTTTGGTCCGTAAAGTTTTGGACTGATCCCTCACTTTTATTACGATCCTTACCTCATGAGGCGAAATCTTGCATGTGCCAGATCGAGGGTGATTGATAGTTATTTTGTGTTGCTTCCATTTGCAAATAATCAATCCAACAGTTGTCTCATTCTCACCACATCAAGCATGTAGCTCATTCCAGCCTTGTGCATGTTTACCGCCTTGTCCATAACGTCCTTTGACAGCTCTTTGATTCTGTGAAAAGGTGGCTTTTTTATGCAACTCAATTTATAACATGGATATAATGATTTTTTTTCTGGATTTTGGTTGATATCTTGTCTCTATCCTTCAAAATAAACCTATGATATGATAATTATAGACCCTTCATTTCTTTGTAAGGGGATCAAATTGTTATTTTCCTCAACTCCTGGTAACAACAGGTTTTCCACAATAAGCTCGTTTAACCTGAATACAGATGCAGAATACAACACAAGAGCAGATCAGCGTGTCTTTTTATCAGGCAGAATAAATGTTGTGTGTTGAGGCATTCCTGCAGAAGTGTTATATTGCAAAATCTCTTCAGCTTCATTTCACTGTCACATGATAAAATGTCATATTATCTTGATAAAGCTCCAGATGAGTCATTTTCACTCTTTCAGGGCCTCAGATGCTGAACAGTTTCAGGAACGCATCATGATAACGCCAGCATTTGAGCTGAGTCAAGACTCTGACTTCCTTACACTGGTTATCCGCGTTCCTTACACAAGAACATCTGAGTTTGACATCTACGTAGATGGAGAGGACTTCAAATTCTACGCCAAGCCCTATTTTCTCAGGTGATTGACCTGCCGATGAGCGGTTTTGTTAAATATTGGAATTTAGGGCCATCTAGTTCAGATTTGTATTTTCTCATTACAGGTTGACTCTGCCTGGAAGAATAATCCAAGATGGAAGAGAAAAGGCTTCGTTTGACATTGATAAAGGTAATATTGCGCTCATTGTTAGGAACACACTTTATTTTAACTACGCATTAGCGTTGTACGGTACACCAGTACTAAAAAAGTACCACAGTTCTAGAGGTAAAAAAAAAAAAAAGGAAGCAAATTATACAGGCATTTTAAAATAATCAGTGCATTCACTATGCCCGTGTCTGTATTGTCTGACTAATGGGGATTTGTCATTTTAAGCACAGCGCTGATGGCAGTGTGTGTAATAGAAGGAAAAACTGAATCTGAGTTTATAATCTGAACCACAGGAATCATTTAAAGTAGGGAACACTTTTTTGTTTTATTTAGAGGCTAGACTTGAAGAGATGACCACAGCAAACAGGCGACCCGAGGTGAAATACAGCGGAACGTTGGATTACGAGCGTAAAGTATTCCAAAACACTCGTAAACCAAAGTGAATTTTCCCATAAGAAATAATGAAAACTCAAATAATTCGTTCCAAAGCCCAAAAAAATAAATACATAAAAATAATTAATACAATATATAAAGTTAAAATAAAACAAATTAACCTGCACTTTACCTTTACCTTATCCCTACAGATAAGTGTTTCCGTTTGTGCGCGCAGGCAGTGTGTATTTGTGTGTGTGTGAAATTAGCCCCTTCCCTCGCCTTGTCTTACACAGTAAAACTCCTGCTCCCCCCCCCCACCTCGCTTTTTAAGTTTCACAACAAACACACACAACGGAAACACTGTTTTAACGGGAAAAAAAATAAATCTCTCTAATGATACTCGTGTGAGCATACTAACGGAATCACTGCTGTAAAGTAAAAAAACAAATGAACCAGCACTTTACCTTTGAAAGGAATCGTGACAGTGCAGAATTGTCTGTGTAAAGCAGAGAGTGTGTGTGTGTGTGTGTGTGTGTGTGTGTGTGTGTATGAAGCCGGGGAGTGGGGTGTAAAGGCGAGAGAGAGTGTGTGTGTGTATGGCGGTGTGTGTGTGTGGCGGTGTCAAACTACGCATGCACACACACATAGGAGACATACTGAAAGAGAGAGAAACGTTGATTATACCAGTAAGAGGCGAGCACTAACACCCAGCAGGGGAGACGATTACCCACAATTCCGCAGCGCAAGAGAGAGAAAAATCATTGGCTCAGTTATGATCACGTGACACTCGGTGTCAAAACAAGAGCGCATGCGTGATACATGATACTCGGCACTCGTAAACCGCGTTACTCGCAATCCGAGGTTCCACTCTATAGAGATATTTCAGTTGTAAAGTGGGCAAAAAAAAAGACAAGCCCCTAAACACAGCTGAACAGCACAGTTTTAAAGTGTGGTAGAGTTAGTTTTATGTTTGGACGTTCACTGCACATGAGATTGTCTCTTGTAGATCTTGCAAAATAAATACACAGAAAATAGAAAATGTATATTTTCTTTTCCTAGAGTGGTCAGAAAACCAAGTCCAACTGAATATGACTTCCCAGACAAAGAAAAAAAAAAGTGACGCACACTAATATTTTGTTGGAGCGCCTTTTGCTTCGATTACGGCGCACATATTCATTGTGGCATTGTTTCGACAAGCCTTGACAAGCTTATGCAACGCCAATATATATATATAGTGTGCTTCCACAATTAATTACACTTGAAAAGAACTTGACCTGATGAAGTCTTAGATTATCTTCTATCTAATCAGTTTCATCAAAACGTTTTCTAGATGCGGTTTCACCAGAATTGTTCTTTAAATCTAGTTCAAATGGCTTAGAGAGCATGTGATGGTATGAGTAACAATACTACTACTATAGACATGCTATGGTGCTATTAAAGGCCATTTTTAATTTTAAGGTTTGTAGATTTTTTTGTACTCAAAAAAAACTTTATCTTTTAGAAAGAAAAAGACCACAGATACATTAGTTGAACTTATTTAATTCTTATTTACTATCGATTATCCATTATATTTTGCTTACTGAGAACAGAGGCTCGTTTCTTTGTACTCGGTAATGTGTCTTCTTTTCTTTTGTTAAATTACTCCCCACTTCCATCCCCTTTAAAAAAAAAAAAAAAACTTTTGTGGTTTTGTGACTGGTTCCATTTTTACTTCACCACTGCACTGCTCTTGTTTTCCCCAAACACCTCGCTCCTATCCAGACATATTTTGTGCGTACCAGATGTTCTCTCTCGTGATGATGTCACTTTTGCATGCAGATAGTGCTCATGCGAGAAGCTTTTCATGTGAAGTTCAAAATGATTTTCAGCACATAAATACCGTTAATTAATGTGAAGTATTCAGTCAGTTTTAATTAAAAAGTCTAATTCAAGTCTAATGTTTGCGGGGGAAAATTGCTTTAGATGATTTTATCAGCCAAACAATTATAATGCTGGTAAACCCATGACCAAGGCGGCTATGCCTAGTTAAAATCCATCTAGATTATTGTTGCAAAAAAATCTGACGAACAGGCATCATAGAGCAAGTGTACAATTTGACTATTCTAAACTGGTTTGCTTCAGTTTTAAAGGACTTAACAGTAGGTGTCATTACAAGACATCCTTACAGAGATCTGGCTGTAAACCCCTAATAAGCCAGCATTATGTTATAGGGGCAAGTGGGGGGGGGACTTCCTGAGATCACATGAAGAAACTTTGAGAGGAACCAGACTTAAAGGTAATCCACCCTTTTTCTGGGTGACTTCACCTTTTAGTCATTCAGTTGTTGTGTGAAAAGCGAGGGGGAAGAAAAACTGTTTCTGCTTTCTGACCTCTTTTTTATTTTGGCTAGGGGCTTGAGCAAGCCAATTAAATTTCCCCCCATCGTGACCTCATACAAGAGGACCCCTTCCCCCAACTTGTTCCCCTGCTTCTGCTGAGCTCTGCTTGTGGCATGACAAAATTGCATTATCTGTGGTGCATTTCAGCTGAGCGGCTCGGTGGCTTGACGGTTCGCATTGTCGTCTGGGTCGCCTCCAGGGCCCGGGTTTGATTCTCACCTGGGGTCTGTGCGCATGGAATTAGCGTTTTCTCCCCGTGCTTGAATGTGCGAGTGTGTGTGTGCCCTGCGTTGGATTGGCACCCTGTCCAGTCTCCTGGGATAGGCTCCAGGCCACCGTGACCCTGTACAAGATAAAGCCTCATAGACTATTTGTGCACTATGACTTTTGTGCAGTTCAGGGTTTTGAGGATGTCCAGGCACATGTCCAAGACATTCCCACCTGAATCAGGCAGGTCCAAAAAGCAAGAAGAGCCATGATTGGAGAAGTACAGTTTAAAGCACTAAAAGTCTTTGTCTAGCGTAATTATTCTCTCTACAAACTGTTAACTGTTTTATGGATTACAATGGTGGCTTAGCTAATATTGTATATCTGCACTACCAGATGGTCTCCCTTATGGTTTGGTCTGAGAACTGCTGCAGTAATTAATGTTTCGTTCTTTCATGACACACATTTCACTGCAACAGTCAATTTTCTTTAAAAGGTCATTTGGGAAAATGTGTTCTTTTCTACTCACACAGTCCTGATGAAGACACTGATAAAACATACAAGACTAAGACACCATTTTATATAAAAAGTTCACATTATGTAAGCAGGTTGTGTTGTTGTGCTCAATATACACCTCATATACGATATACCACCAAATTCAGCAAGGACAGACCTGAATTTATGAGATTTACTTTATATTTTCATTTATTCTGCTTTAGAATATCAGCTACATTAATTTAAAGGGTTTTAGGACTGAAGCTTAAATAGTGTCAAATGGAAAGCTAGTGTGCTAAGGTGTACAATCCACTTGTATTTGTTCTGCACACCAAGTAGTGGCCTTGAGCAAGGCTTAGGGAGGGATTTGGGATTCAGCCTTGTGTTAGAAGCTAGTTACTTATGTAGCTCATGTTAGCTGTGAACAAAAAAATAATAATAATAAAATAAAAAAATGTAATATACATATAATATATGCTGACCGTACAGACCTACTTTCACCCATGCTGGCAACTAGGGTTGGGTATCGTTTGGGTTTTTTTCGATACCGGTGCCAAATCGATACTTTTAACCCGGTACCGGTGCCAAAACGGTGCCTGAACCGATACTTTGCAAAAGCCACAAAATGATGGCTCAAGAATACATTTTTATTGAAAAAAAAAATTAAATGCTTAAAATTGAACAATATATTAAAAGTTTAAGTACTAGCTGGAAAGACAAAATTATAAACAGAATCCATGTTACATTAGTATTTTACAAATCGTTTCACCATTTGTTAGCATGAACGCAAGATCTGCATTTTGCAGTTAACTTTACATTAGCCTACTGCTAACCTGCGGAAAGGCTGCTGTTGTCATCATAATCCTTTTTGCTATGGCTGGTATGACTGGGGCTGGGGTCGTCCACACCAGTAATGCCAGCTGTTGTCTGTAAGCTGTCAAACACGGCGCATCCCTCTGCTTTAAGTTTATTCCGTGTGCCCTCAAATGTTCCATTAGATTTGACGTGTTTCCCCCTTTACACGCAACTGCTGTAAAACATTTGCTGCACGTCGCGGTGTCGGAATCCTTTTTTGTGAAATATAGCCACACTTTCGACCGTTTCGTTTTAGGCATTTTAATGAAAGTTAATTTAGCAAGTTAAGATAGCGGTAGACCACCTGCTGCCGTCAGAGTGAGTGTAACGTTAGTGGCTGCTTTCACGCGCATCTCGGGTGGTCTCATTTCCTGAGGATTTGCACTTTTTTTTTTTTAATCTAATCTAATAAACCTTTAATCTACAAATATAAAATGGACAGTAACATTACTGCAACAATGTTTTGGATTTGTATTATCAAAGCTTTCCGAAGTCCTCAAGATTTTTCTAATTACGGAAATAATCGATTTTTCCGATCATTTCTGACACCCCATGAATGCAGTATTTAAATTTTACTAGCGATCATGTGTGTTGATGAATCTAATGCTTATTACAACTGTGTCATCATAGCCCCAGAGAACAAATATATTAATCAACAGTTCAGGCATTTAAGTGGCACCGAAATGAGGCACCGGAATTTGCGTTCTGTTTCGGTCCGGTACATACCGGTTATATAGGTACCGTGCCGTATTGGCACCGGTTTTCGGTACCCAACCCTACTGGCAACCAACCATTAATATAACTGAGGATTGTTAGAGCACCTCTGATGTAGAGTGATGCATATACAGTAGTTAAACATCCCAGTGCTGTTACCGTCTATTATCACCACTCGTGGAATGCCTCTCGTCCAGAAGACTTGCTCGGAACTAACTGTGAACTGCATAATGTACAAATTTCTATTAGCCACATTGTTATTTTTCCAGTGGAGGTATGGAAAGTTTGGATTCTCTGAAAGTTAAAGTTCTGAATCTCAGCAGGGTTGGAGCTGAAACATCAGTCTTTACAAATTTATTTGTTACTATTTTGCCTGTAATAATCACAACTTGGTTATTTATCATCAAACACTTTAAAATGAATAGCGTCATTTATAAATATGTAGAGAAGAGCTCGACTTGTCTTGTAATAAGTGCGTGCGCAGTGTTGTATTTGTATTCTGTACAAAAAAAAGAGCAGCAGAATATGCAGTGCACGGCAGTTGTACTCCAATTGCTGATATTTCTGGCATTGATTCTCTGACTTAGATTTCCCTGACTCCAGCATAACTCCATGGAGTGTAATGTTAAAGGAACGATCATAAAGATTCAAGCCGTTTGCTTTGCTCTTTTGGGTTTGGCTTACTGAGGAACAAGCGAATGTACAGAGAATGAGCGTGTGTCATTTTGCATTAAATCTAACTGTCATGTGTCAACTGCTAAGTTTTTCTCAGTAGGATTTAAAAGGCAGACAAATGAGCTTAGATCAGCTTACTTAGTCATGAAGTCTTCTACATGGAAGAGTTGAAATGTATCTCAGTGGGATTTACTGAGGATTGTCTCACCCTAGAATGCAAATACAGTTTGCAGGAGTATTTTATATCTCATTAAAATAATAATATATTGTCCTGTAGTTAAAAAAAAACAACAATAATAATTATTAATAGAGATGCACTAATTGCAATTTCTTTGTCCAATTCAGATTAAAAAAAATAAAAAGTCTTGCCGATGCTGATTTTGGCCGATGTTGATTTTCTTCTTTCTTTTTTTTTTTCTTCTCTTTTTAAGAACTATAATTTACTATAATTTCTTTAATAAAAAATTCAGTTATATAAGGGCTTCACCGAAAATAATGCAAAAGTTGGCATAACTTTTTTTGAATGGGCATGGAATCAAAAGGACACCTGTGGTACTCTGGTGTCACTCGCTCAGTCCCTGCCTGCTTGATCGCTTCCTGAAGATGGTGTACAGAAATTTGCCACAGAATTCCGTAATTCACTTGAGAGTTCCCTAGTTTTTAGTTCTTTTTTTGCAGAGGCGGCTTCAGGAAGTAAAAGTCCTGCCACGTGTTTGTTCCATCCATTAACTAAAGCAGCTGATTCTAATTAGCACAACTCTTCAGACAGAACTAATTAGCGAAATCATCTGTTTTGTGCACAGGGAGAGCTATAATTAAGCAATATCACATGGGGGGGGGGGTGTGTGTGGGTGCTGCACTGTTGGATAAAGGCATCGCAGTCGTGCTACTGTACCTCGAGTGTATACGACAGTCCTGCAAAGAGCATTTATTATTGATGCATTATGATTCATTTCTTTATTAAACCAATTCTTTTGCTCCGCCAACACATACCTAACCGTGACTGGCGGAGCTGGTGACTAACCGTTAACAACAGCAGGGGTGAAAGTAGTTATAAATTCTTCCTGGTACTATGTAGCCCAAACACTGAGTAGAATAAAGCATGGAGGTGCTGGACAGTCCGGGAAATCTTGTAAGTTTGTCTTTGCATCTCCACTTATTCCACTTTGTGTTAACTTTCAAGTCCCAAATAACATTTAATAGAAAGGTAATGTGTTATAGGGTGCACAATCCATTGTCTCACACACACACACACACACACCTAGTAAGGCCCTCGATCAGGGGTTGGAAAGCAATTTGGAAATTGCCCTTTTGTTAAGAGCTACATCGCTTAGTATCCGTAAGTAAAAGAACACTGATAGTTCAGATGTGATTCAGAACTACTTGAAAGCAATTATTAAGGCATCAAAGTGGTTTTTAAGATTAATCCTTATACTCGTATATTTCACAGGCTTTTGTGTCTGTAAAAATGCAGGATGTTGGTAAACAAGGGTTTGATTCATAAATGGTTAATGTAATATTTTTCGTTAAACCCCTTGAATTAAAGCTAAGTCTAGACTTCAGTCACATCTTAATTGCTTCATTTCATTTGCAGTATAAGTGCACATAGGCAAATTCTCAAACTGCCGACTGTAAGTTAGATAATATTTTTATTAGAGATTGGGGGAAAAATTTATTCAATTATGAATCACAATTCATGTATCACCACATTGACTCCAGAATAGATTTGTAAATGATTTATTACATTTATAATAGAGATGCACCAGCCCGAAATTGTCTGTTATTCCGCTCGATCAGCCATGACCGATTGGAAGTTGGAAATCACCGATTCTGTATCGAGTTCACAAGCTTGCGAGATTAAGAGATGCAACATAAATACATTTTATGGGGTTTAAGCGGTTGAGGATCTGGGTTGCTGATCGGCGGGTCAGGGGTTCAGGTGGCATCACTGCCAGGTTGCCGGGAAAGGCTCTTGACCCTATGCCTATATAAAATACCCAGGCACTGAAAAAAATGCAGGGCATCCTCAGGGCCAGGCGTTAGCCTGGAGAGATGGGCGGGTTGTGGCAGGAAGCGGATCCGGCATAAAACCTGTGCCAAGACCTTGCGAATCGAATGATCTTATGTGGCAACCTCGACAATGGGGGGAAAAACCCAAGGGAAAATAAATTTAAAAATTAAAAAAATTGCCAAAGCCTGAGGCCATGTCTATGCAACACTGTTTAATGGTGACTCCAACCCTCTTGTCATCATGCCTTTGCATTGACAATAAATGTGCTGTTTATTTATTGATGGGTGTTACTGGGGAAGTAGGAAGTGATGCCAGTGTCAGTGAAAAGTTTGACTTAATGGAATCAATGGCCTTTGACATCCTTGAGTCACTTGATGGTGTTGTTGGAATGTCAGGCCTTATTTCAGCACGTGTTTGTGTAACTGCTCTAGATCTGGAAGAAAGTTTTGACAATGGTACTGAGGCAACAGAAAATGAGACAATACTGTGCCAATGATGTTTAAATTTGACGAAGAACTCATTACCGAGTCAGCTAAAAAAATGTATACACACTTCAGGAAAGGAAAAACTTTATTAAAAATGTATTGCTATACGTTGTATATTGATATACATGATAATATTATGGTAATAATATGATGTATATTATATTTATATAATATTAATAATATTATCATACTATTTTTTTTCTGAAGTTTCTAATTTCATGAAACAACATAAACTTCCATCACAGACTTGACAATGTTTACTTGGTCACCACAGCTCTAGTTAATCCTACAGTAAGAAATACTCTGGCTCTTCTAGCTCCTATCTTGTTCCGGTTATTGCTAAAAGCGCTAGTCGAGTAATACTGTAGTTGGTGTGTTTTCATGTATACAGCAGTTCCAGAGGTATCTGATGCTTGTAGACATGCACGATTTAGCAAGGCGGTAACTTCAAAGAAACACTGCAAAGAAATTCAGTAATGCTGCACAGTTAAGCGCATAAGAAATTTTATTGCAGTAAGGACCTGTGCAATTATTTAATTACAAAAGGCTGTGATTCATTATTACAGGTGATATATCATACCAGCGTGATCGCTCACAGTCAGGAGTTTAGATGGAGTTATCTTTTATTATTTTTAATAATTAGCCTAGATTCATGTTTTAATTTAAAACATATGGTACATTTAATATTGCTGTATAAATTGCAATCACTATGTGTAAATATAATCACAATGTGATTTTATTTTATTTTATCAATCTTACAGCCCAAAAACTTACAATTAGATTTGTTAAATGCAAAGTGTGAAGATGAGGACTGTTAATCCTTAAAATCTTAAAACATCCTCTTAATGAGATCATTTGTCAAATTATTTGGTGTTAACCAAGATAAATATTTTAATGTTTTAAATGTTTTAACAATGGTACATTTAATAGTTAAATATTGCAGTGTAAATTGCAATTACAGTGCGTGTCAAAAACACGTGATTTATTATATAATTTTTTTCATCAAATCGCGCAGCTAAGGAATTTGTTAACTGCGATGTATGAAGATAAGGACTCTTAATTCCTAAAACCCAGAGCATTTTAGTCATGAGCTTTGTATTATTATGATTTAATAAATATATACAGGCTTAACATGTAGTATAGAGTGTCTTGTGGAGTTTTTCTCAGCACAGCCTAGGGCAATATGATAACATGAATACGCTTTCATTTTAACCAGCTACTGTATATAAACATGACTGAGCAAAAAATATTAAAATGTGTCACATGGGCAGAGAAATACCATTGACTCATGGTTGCTTAATGAGAGCATTAATATGAGCATTTTGTAAGGTATTCTTTTTTGCAAAATCATTTCCATATTCCAGCAATAACTGCATGATTCTACATGATGTATGTAAACGCCCAAAAACATGGTTTGATGTTTGACGCCTCCCTGTTGTCTCACACTGGCAGGATTTTATTATTGTTTCTTTTTTTTTAAATCGATCATTGACCAACTTTGTATTTCCGCCAGAGATTCATGCTGCTTGGGATTTAAGGGTTAATTAATGCAAACATTTGTATTAATTATAGCAGTTATAGCAATATAAGGATAAAGGTATGATGACTAAGAGCTCGAGAATACACCAGGGTTACAATTTTTCTTCCGATATTGATAGGCTGGGTTAAAATTGGCTATTATTTGAAAATGTTGGGTTCATTAAATTTTGAAAAATGTGCACTCCAGTACTTTTGTATTTATGTTCATTAATGAGAACTTGTGTGTGTTTGTGTTTGTGTCAGGTCTGTTCACAATGCGAGTCCCTAAGGAGACGGCAGGACAGCACTTTGAGGGCCTGCACATGCTCACCAGTCTCTTGGCCCCCAAAGGTTCCAGGTCTGCACAACCTCTGGTCGAAGAGACTGGTATGTTAAAACATAACGCTTACTCTTTCTGTCACTCAAGCTCCTCTCCTCTATGTTGCTAAAGTTGCCTTCCTTTTTTATTCTGCCTTTGCCTAACTTTAAAGGAGCATGCAGCATGAGCGAGGCATGTCAGGAAGATGAAGAAGAGGATTTTGATTGGCAGGTAGAGCAGCAGCCATACATTGAGTCCTCAGAAGACGACCTGAAAAAGCTGCAGAAATATGGCTTTGGAAACCTCAGGACTGGAGTTTTCTCTCGACTTCAGGTATAAAGACTAAATATAAAGGAAACATCATAATTTATTTATTTTATTTTTTTTTTTAACTGAAAACTTTCTCTGACCTCAGTCATTTCAGAAGCACATTTGAGCGTGACTGTGTCAGGAGTGGAATTTTTAGATACACCTTCTTAGGTTCTTTTTCACTTCATTTGAAACCTATGGAGTTTTTCAGTGAAGCTTTTATGTAGATATCCAACTAGACAAAAACAAAGAAAAGGTCCCCTTAACTTTGTATTCCTATTCAGAAAGTCAGGAAGTTGTCTTCAACCTCGAGTTGACCAGATGACATCATACCAGCGTAATCGCTCATACCTATGAATATATCCTGAATATAGTTATGGACACTTTCTTTAAATCAGATTACAACAAAACAAATATTACATTAAGCTTATTTCCAAACAAATCTTTACTTTTTCTCATTTCAATCATGCTGTTTTAGTGTCTATGTAAATAAGCTGACACCTGCATAGCTGAGCAACAAGCCAGGGGAGGGGTGTCATCTTCTATGAGCTAACAATTAGGAGGGAACTAATTGGCTTGTGTAAGCTCTGGCCAAAACATTTCATTTTGTGTGTACATACAAACTGGATATCCATCTGAAAATGAATTTGCATAAAATTTAGCTATAGTATATATAAGTTGGCTAAATCTATAATATGACAGCAATACAAAGTGTCCCTAAAGTCTTTAATTTAATTTACAAAGTGAAAAATTTAGCTCATCTTGCAAAACACTTGCAGACCAAGTTACTCGCAATCCAAGGTTTTACTGTACATTGTTTATGAGAATTTGACCAAACTTTCCCTGAACCTTTATTAGGAAGCACAGATATGCAATATCTATTCCATTTAGTATTTTGAATGCAATAATGGCATTTTTCTTTAAAGAACAGGATGAGGGCCAAATCTTCTATCATTCTGCAACCATTCATGGGAATTTGACTAAATCATCACCTTTATTAGGATGCATCTATACGTGCACTAGCTATTTCATTAGATTTTTTTCTTTAAAAAAAAAAAGAAAAAAAGGTGAAGGGTGGGGCAGGCAACACACATCTTCCTTGGAAGATTCCCATCTATTTTTTAAACAATAAATGAAAAGCACTTGCTTTTGTGCACCCCTCAGGAGGAGCTGTCAGAGGTGATGGATGTGACAGACCCGGAAAACTCCACCCCTTCCAAAAGGAGATCTGATCGCTTAATAGCGGAGACATCCATATTCTCTGCTGACCACTATCTGTGAGTATACCCGTCATTCAGTTATCTATTGTTTAAACACGACATGCTGACACACTGGAAGTGAAAGCAGTCGTATCATTCGGTCCTTTCTGTTTCTGAACCAGGTGCAGGGGACCAAAACTACAGCCTTTCTGATTTACAACCTAAACTATGATTTACCAGCTGAAGCTGCACTCAGAGCACACTTTGATACCATTCGCTCAGCATAAACGCAAGCTTACTCAAAGTGAAAGGTTAAACGTGTGACATAAATGATGCATTTGTTTCTGGTAGCGGTTTCCTTAGATGTGTGTCAGTGTTATCTCGGGCTTGTAGGTCAGTCGACAGCTTACAAAAGAAGCAGGTAAAGAATGGAGACTTTATCCTTTTTTTTATTTTTATTATTTTTGCTCATAGCAAACCATTTCCTCCTCCTCATCTGTTTTTAACCTGATCCAAAATCCTTAGTCCTTTAGAGTCATACCAGAGCAGTCACTGTTTCTTTACACAAGGCACTCGCACAGTACTATCTCCTACTATCTCCTAAAATACTTCATATTACTGCTGCTGTTGCCACACCTAGTATATTTTTAACTATAACTATCAAACCCTGAGAAGCAAATTGTATTGCTTGTACGGTTGTACAAAGCAACCGTATTTTTCCACCAAGCATGTCTGTGCAATTCTTATATACTGTGTATGTGTGTGTATCTATATACTGTATATTGTACACGCATATCCATCTTTGGGGAAAAAAAAAAAAGAGATATATACGCACTGATTTTCCTTGTGTCATGAGGGTATATTGATCACATATTGTGTGCGAGGCTTATTGCTGACAAAGCTTATTTGCATGTAGTGACACCATGGTCAAGTGCTTTAAGGTAACTCAAATTGAATGATGAAGGTTATATTATATGAGGGTTAATGATGCCCTATATTTACTATAAGCTAAGGCAGTTTGTTTATGGCGTACCATTTCTTTTGTGCCATAATTAAATAACTAGTATAATCTGTCTTCTTTTAAAAGTTTGTATTAGCTCTCTTTGTTTAATAATTCTTTGTATTCTATTATTAATGATAGTAATATAAAGTGACTGGTTTGGATGTGTCTTGGGCAGATCCTTCTAAATGCAGGAAATGTGATAAAAATAATTCGTAAAAATATACAGTTTGTAAGTGCAGTAATTCGTAAAAATATTATTTTACAAACACTCAGGAGCGTTTACAGGATTTTCATGAATACCAAATGACTTGTGACTTCTTAAACCAATTTGTATTCAGCTTGATAAATAACACCCATCATAAAAGATTATATGGAAAATTAGCACAACCACAGGATGTGATAAAAAAAAAAAAAAAACTATTTTGTAATAAACAAAGTTGTTCAAACACAAAAAGATTGCACACTCTAATTTTGTTTTTGGTTTAAACGTGGCATGTGTTTGCCTTGAAATTGTTTCGACAATGTTAAAACATGTAAAGCTGTCACAGTAAATGGACGATTTTTTTTTCACCCCACAACCAAATTATGAACAGGTTAACATTTGTAAAACGTAAAAAAAAAAAAAAAAAAAGAATTGCGGTTGTATATCGGTAGCTGTGTCCAAAAGTTAGTCCCCCCTCTGTCAATCCTGTGTTTTTGTGCAGAAACAATGAAAATCATTGGTGTTAGTACTAGGCAAATGCAACCTCAGACGAACAACATATAACTTTTTTTATTTTTTGAAGCCAAAAACATGTGGGCAATACTATGCACCCCTTAATGCTTCTACAGGATTGAAAAGTGTAAGTTGCAGACAGGTGCTGCTAATCTTCACCCCTTGCCTAATTGATCGTCAGCAGGTGTGCAGACTTCTAGTTTGCAGGTCTTGAGCATTCAGGTGTGTGTTAACACAATGCCAAGAGGAGAAGACATAAGCAATGGTCTTAGAGAAGCAATTGTTGCGCAAAGCTGTAAAGGGTTCAGTAATTTACAGTGTGCAAAGCGTTCAGATCTTCCCAGGAGTGGACGTCCCAGCACATTGACTTCAAGGTCAGACCATAATATGCTCAGAGGAAAAACAAAAAAATGTCAGACTCTACAGGTCTCACTGAGCATGTTACCGTTAAAGTCTATGACAGCACAAATTCTTCTGTCCATAAAGTACACGGTGCAAAACTGCATCTGAACAAACCACAGGACTTCTGGAGCAATGTCCAATAGACTAATGAGACCAAAATGGAGTTGTTTGGCCTCAATACCCAGCGTAATTTTTAGTGAAAACCAAACAGCATTTCACTCCTCATACCCACAGTCAAGCACGATAGTGGAGGGGTTTATTTTTTATTTTAGATTTAAGTTTATTTTGCAACCGCGGGATCTTTTTTTAATTTTGCAACAGAGGAGTTCATGGTCACCTTATTGACTGGTCGTGACCATGACCTCATCTGTATACTAGAGTATGCTAGAGGCAAAAAATAGAGAGCTAAAGCTGAGTTGAAATTGGGTCATGTAACAGCACAATGATGCGAAGCACCCCAGTATATCTACATCAGACTGGCTGAAAATAACAGCATCAAGGTTTTGGAATGTCCTAGTCGAATTCCATCTTTCAACCCAATGGAAATGCTGTGGTGGAACCTTACGAGAGCTGTGCGAAAGCGGATTCCAAAAAAACGCAATGAACTGAAGCAATGTTGTAAAGAGGAATTCCTCCACAATGACGTGAGAGACTGATTACGTCATACAGGGAAGGATTACTTCAAGTTATTGCTGCAGAACATGGATCTACAAGCTTTTGAATCACGAGGGGTACTTGGTGTTAATAATATAACACAACTGTTATATGTTGGATGTTGTTTTTTAGACGTTATATTTGCCTAATCCTAAGCTCTGCTACAATCAGCTTATTTATTAGTTAGTTTTTAGACAAAAATACATTCCTAAAAAAAATTAAAAGAGGGCGTACTAACTTTTACACATTACTGTACATATGTATGTGCTTTTGTTTATCGATTGTATATATTGGCTCTCCAGAGAGACTGTTGGTGACTTGTTTGTGTTTGTTTCTGACAGGCTTGATTTATATGAAGGTGAGGAGATGAAGCAAGTACATCTCAATTTTAAGCCCTGGTGGAGAGAGCTGAAGCCTGACTCTGACGAATGCAGTGAGTGAACTAAAGTACCACTTCAGTTTTTAAAAATGTGATTCCAAAAGGTTATGTCCAAAAAAAAAAAAGATGTATATATAAATAATATGTTAGCACTCAAGAGTTATTAAGCTTGATCCAGAGACGTTATGCTTTTAAGGTGAAAGTCCATCTTGAGACGCATTACATATGCTTATTTTAAAATATTGGAAAATAGTGCAATTGGAAATAATTTCTATAATCATTAAAGTCACAGCAATACAAATGGATTGAATTAAATTCACTCTCACTGGAAGAAATCTATTCCTATTGTAAATTAGATACACTTTTATCTACAGTAGTCTGAAACTGGTTTCCATCATCACTATTGTTATTAGCATAATCGAGTCCATGAAATTCAAGTTCTGAAGCTCATGTAAACATGAAGTGGAGAACCCTATTATTATGTTTTACTACCAACTTAACCCCTAATTTTTTTTTTTTTTTACGCAAATGAATCATATCACCAAGGTCGAACCTAATGGCTTCCCATAATCACAGCGTGGTTACCCGGCTGTGTGTGATCATGGATAATAAGAAGACTGAGGAAACATCACCAGGGTTGCTGAACGGCTACTTTCATTATAAGAAGCTTTTAGATGGAAGTTTGGATCAAACCAAAGTTGCCACCTTTTAAGAGGAAATATTTTTACAAGAATACATTAATTGTAAGATGTGGTAGTGGTGGCTCAGACGGCTAAGGCTTTACAGTAGGTTGTTGATTTTTGGATCTGACGATCCGGGTTTGAGCTCCGCTGTCAGTGGATTGCCATACCTCATACAACCCAGCCACCGCATGCACTGTCGGTCCCATTCCAGAGATTTTCTTTTAATTTGTTAAATGTTGATGTTTGAAATATTATAAAACTGCAAAAAACTGTTTCCTCTAACCAGTTTGTCGTGCATTTCTTATTTCAACATTGCATGTTTATAATAAAAGTAAAACCGATTGCCAGCACTAGTATATTCATAAAGTATATTCTTGCATTCTATATGAAAGGCAGCCCAAGGGGTTTTAAGGCCATTTTATAGGCCATATTGGATATAAAAAATCAAGTAATTATGCATGAAAGATTTAAGGGTAGACATTTATGCGTACGGTACATTTAAAATCATAATCCTCATGTCATGTATTACAATTTTCAGAATTGTCAGATACTTGATGCCATTTCATTCTCCAACGCGATCAGAATGAGAAAAGGACAGTAGGCTTCGGCATTGGCTTTCGCTGAGGGACATGTCTCTGAAATATGTCTTTTCAAATCATTTTTCATATTCACTCAGCTGCCTGGTTCATAAATGAACAAAAGATTGAGCGTGTTCCCACCCACTGCAGTAACACATCGTTTGTACAGCTACAGTATGTCTGTATGAGGAATGCCCACACTACAGACAAAACGAGAACATTTCTCAGCATTCAGGTCATCAGAATCAATAGCTTGTTTTGGGTACTAGTCAATACAAATGTAAGAGACTGAGCCAAAACATTGTGAAGAATTATTATTGTGGTTGTGGTTTTTTTGGGTTGTACTGTCAAACAGAGCCTGATCTGCTCGATCCCTTCAATCCACAGTAGTGAAACGTGATTCATTGAATTTCACACTTGATATTAAATTAATAGACCAATATCAAGATATCATCTTTTTTTTTTTTTTTTTTACTGTGGCTCTAGTTGACCTTTTTGTACCCTGCTATAATACAATGTAACAAGATCAATACAGTTTTAATATGTTAAAGTAAATAGTACAAAAGTCAGTGAATCCTGTTAACTTGTGAAGTGATTGGTGTCGGAAGAACAACAAATGAAAATACAGACTAAGCATCAAGTATTTCCCAGAGTGCAAATATACACCGATGATCAGCCATATTAATAAAAAAAACAAAAACAGACAGATAAATACCGTATATTAACACCTGTCATGGGGCGCGATATATTAGCCAGCAAGTTAACTGTCAGTTCTCGGAGCTCATGTGCTTTAAGCAGGAAGAATCAGCAGGAGTAATTATCTGAGAGACTTTAATGAAGGGCATATTGTCATGGCTGAAAAGCTGGGTAAGAGCGTCTCAAAGACGTCAGGTCTTCTGGAGTATGCAGTGGTTAGTACCTACAAAAAATACATTGCCTGAGGCATAACTGGTGAACTGGAGTCAGAGTCAAGGGGACCCAAGGCTCATTAATCTGCATGGGAAGCAAAGACCAGCCTGTTTGGGTCAATCCCACAGAAAAGCTACTGTAGCACGATTTTGGCTAAGATAGGAATGTGTCAGAACCCACAGTGCGTCAACCATTGCTGTGTTTTTTTTGGCTGTGTAGCGACAGACTGGTCAGGATGCCCACATTGACCTCCATATCCACTGTCGAAAGTTCCTACAGTGGGAATGTGAGCATCAGAACTGGACACACAGCACTGAAAAAGGTGGTCTGCTCTGATGGATCACATTATTTTGTACACACATGGCTGACTGGGTGTGAATTACCTCACTTACAGGATGCAGTATGAGATGCTGGCGCCGTCCTGTCATTGGATGTTATTTAACGCATAAAACCTACAACACCTTTTTAATGCCGTTGGCCACTTTCAGAAGGATGATGCACCCTGATGTACTGGAAGATAATTTAGAAATGGTTTGAGGAACGTGTTGAACAGTTCATGGAGTTGACTTGGCCTCCAGAGACCCAGATCTCTATCTGATGTTGCTGGACTAACAAGTCGGACCCGTGAATGCCAACCCTGCAACTTACAAGATCTGCTGCTAACACCTTAGTGCCAGGTACCACAGCAGGCTTTCTAAGGTCTTGTGAAGCCCTCGGCTAGACGGTTCAGAGTTGTTTTGGTGACATAAGAGGGATCTACTGTATACAGAATTAGGCAGGTGACTTTAGTTGATTTGTTATGGTTGATCGGTGTATATTACGCAAAACTTAAAAACTGGTTTATTACAAATTACTGTATGTATTTTAAAATTCTATAATTTTTTTTATGCAGTGCCACAACATTCATGTTTCTATCTAGCATGGCTTTAAAGATCTGATTGTACATATTCAGGAAAGGACTTAATGCTCGCCACTTATGCTTTAGGCAGAAAAACAGCATTATGGACGTTTTGTTTCTCTTGCGAATTTTAAAGGTACTGGGTGTACAAGAGGTTTAAAAATTAATCCGAGGATGACTACATGAGGATGCTTTCATTTATTCCTATGTGTTGGTTACGTAGCCGGGCAGCTCTACCGGTGTTATTCTGGTAGATCTTATTGCTGTGTGTAACGGCGATGCATCACTACATCAAGCTGTGAGACTGTTTGTATTAAATGTCTGCTGGAAATACATACACATCACGTTCCTTAGTTTTTACTTGAAGGATCACCATTTCAAGTTTTCAGCACCCCAAACGGGTCAAATGTGTGCATCACATATCGCACGTAATGACACCCGGTTTAAATTGAGATAATGGAGGATTACACTTGCCTCTTTTAATCCCAAGGCAGCCACATACCGTCTCTCCCTACTGTCGCAGCTCATCAATTTGTAGAATTTCGAACGTTTGCTTCCTTTATTCAGCCACCAGTTGTCAGAAGTAACCAGCAGGTGGCATCACTTTGCCAAGTAAAAAAAAAAAAACCCATGTCAGACTGTGGGATTTGGGGGTTTTGTAACTAAATCACTAATGACAGTGTAATTTATTGGCTCTAGTACTAAGATTGTAGCTCTTTGGATCTTGTGGTCAGTTTGAATTACTTAACTCGATCGTGACTCATAGGATAACGCTTGCCGTTGTAGCTGTGGTGTTAAATTGCAGAGTCATTTTGCAACTGACACGCACCATGATTCATTTGGGTATTTTAGTCAGTGATGCATACACACCACCCCAAACTGCCTACTCTCAAACCCACTGTCATTCTGCTCTCTCTCTCTCTCTCTCTCTCTCTCTCTCTCTCTCTCTCTCTCTCTCTCTCTCTCTCTTATTCTTGTCTCTGGCATTTAAAATCAATGGGTTTATCTGACACATTTAAAGCTGTGATGCATGGGTCATTGACTCTAGTGTGCACATGCATGCATGCGTGCGTGTGTGTGTGTGTGTGTGTGTGTGTGTGTGTGTATGGAGAGATGAAAGCGATTAAGCGCTGCCGAGACGAACCGACAATTCAATCACGCACTCGTGTACACTTCGTCTACCTTTAGAAGCCTGTTAATTTCGCGAAGCCCTACGGCCCTGACGAACAAATGACACTCAGCCGGCAGCGTATGGTGGCTCCGAGGAAGCCCAGGAGGAGAGAAGATTAAGATGGAATAGATAGCTCTGTTGAGAGACGGAAAGAGAGAGATAACGACGGGAGGAGAGGCGTGTGTCAGATCCGCGAGAGCATGACTGTGCCACCGGAGCAGCTGTCAGTCTTCTGTAAGCAGACATCAATCAGCCGCATGGAGCTTTGATACGCTCCCTGCCAGACATGCCCCCGTAAAAGAACAGCTACTTAACACACACGCATTCCACGCACGTCTGTCTCACGGAGTCATCATCCACACGCGCAATCTCTGAGCATCGGCTTCTCGGATTCCACGGTCCATTTCTGACAAGGAGTCCCGTAGCATTTCAGCTGATGGATTGTCTGCGTTACTGTGTGTTTTTCTCTCCGTTTATTAGAGCACTGCTCCAGGCCTCGTGCAACCAGCACGCTCACGAGATGACAAGCCTTCATGCTTGTCTTCTAACAGCACCTGTAACACTTCAAAAAAAAAAAACACACATTAGAGGGATTTTTTTTTCCTCTCAAGAAGAGCTCTCAATTCAGTCTGTTTTTTTTTTTTTTTTTGCCTGTGCACACACACAAAACTGCAATCATATTTCAGGATGCATTTAAATACCTGCCTGTGCAAAAAGTACGTTATACTGTTGTATCTGATTTTCAGTCCATCAGCCTAATGCCTTTGACTAATGAATTATTTACGCGCAAAGCATTATAGACTCTGACATTTTATTAGCAGGCTGCAGATTCTCTCGTCTAAGACTCTCGTCTAATGCCACACCGCATATAGAGTCTCTGATCCAATAATGCCTCTAAGTGGTTCCCAAAAGTCTTATTTTTAACTGCTTTCATCTACTGTTTACCCCGGATCAGAAATCAGATGAGGGTGTTTCCAGGCCATGATCAGAGGTATGACGTTGCTGCGCTTAACCACAATTAAAACATGAATTAAGGATAGACTGTGAAATAACCATTAATGTTTAAATAAATGTTGCTGATATACAGCGACTCCTTTGTAAAATGCATTACGAATACTAAAAGGGAAAAAAAAATCACAAGAGTTAAAAATAACACACAATATTAGTCATAGATACAGAAACTACAGATGTTTTCAAATCCGTGACTGATGGGTAGCGAAAGAATGTTTGACTCATCGTCTCTCTCATCGTTTATAACCACGTCTTAAACTCCTTAAAAGGCAACCAGGTTTATATATATACAGTGTATATCTCCTGATACCTAGCAGAATTAATGATTCTGTCAAACCCTGAACCCAAAAATATGAACAGTGAACCCAAAACTACAGACTACCTAAATCCTAAACCTAAACCCGTAATCCCAAGGCTCTAATCTAAATACCCTAAAGCCAACACTGTAAATTAGAACCCAGAAAGGGCGTTTTCACACTAGGCACGATTGACCCGTACCGTACCGGCTCCTTTCCTCCCAATTCCCTGGCCAGCGCTCACATTATCATCACATTATTATCCGATTTTTCTAATAGACGGATGAAGCACTGCGTTATGTAATGACGTTCCATATGTTCCGCAACCCACAGCAGAACCTCTTCGTTTACATGCGGTCCGAAATTTTGTATTGCGAAACGCCTTTTAGGAAATCATGTAAATGCAGATATTCCGTTTCAGCCATATTACCAATATTACTAATTTCCAACACTATAATCGTATATTTGCATCTAAGAACAATAAAAAATATTTTTTGAAAAGACATGTAAATTAAGTCAAATATGAAATAAACAGACATTAAACCTCACTCAATCTTAATTTATTCTTCTTTTTGGCACTGGCTGCTTTTCGAAAGAAACTGAAAGTGATTCTTGGGACCTATGCTACATACGCGTAACCTGATGTACACACGACTGAATGTAAGCGCAACCGGAAGTACACGCGACCCACGCAGCGTTCGTTTGCCGAGGTACCACCGTATTATTATTCTCCGTGGTCGGGTGCACTTGCGTATTTTCACTCTCCGACACAGCAGGTGGCAGTTTGCACTTAGTTACTTTGCAAGGCGCAAATTGTCGATCTTGGAAAAAATGTCAAGAGCAACCTCTGGTCAGCGGACGAGACTAGTGATTCTGGAGGAGACCGACAGGACGAATGGTGTTGCATTCTGAACAGTGTTCCACTTCAGTGTTCAGGGTTTCATTTTTGAGGGCAGGGATAACTTAGTGTTTAAGGTGTTTAACTTCAAATCAAAAGGTCTTGGGTTCAAACCCCACCACCCATGTCGCTCTTGTTGGGCCCTTGAGCAAGGCCTTTAACCCTCAACCGCTCAGATGTATAATGAGATAAAAATGTAAGCTGCTCGGGATAAGGGCTTCTGCTAAAAGCCGTAAATGTAAATGATTCGATCAGTGCCCGAGTACGCTGTACCATGCTCAAGACGACATTTTCTAGCAGACTATTCTAGCAGTTCTCACTTAACAGAATGAACCAGAAGTTGGGGTCAAGTGTCCAGGTTCCTAAGACGTTCCTCTCTGGAAAACCAGTCTTCATACTGTAGATCCCTGCAACATCTAGCAATCCAAGTTGAAGCATTTTTCTAAGACATAACTTTGGGTATCCTTTAAATGTCACCTGTCATGTTTAATGTGACTGTTGACTCGTTTTTTTTCGTGTGTGTCACTGTTTTCGTGTGCTGTACTGCATTCAAATATGCGTTGCACATTCAGCTAATGGGCTCTTTAGTGTCGAATCGGGTTTGTATTCAAATTCTTTTTTTTCTTTTTTTTTCCCCCTCCCCCGCAAGACATACTGCGAACGCTGCAAATAGGAACACTTTAATCTGCCACAGACACCAGCCTCATGGTTTCCTTAAACGTGTGAATGTTTGCCTTACATGTTTTGCATCACAGATCTGCCAGGTTGGAGGAAGCAGCGTCTTTGATACACATCTAATACAAAAATTTACCAGTACAGATCTGTAGCTGATGAGTTCTTGTGCGCGCACACTCACACACACACACACACACACACACACACACACACACACACACACACACACACACGCTGCATTAAGCTTGTCCTCATGTAAAGCCACCCTTTATTGCTCTTTAATTGCCTGGATTGACAGTTCCAAGCTGGCTGGCTGTGATTCAGACATCGTAAATGCCACTGCCAGAATACATCTCCTGCCTCCACACTCCATCAATGCTGTTTGCTTTTCAGAGATTCCCCTGACTGCATCATCCTTGTTAAGTCATAAAATTAAAGTTAATTAACTCTGATGCGTTTACTTTTTTTTTTTTTTTTTAATGATCGTTGGCCCAGTTGTTGTCTTGGACAACATTTCGGAATTACTGGACGTGAACAGCCTTTTGAGTTTGGATGAAAATCCGCCTCAGGTATGCAGCGCTACATTCATTAAGAAAGATTTTTCTAATAGACGGATGAAGCATTGCCTTACGTTCCAAATGGTCCGCAACCCACAGCAGAATCACGACCTCTTCTTTTACATGTGGTCTGACTCAAGGAAAAAAAAAAAAAAAAGTTTTCAGCACAGTCCAGTGTTTCTTTTTGATTACATATTGTAATTCTTCCAACTGTTTCCAGTAAACACTTCATCTTCATCAGGTTGGAAAAGGATCAGGAACGTAGGCCTAGTCCAGGGTTTGAGGTGGGAATACAAGCTAGATGTACTGCTTACTGTAGGTTACTGGGTTACTGGGCAAGGTGGCTTAATGGTTAGCCCACTAGCCTTGCACCTCCAGTGTCCGTGTTCGATTCCTGCCAGTGTGTGCGTTGAGGTTGCATGTTCTCCCCATGCTTGGTGGGTTTCCTCCAGGTTCTTCACATTCCTCCCACAGTCCACAGATCGGAATGCAGATTAGTTTAATTGGCTGTCCCAAAATTGGTGGTAGTGTGTGTGAGTGAGTGTGTGTATGTGGGTGCCCTGTCCAGGGTGTATCTCGACTTATGCCCCAAGTCTCCCGGAATAGGCTCCAGGCCCCCCTCGACCCTGAATATAGGGTTAAGGGGTATACAGTAGATGATGAGTGAGTGAGTACTGGGTTACTGGTTGGGGATTCAAACCCCAGCACTGCCAAGTTGCCAGTTCTGAGTCCTTGAGTAAGACCCTGAACCCTTTAATCTTCTCCAGGGGCACTGTATCCTGGTTGACCCTGTGCTCTGACCCCTAACTGGGATATGTGAAAAAATTATTTCACTGTGCAGTAAGGTACATTTAGGTAGTTTAGAGATACCAGTCGAGCTGTTTGTTGAAGTTTGGAGGAATCCGTAAGACAATATTCATAGAAACTCCACACAGACAGGAACATAAGGTCAAGATTGAACCCTTAAGATGTTAGGTGGCATTGCTACCCACTGCACCATCATAACTAGTTTGCTTATCTATTTTAAGTTACAAATGAGCAGCAACTTCCATATGTGTGCATTATTATTGAGTTCCCTGTCATGGCTGAGCTGTTGCCTTGGCGATGTTGGCAGCATCTCATAATCATTCGCTTTGTTTATTTACTGAACTGCTAGCCATGATGGTTGCTGGGGCGATATGAAGATATCAATATCATGATAAATGACATCATGATGGACTTTGTTGAGATGATAATGGTACTCTCGGTGCCTTGACTGACTCCATTGTTTAGAGCAGTTGCATGTTTACACTTGCAAATGTGGTTACCGCACCGCTTCTTTCTATTCCACTGGGCGTTTCTGTGGATTTGCTTATGGAGAACTAGAGTCTTTCCCGTCTTTGTGGAGCCCTTATCTGACTGGCTCAAGGCAGTGTGTCAGTCACATTCATTTGCATGAAGATTAGCTTTATTGGACCAGAACTTTTTTCACAACAAGGACCTGTTGGGGCTTTTTCCTTTTCATCTGCTTCTGTAAAAAAAATAATAATAATAATAATTTTTTAAAAAACCTGCTTTTGTAAAATGACACGGGAGCTAGCAGTCGGCGCCATTTCTATGCCTCTGCAGCTAATTGGTGTTATCAGGTTGTCCCTGTGTCCGTCATAGATTTTCATTAGCACGATATCTCGAGAATGAGCCACTGAACATTTGTAGGATTTTTATGGCGTTATCAGTGTCACCGGCAGATGAACTCAATGGATTTTAATTAGTTTTTGGTAATCATTTTGGAATTTATCTAAACAAGATCAAGGTCACTGCAAGGTCAGGTGTCCGAAATAGTTGTTCTTTAATAGCTCCCCTCCTGTTTGAAGTATTTTTATGGGCATTTCTGTCATACAAATTGGTAAGAAGGACAGCCTGTGGAGGAGCAGCCACCCCATCTACAGTCTTAATGGCATTGAGGTCAACTTGTTTCCTTCATGACTTGATGTAGAAATACTAGTGCAGTCAGCCAGATTTGAATCCCCCCTTCCCCCCCTCACTATTTTCACAGCCAGTTCCCATTCCAGCATGCAACGTCACAGGGCACTAGAAGCACACTTGTGGGAGATCACTTCCCCATACCTGAGCTCACAGATGTCCGTGTCGATGCAAATGATATTGTGCCATCCTGTCCTCCTTAAGGAGCCAGTTCAGCTGTCTCGGAAGCCCAGCTCCATGGACGTTTGCGGGAAATGTCAAGATTCTAAGCTGCTTTGTTGCGGAGATTCAAACTCAATTTGCAGATCATAGGGTGACTGCTTTTCTGTTGTGCCTCTCAGCTTGAATTTCAGGTCTAAAATATGTTATACTAAACTGGACAAAGGCTCTCAAGTGGCACAAAATATAATCCAGAGGTTGTGAGTTCGAATCCCAGATGATGTCGCATCCGTCAGCGGTCAGGTCTGCAGATTAACTATGCTGTCATGAGGAACAGGTGACAAACGTGCACAACCTGAGATAATCATAGATGTCTTTGCCTGCAGAAGTGGGCGGATTGCACTTTCCTCCACGTGTGTATTGTTTCCACATTAAATTAGAAGGTGTGTGTGTGAGTTGTACTGTATGTTTTCTCACAAACCTATGATTTTGATCATGGTTTATATAAAAAAATTTAAATTGTGCCATATCGTCCACACAGATTAAAGTCAAACTGCGACTTTTGATTTCACTGAATATCAGAACACAGTTATGAGACTAAAACTCGCGTTATTGCTCTATATAATCCCCTGCTACGCTATTGCACGTCTAGCCACGATTCACTAGTGCCTGGATACCATTAAGATCGAAAGATTTCTTAGTCTGCTGGAACAGACTGCCTGCTTCACGTTTGAAATACTGGCCTCCCAGGAACTCTTTTACTGTCCCAGACATGTGGAAATAGATTGGACATGTCAGGTCTGGACTGTACATGGATTGATGCATCAATAACTCATAGCTGAGTTCCTGTAATGTGATGGTGGTGCTGTTTGTGAATGATGTGTGACTGTGTGTATAGTCTCCACAGACAGATGTGTCAAGCTGGTGACAAGTTATCCGTCAGTTTTCGAGGATCAGGCGTTCCACTTGCTCATACATGGACATACGGCCTTGTTTAAAACAATTGCACCTTTCAGATGTTTCATTGCAGCTAAGAGTCTCATTACCTCTAGTACTTCTGCAAATGTCAATCAGTGTTACGCCTTCGTTCTTGAGAAGTCCTGTTTTGACTTGAACGCCCCCGCATACGTTTATCGTATCCTCGATTAATGCGGTTTTAAAAGATGAATATCTCAGAGTAGGGTTTCCAAAAATCCAACAGCACTTTTACCTCACACAGGGGGTTGTGTTTTGTTGCGAGTACGAGTTCAGCTCGTATCAATGCGGTCTAATTGCGTGGCTGAAAGACGGTCTCGACTCGAGTGGTCTGACTCCAGTTGGCTAACGAAAGCAGATTTGGCGAGATCATTCAACAGTCTTCTAAATAGATGAATGCTTTACGTTTCCCCAAACATCACCGTCTAGCTGTCATATTGTTTTCTTAAAGGATATTCTCAATATGCAGTAATTAAAAAGGGATTACAATGATTTATTTGCTCGCTTTAGCAAGTGTCTGGAGTTTCAAATGTATATTTACACCGGCCTGTCTCTTAGGCTCGGGAAACCTAGTCAAACATTTATCATTTCTTTTTGTACAATGGCTCAGTCCGAGCGAGAGAGAGAGAGCGAGAGAGAGAGAGCGAGAGAGAGAGCACGCCTGTCATCATGTTGCAGGAATCCAGCAGCTCCTGGCCAAGCCAAGACCCAGCTGCAGCCAGCAACCTCGTTTGAAGTGCATGTGTAACTGTGTGTGTTTGTGTAATGGCCTCCAGATCCCAGATCAGTTGTGTCTTGTATACCAAGGGCTCTATATCGGGGAAGCTCGCTGCCAGCGAGAACACATTCAGCTGTTCCTAAACTGCTCGCCTTCTCTCTCTCTCTCTCTCTCTCTCCTGCCCCATCGGATCATCACGGCATCAGTCAAGCTCATTAATCCCCGCTCACATTAAACATTCACCGTGATCCATTGCTGAGCAATAAACTTGCATCGTGGAGTCCAACTTTTCTTTTGTTACATATACGTGTTTTGTTTCGCACTTGCACCGAAACGTACATCCATCTTCCCTTGCACAATATGTGGGTAGTGAAGTGAGTTTGGGAAAGAGGTGCTGCAGGGGGATACAATCCCGCCTGTCACTGCAGTGACCAAACTCTTATTTTATTGGGGGGACAGATGGAGAAAGCATAGGGGGGTACAGGCTACAGGATTAAGAAACATCAATCTTTAAACAGACATGCTCGCTTTTCTGTAACCACATGAAGTGTTCAAGTCAAACTGGGACTTTTGATGTGTATAGAAGAACAGAGCACAGTTATTTCTCCTCATAATTCCCTGCTACACTAATGCACTCATCCCAGACGGTGCTTGGATACCATCAAGGTAGAAAGGTTTCTCAGTACGCTGGAGCCATGATTGAACTGTCTGGAACCCCGGCCTCCCAGGAACTCCTTTAACGGCCCAAACATGTGGAAATGAAGCCAGGTCAGGACTGTATGGAGGAACTCCCAGCCGCGTTCCTGTAACGCGCAGGTGGTATTGCTGAACGATTATGAGCATTTTTTTCAAGCATCAGGCTTTTCCCGCTCGCTGAATGTTCACGGGAACGGCTGCAGCGGGTGCCGAGCCACCTTGGCTCGGATCATCACGAACAGATGTACGGCCTTCTTCAAAATGTCTGCACCGTTTTATTTTAAAATGATCTATTGCTGCCAAGAGTCTCATCACCGTACCGTGCTCGACGTCTTCTGTAAATATCGGTCTTGCGCATTCATTCACGAGAAATTTCACCCGAAATTTCAGCACCACTCAAAGCTTAATTGCTTAATAGGTTTTTAATGCAGAGAAGTGCTGTGCAGCTTTCGCACTGATTATATTGATCATTACAGCAACAGATTTTTTTGGGGGGTCAAAAATGTAGCATTTCCGTCTTGCGTTAATTGCGGGTTATGTATGAATTAATTTATCGTCAGTGTGTCTTTTAGGTCTGACCATACATCCATTTATACCTGGAGCAACGGTCTGATCAATGTCTGCATGGTAATCAGGAGAACCGATACCTCTCCCTTTCTCTCGTACCTGCCTGTAATTTTATTTGCTTTTACATCTTGGTAACAATGACAATTTCTGCATTTTGTGATCGGATCTTGGTTCTCCCACACGATATGTAAACGAGAGCTACGTGGAGTGTGGCACATCAAGCAGCTGTCAAGAGCGTTTTCATTTTCACAGCGTGGGCCTTTCCTCTTCAACACTCGTCTATTCGGAGGAAGCGTAATCCACGGCGAAGTGCGCGCAGCCTGCAATTTCGTCCGCGTTCATTTGTCATAAGGAGTCGTGAATGAAGTAGCACGGGCGATAACGAGCAGCACAAAACGGCGTACAATCGGCGTGCGTGCTGATATTGATTCACCGTATCGATCGTATACGAGGGCGGGCAGCCCACTGAAGTGTGAAAAAAGAAGCTAGTATGTGCGATGTGTTAAAATCTCAGTCGGAAGCAGGATTACGGTGGTGTGGATGCTCATCTTACTCCGCGCGACTCGGGCCTGACTCCGGCTCGCTCCCTCGCTCGCTGTTTGCAGCAGTTGTAATTAAAAAGCAGTAGGTCTCAGGTGGTGGCTGCTGGCCTTTGCTCAAAAACCAATTAGCACAGTTGGGTGCACTTTCATTTGACATTAATTTGAATTTGATTAGACGTCTTTAAAAATATATACAAAGGAAAAACAGCAGGGTGTAGCAAATAAAAAAACAGGCATTTTACATTTTAGTAAGAAAAGGAGGTTTTTTTTTTTTCTTTCCACTTTGGTAAATTTACTTACATATTTTCAATTTCAATGTTATATGATACACATTTTCCAAAAAGTATAATTCTTCCTGTGATTTTTTTTTTTTTTTCAATCCTGGAGTTTTTTTTTCTCATTATTATCGATTGTTTCCTGAGTAAAAGTGTTCACTTTCAATAATACTTGAGAAATGCTGTTTGCATACCGTAACTAATATTGATGCATCAATCGATCGGAATCGATCGAGCGCAACAGGAAAGAGTTCCTCTACCACCCAGAGACTGCAGGTTTGAATCCCGGCCGAGTCGAATGCACGCTTGCTCCTGCACGCTGGCATCATCAGAGCTTTCCTCCAGATATTTCCCGCCACCTGCTAACAGTGCGTGAGCAGCAGTTCAAAGACGTGCAGTCGACTGGTGTCACGTGTCTCAGGAGAAGCACACGACAGCCTTCGCCATACCCGGTCGTTCATTGTCGCCTCATTTTCAGCTGGATTAGATTTGTCCAGCAACCTGGAGAACTTTTCGTGAGAAATGTAGGCGACACATAGAGTAGAGTTCACTATCTGTCACCTCGTAATGCCACGTCCACAACTCCTCTGAGACCATCCTTGTGAATTTAACTAATCCTTTTGAGAACCTTTATTATGAAGCAAAGATGTGCATTAGTCTATTTTAGTCCATTTCTACAAATGTCACTTTTTACCTGTACAGTATCATCATCATCTTCATCATCATCATCATCAATCAAATTTGTTGGTTTGTGTGCAAGAAAAATCCTGTAGCCTTGTGCAGTTCTGTGAAACGTCGAGTTAATTACTACTCTGCGCAAAAATGAATGAATAGACTGGTGTTTTATTATGAACATGCAATTGAATAAGTTAAAGAAACGTTCCGGGAATGTTTCCGTACGCTGTGAATTATAGTTTTTAAGGAAGAAAGAAAGCAAACCGGAATCGAACTGAATCCAAATTGGCGGGTCAGACTTTAAAAAAGGAAACTGGAATCTGGTAAGAAAATTGCAATTAGTGCATCTCTAGTAATTTAAAGTCATTTAAGTAATTTCCCCTGCTGGGGCCGACATTCAGACTCCCGTCCTGCTGGGCCACAGAGTACAGAGTGCGCTTTAACCCTTTTCTTTTCCAGGCCATTGAGAATCTACACCATGTCAGATCGACCCCGGGCCATAATCACGGGGTTAAATCACCACAGATGTGGAAAATTACGTAATTCCTGTGTGTGTGTGTGTGTGTGTGTGTGTGTGTGTGTGTGTGTGTGTGTGTGTGTGTGTGTGTGTGTGTGTGAGTGTATATAGTCGTAGAATAAATCATGTTTTTCCCCCAAGACTACTATGTTAATATTAGATTTACTAATGGTTGACTCTTTTCAACCATTTGTTACCCTTAAATATTACGACCGTATGAGTGATGTATTTAAAATATGTAGGAGCGGGGTAGGATGTGTGTGAAATTTCTGTGTAAAGAATACATAATGAAATGTAATATATAAAGACATTTAAAATAATATATAAGAAATAATGTTCTATGTGTAAGTCTATAATATGAAATAAGCCACGGTTTCCATATTTCCGGTGGGAGGAAAAAAAACATAAACTTAATAAAAAATATATTTTGTACTTTAAAAAGGTACCTGATCAACCAATCTTGTGGCAGCAGCTCAATGCAGGATGGGGGGCATTCCAGTATGCATGTGATCATTTCCATGATATCTGTTTGAGTCATCAGTTGGTGTTCCCAAGTTGCCTTTAGTGTGTGTGTGTGTGTGTGTGTGTGTGTGTGTGTGTGTGTGTGTGTGTGTGTGTATGTGTGTGTGTGTGTGTGTGTGTGTGTGTGTGTGTGTGTGCTCTGCGATGGATTGGTACCCTGTCCAGTGTGTACCCCAAATTGTTGCCAAAGACTCCTGTGATAGGCTCCATGTCCCTGTACAGGATAAGCGGTATAGAAGATGACTTAATGAATTTCTATTATTATCTAGTATCTGACGGTTTCTGTCTTTCTCTCTACAGCTGTGATTTTCACCGATGAGGAAAAAGAGCAAATGCGAAAGTTCACAAATCGTTCCTATTTGCTGGATAAGGCAACCAGACGCCACGTCTGGCTCAGTCTAGTCGACATCATCCTGGCCTACGTCTACGACGTGCGCACTACAGAAGGAGAACACAACGTAAGTGTAGCACCTGATGTAGGGTTGTTGTTTTTGTTGTATGTGGGGTTATTATATCTACACCATGACAACTGTTCAAAATAGGAAAAATAAACAGCCCTTTATGGACCGTATGCAGAGCACAGCAGCCTGAATCATACAATCAGAGATGAGTAACAGAGAGAGACAGTGCGCGTTTAAAAAAGCTTCAAATCCTAATTAATAGCCAGCACAAGGCAAGAATACAAATGTGTGTGTGCATGTGTGTGTGTGTGTGTGTGTGTTAGGGGTATAATGAAAAGAGAGCTTACCATGTCAAGCTGAATAAAAGAGCAGGGTTGTGATTACAGCAATTTTGACGACATAAGCGCAACACAAAGGAGATCAAGAAAGCATGTAAGTGTCTAAATTAAGGGTTGTCACGTAAATTTTAGAGAAAGTGCACAATATCGTGCAACATGTTTTCAAGCAACATTGTCAACCTTGCAGAAAAAGTCCTGATGGAATGGGGTTAGAAAACAATGCACGGGATAACAACAACTACCCAACTACTCTTTTACCTTTATTGCATCAGATTACAATTTCTGCTTCAATGTCAATTAATAATTATTCAAAAATTCACAATGTTCTGTTAATCGTTTCTAGAAGAACACTTTGTCTAATAGGTCTTCCTGTGTCTAGGTGGTTTTAGTCACAAAGGATTCCGGGCACTTAGTCTTACAACATAATGACCACAGTTAAAGAGACACAGTGGTACCACCTTTGCAGGATCAAATGTGTTTATGTGGCTTTCTACAGAACATATAAATTGATGATAATCAGCAGTTTGGCCCATCCAATAAAAAACTATTATAAAGCTTGTCCACTCACTCACTCATCATCTATACCGCTTAATCCTGTATTCAGGGCCACGGGGGCCTGGAGCCTATCCCAGGTGACTTAGGGCACATGGCAGGGTACACCCTGGACAGGGTGCCAATCCATCGCAGGGCACAGACACACACATACACTCACTCACTCACTCACTCATTCACACACTACGGCCAATTTGGGAACGCCAATTAGCCTAACCTACATGTCTTTGGACTGTGGGAGGAAACCGGAGTACCCGAAGGAAACCCACCAAGCACAGGGAGAACATGCAAACTCCATGCACACAGAGACGGGAA
>JAAGKR010000135.1:69109-93237 GCA_011419295.1 Clarias macrocephalus
TTTTGATAACATTCTAGGGACCCACGGTGCTGCGTCTTCACTAGATCTTGTACAAAATGCAAAACAAAGCAAAACAAAACAAAACAAAGCAAAACAAATGTAATCAAATTCAAATTCAAATTCATCTGAATTCACATTTTTGGTCACTCAAATGCCGGAAATTCTTCATAAGGCAAGGCAGATTTCTTGCAAAATTTCAGTTCTTAAGTTCTTAAGGCAAAAAAAGGCCAGCGTTCATATGTCGATGTCCCATGGTGCGCATTAAGGGTACGTATGTTAGCTACAGTAGCTCTACTCTAACTTGTGTTGAAAATGTGTTAAATTTAAACAGAGCGAATCATCATCATGGTGTTCGGGAATGGTCACATTTCCTGTTCCCTTAAATCAGCTCCTCGTTTCTTTGCCAAAACAATATTTTTATGATTCCTCTCGGCACCGGCTGCTTTAAAAACCAAACTGAAAGCGGCTCCCTTTTCTTCTTGCTACTGGTTTTGATAACATTCTAGGGACCCACGGTGCTGCGTCTTCACTAGATCTTGTACAAAATGCAAAACAAAGCAAAACAAAACAAAACAAAGCAAAACAAATGTAATCAAATTCAAATTCAAATTCATCTGAATTCACATTTTTGGTCACTCAAATGCCGGAAATTCTTCATAAGGCAAGGCAGATTTCTTGCAAAATTTCAGTTCTTAAGTTCTTAAGGCAAAAAAAGGCCAGCGTTCATATGTCGATGTCCCATGGTGCGCATTAAGGGTACGTATGTTAGCTACAGTAGCTCTACTCTAACTTGTGTTGAAAATGTGTTAAATTTAAACAGAGCGAATCATCATCATGGTGTTCGGGAATGGTCACATTTCCTGTTCCCTTAAATCAGCTCCTCGTTTCTTTGCCAAAACAATATTTATTCGGCACTGAGGCTCAGGAAAAATAATCACCCGAGGTGGGATGAGCGTGTTTATCTCGTGGGGCATCCAAAACAGTAATTAGAGAAGCCGTGCCTGAGGATTGGTCCTAATCCAGTTAATACAGAGATGCTGCGTATGAGAGAGGAGAAGAGACCGTGTGTGTGTGTGTGTGTGAAAGAGAGAGAGAGAGAGAGATGAAAACAGAATGAGCGGAACACGATGCATCTGGTGCAGCAGTGTGTGTTTTTGCGCTCTCCGCTGCGCCAGCCTCTCTGCGTGAACGCTTCCCGGTGCGCGGCCGAATCGGCCCAGCCGGCGCGCTCTTTCCACTCGCTTTCATCACTCTTTCATCGATGCTTTTCCCACACCGCTGATTGATGCGCGGCCCTCGCAGGTAGCCGCTCGCTGTGTTTCCAAGAGCTCATAGCTGCGAGATAAATGTTTCATGGGCCGTGTGGGGAGCTCGACAGTGAAGTCATGGAGAGACAGGAGGAGGGTCGAACTCAGCCCAGGTGGGCTAAAACACAAAAGGGAAATTCATATGGCAGATGTCCAGCTGCTGATGCGTGCCTTTCTCTTGTCTTGAACATCCGAAGTTTTCCGACAGTCTGGCTTCAGCGCCTCTATCATCCCCTAAACGCTCTCGCTACAGTATCTCTCTGTCTAACACTCGTGCTTGCTAAGCTTTTTTTTCCCCGTCACAAATATAACAAATTCATCGTCATGCACTGGAAGAGTGTGAAAGCTGAATCGACAGAACTACACTACAATGCTGCAGGCAAGAACCTCATGAGAAAAACACGTGGGTTATGAGTACAACACTTCAGGGCGAGCCGTTACGGGAAAATAATCAACAGCAAAGGTCTTGTGTTCTTATAATTCTCAACATTTTTTAAAATAAAACAAGTCATTTTGAGTTTTATAATAATAATAATAATAATAATAATAATAATAATAATACATGTTTTGTACATGTCCCTGAAACTCCTGTCCATCCGTCCTGCCCCTTTGAGAAACTGGATGACGTCATCAGTGACATCAACACATCGTTCTGTACAACTGCTGTAAGTACAGTAAATATTTACACTTATAGTTCTAATTTTCATCATATTGTGTTTGTTGTTGAGTTTAGTGGCCAGTGGCTAAGTGTTTGTCACACCTGTAGGTTCCGGGTTCGCGTCCCACCTTGGGTCTTTGTGCATGGAGTTTGCATGTAAACCCCCCCCCCCCCCACCCCGAGTTTTTTCCTCCACATACTCTGGTTTTCTCCCACAGTCCAAACACACGCAGATTAGGTTCATCGACGTTCCCAAATTGCCCGTAGTGTGTGAACGTTGAAAGGAGGTTGTACCATGGAAATTCGTAAAAACTGGTATAAATACAATGGTACAGTAATCATCATTGGCCTCTACGATCCCTAGCTGGACTACAGAGGGTTGAAGATGGATGGTTGTTGAGTTTAACATGTCCACCCTGTCATATTTCGCAATTTTTTTTTTCAGAAATTGTAAATATATGTGATAAACAGAACTTCGTCTAAATGAAGATCCACCTTGTGCTCATTAAGTGTAAACTTTAGCAAAAAAAAAAAAAAAAAAAAAAAAACCCCGTCTACCTTGTTATGACAGAAAGGACACATGCGCATGTTTTTTGCCACATTTTAGGTCCATTTTATTATCAACCAAGAGACGTTTAACTAAAATATATTGTTGAAAATAACAATACATAAATGTAAAATACATTTTATTTATTTATATATATATATATAATTTATATTTTCTAATGACTGTGTGATGAAAATCTGTTTGCTCTGGTTTGAATTAATCCATGACAGGATGGACACATTTTGCCATTTGCTCATACATTCGAACATCCGCATGCAGTTTATTTATACAAAGTGCCGGGGCTGGACCAACACGGATTGCTAACAGCCTAATGTCTACTTAATAAAACTAATATCGAGTTAAATGGAAATTCTTTTAAAAAATATTGAAGTCTCAAGGGCACTTTGTAATGATATTGAGCCAGCAAATGTGTAAATGATATTACACGGAATCACAGGAAGACGTAAGTACTTAAGTAATTGAAGACATTTAAGGAAGGAGGGATGGAGACAAAACAAAAAAAACAAACAAAAAAACAAAACAAAACGAAGGCACACGGAAGACTTTAAACAAGCACGAACCGCAACAGTTCAGCAGAAAAACAGGGGCTTTCAATCAAACCGGCAACCTAATCAAGTCCAACGGGAAGAGAAGCGATGCCAAAATGGACAAGTGAACAAGCTCAGAACACCTTCATTTCTTTTTTCCCCTAAAACTAAAAGCGACACTTCAAATCACCAGCTAATTTCAGTATTAAATACTGTAATGTGTTCTGTATCATTAGTTAGTAGCAACGCGCATCATTGGATAGTTCAAAAAAAAAACCTAAAGAAGCCACAAGCAACAACGTTCACAGTCGCTTAACACCCAGGAGGGAAAAACAGCAAACTCGTGACAACACCTGCAAATTTTCTTGAACGCAGGATAAAAAAAAAAAACAGAGAAAGAAACAAAAGAAGAAGCTGAGAATGGGAACGGTTCAGCCTTCACTTGAACACAATGTGCTTGTTTGAGAAAAAAAAAGGGGGGGAAAAAAGGTGTTGTGACACCAGTGTGAGAAACACAATAAGGGTGACAGAGAACAAGAGCAAAACTCAAAAATAACCCCGTGCGCAGAAAGCAGCAGGTCGCGTTTCCCGCGAGGCGAGGCGAGGCGAGGCGAGGCGAGGCAAACCCCGGCGCTTTATTATACGTCTCAATAGAGGGAGAGGAAAAATATGAAATGATTTGATTAGCAGATCATTACTCCTTACAGAAGGTCATTGATTGCCATTGTAGCCGAGTGAAAGAGTAAAATCTTAGGCGGGGAACCTCAGAGCCGGAGATCGATTCACGCCTGAATGAGGGCCCGCGACGCCCGCTGGGGAACCGCGACTTAACAGGTCGTGTGCGGCTCTTCTTTTATTTCAGATCAATCCGGGTTTCGGAATGAAAACGTGAAAGAAATGAATATATTGTCATTTAAAAGTTGAAAGGAAAAGTTGGCGGGATTCGGGGTTGCGCTTTATCTGAGAACAATCAAAAAAAAAAAAAAAACCCTGTTATTTCGCAGGTTACAAAAAATGCAAGAACAAATTGCAAAAATTAGCAGAAAAGCTCAACAAGTTTCAACATACATTTGCGGCTCTTATGCTTTCTTAAAAAAAAAAATTATATAAAATTAAAAAAAAAAAATAGCTGGTCAGTTTTTTTGGTTTTGTCTTAACATTTATTCGCACTGCAGCCTCTCTCTCTCTCTCTCTCTCTCTCTCTCTGTTAAATTCTCATGCTATCCTTGATACCTTTTCCTTCTTCATTAATGTTTTTTGATCTCATCTTTTTAAAAGAGCGAGTCGCTGGCGAACACCTCGTGCCTCGGAGCCCTGCGGCGCTCGGGGAAGATAATGCCGAAACGTGCACGCTCTTGCAAGAACACGGAGTGCGATTTTAACCTTCGGTAAAGCAATTTCACCTCCGCTAGCTTTCCCGCCTCCACTCGGCTAACAGAGAAAGGCTTTCACCGAGACGGGCAGGGAGGGAGGGCGCGCGAGAGAGCGAGAGACAACAGCTTCTTCCCTGAATAAATGAAACGGGAACCACACACGGGGAATTCATTACTGTTCTCTGTTTAATCCGACACGCTGGCGTTTCTGTAAAACACGACATTTGTGCTGTTCGAACCCGTCTGAACGGAGGCTTTCGTAGCAGGAGGAGAAGAAGAAGAAGCTCCCTTAGAACATGTGGATTTTAAATCTGTACTTCATTAAAACATGTTTTAAGGATCTGTCAATACGCATACATACAGTATAGAGAAACCGTGGCGCTTCCTCCCTGCTTAGCTGACTGCTGGCAAACTCGCTCGCTAGAGAAAGGTTACGTTTAAAACTTGATTAGTGTCACGTCCATCTGCTACAATATCAAAGCCATTCACGTGTTTAATGGAAATTCAGGTGAAGAACCATAGAACGTCCTGCCACACAAGAATTTTCAGGAATGAAAAGAAAGAGGTGGAAGCATCATCAGGAAACACTTCAGACGCTTCAGACTCATTTAAATCCTGCAATAAGCAAAAAATAAATAAAAAAGGTCTAGAAGCAGACTTGATAAAATAATAGACTTAATTAGGATATTAATAATGCTAGGATGTTAAAATATGACAAAATAATGTGTTTCTGAGTACAGTCCCCTACATAGGAACGAGTTCCGTTCCATGAGCTGGTTCGTAGGTCCAATTTGTTCGTAAGTCCAACAAACATCGTCTAGGGACTAGGACACTAACACAACTGGCTATACGCAGTATCTCACACTAGAGTGTTCTTTAGAATCGTTCCGATGCTTGTAATGATTCATGCTAAAAGAACGAGCGACGCCTACCACTCGATTATTTTCACTTATTATTTGATTATTTTCACTTATTATTTGATTATTTGATTACAAAATCGTTGTTGCTTGGCGTTTCTTAGCAATACCAGCTTCATCGCCGCTGCTTTTACGCTCACTTCTGGACATGTGATCTAACTTTCGCAAGTTCCGCATGTGCAAAAACGCCCGTTTGTTTCGTCGAACGTTCATAACTCGAACGTTCCTATGTAGGGGACTTACTGTAATTGATAAATTTTTTGTCATTTTATAGTAAAATCTATCATCGTTCACTGACTTAATGCAGTCATGATATGCAACGCTAGATATTTTGAGAAAAAAAAAAAGAGAAAGGATTTACTGATGTATCATTATTGATATATATAATCGTGTGGCGACTTTTAAAAATATTTTTACATTTGCATTTAAGGTGGTAAAATGTTGCAGTTCCTCTATAATCCTACAGGTAGTGCACTCTGGTCTGCCCCACACATTAGGAGGCGGCACAGCGTCCTGTGTGTTAGGGTTTAATAAAGTTTCAATATTTCTAAAATAATGCTATTTATAAATAATGATACTTATAGAATCGCAATACAAATCGTATCAGCACTTGGGTATCGTGATAATATCGTATTGAGTGATCCACATATTGACTTATTGATTCACCCCACTTTGTATAATGAATCATTAAGACAATCCAGCAGGCGAATTCTTTAGGATCGAGCTAAACCTGTGACTCAACCCCGAGCGCTCTCACATCCCGACACTTATTCCTCTGACATAAACAAATCCCAACAAGCCAACCGCACAGAAATAAGACGTCTCTTAACCTATATTCAAGCCCAGGGCGCAAGCACAGGTGCAAATCCACCACACACACACACACACCACACAATTATCCACGCACACTCGTACACCTGTGCCCTTCGCACTCCTTTCCGCATGCATATGTGGCTAAATTCCTTCCCCTGACCTAAAAGAGTTGCGCATTCGTACGCACAGTGGTTCCCTGTGTGAGTTCGCTAAAATAAAGAACGCCCACACGCTCCCCTGAGGTCCGACACGTCCCCGGCTGCATAATTAGATCCAGATTAACCCAGACGAGCCCTTGCGAACCCAGGTGTTGAGGCGGTGGGCGTCGCGAACGCTCTCAGAGAGCCTCCTGAAGCGATGACTTCTTAAACTAGTTTGAGTCGACGGGGCGAAGGCACTTCCATGCACTCGAGCCAAACTGATTACGAAACGCCGACGCGCTGTGGCTGTGAGATCCGTCCCGCTTTGGGTCGATCACAGGACTCCGTCTAACAGAAGTTATTTCTCTAATTGGATCGAACAACTGCGCAGGACAATAAAGCTAACCTCGTTGGCGTAGCGACAGAGCTCTGAATTTCTCCGAAGCCCCTCGACGGAAATCATTCAACAGGAAATAGTTTCTGATATTTTTTGGATATCAAAAACAGACTGAACCTCATCTAAAACGATGGCGCGAGCCAGATAAGAAATTTCCGAGCCTGTCGTAAATGCTAATAAGCTATTTCATCCTGGTGATTCCTGTTGTGTCGGTGTTTGGAAACGAGGCGAAGCACAAGCGGCGAGGAAAACGTACAGGGTCGAAAGACTCAATTAACCTCCATAAAGGAGAAATAAAGCTGCCCATGGAGGTATTGAGGAGGCAGAGGAGAAAAACAATGGGGCTGGAGATTACAGAACAGCTGGAGCTCTGTTCATGTTGTCGCCGTGAATAGGTCCAATTTGCGACCTGTTGATGGGTTTGGCGATGGGACCGCGGGAGCAGGAAAACCCGCCGAAAAAACATCCTCTTATCTCTGCACAGAGACAGAGAGACAAAAAGATGAAGCGAGACACAGAGAGAGAGAGAGAGAGAGAGAGAGAGAGAGAATGGAAGACATTACCTCCGGCGTGCATTACAATGCAGCCGCATGGTTTCTACTCCAGGTCAAAAGTATTGGGACAAAAGTGGAATTCAAAATTTGATGTTCTGAAAAAAATAAATAATTAAGATGAACGATCAATATTTAGTATGAAGTTCGTTATTCTTCAAAACCTGCTGGATCCGGCTCAAAAAAAGATGCCCAGTCACTCGCAAGATCCATGCCTGCCTGAAATCTCTCTCCGTCTGCATACCACGAGCGTCGCCGCATAATCTCCGTCACCTTTTATTCGCCTGGGGTGATGTCCTCAGAATACAGCCCGGATACGAGCTCCGGGAAAAGATGCCTTGAGTATGCTCAGCACGCCAGTAGAACGTAAAAGAAAAAAAAAAGAAAAAAAGATTTGTGTCGCAGGACCACACCGGAGAACTCCAACCGGAGATGGAACATAAAGATCAGGATATAAATACCAAAGGCATGACAGCAACAAGACATAGAGAGAAAAACATATCTGACACGGGTTCACTGATGAGAATTGTTCAATAAAGTGTGTAAGATGTTAATAACTGGTCTGTCATGACCACACACACACACACACACACACACACACACACACACACACACACACACATCAGCGGCACTTGGCTATTAGAGCGCTCAGGGGGATGAGTGGCAGCGGTTTGGCCAGAGTCCAGCTCCAGTCATCTGGACCGACACCTGATCAATCACATCACCTCATTACCCAGCATCCCCTGCTCTGGCCTGTCCGGGCCACTGGCAGTCAGAGCAGGTTCCCCTTCTCAAGTTCACCTTGAGCCAAACGGACCAATAAAACCTCTCATTCTAACGAAGGCAGGGCTGCCGATTGGCCGACGCAGCTGTCCGTCTCTCACACCGAGCTGATTTATGATGGGAAGTGACCGATGGAGCCGGAGCACAGATGGAGCTCGGAGCACACGTTTACTCGGCAGCGGGAGCAAGGTGCAGTCAGGGGACGGCAGGGAAATCCGTGCCAGAGGCGACGAGCTGCTAATCCAGCTCAGAGCTCCGGCCAAAATCAGCCTGGCTGGTCAGTGAGGGAGCGACAGGGCAGTTTAGCAAGCCAGGCTGGACTCAGACTCAGACTTCACAGCGCTGTTCTGGGGAATCAGTACTCCCAGACGCCAAAAAAAAAAAAAAAAAAAAAAACCCAATCAGAATCACAGTATATGATGCATCACACAGATAATAAACCAAACAGAACTTTAATGGGAAATGCTAAGGCAGGTTTATGGCTTCATTTCAATTCAGAGTCACTAATTTTACGGACGATGAAGTATAAATATACTGTATGTGAGGAACGCTGCTGGAAGTCAGTCGGCCGTTCAGTGAACGAGTCAGTGATTCATTTAGCAAATCAGTCAGTTAGTCAGGCAAAGAGTCATGCAGTCATTCCGTTAGTGAGTCAGTGATTCGTTTGGTAAATCAGTCATCAAGCGATTCATTTAAGTGGTTCATTCAATTCGTCAGTCAGTCCTTCAGTTCATCACTCAGTCGAGGAGTCAGTGAGCAGTTCAGCTAATTATGTAGTTATTCATTCAGTCAATCATGTAATAAATCAGTCATTGAATGAATTAATGATTGAGTCATCAATGAAGTCAGTCATTCTGGTTGTTAGTCAGTGAGTGAGTCTATTTATTACTTTTTTCAGTTAAACACTCAGTTCAGTCTTTTGTTCATTTATTCAATAATTCAGTCAGTGAGTCAGTGATTCATCTAATAAATCAGTCAGTCATTCAGGCAGTGAGTCAGTGATTCTTTAGCAGTTCAGTCAGTCATTCACTTGATCCGAAGTGGACATGAAAAATTTCCCATCAGTCACTGCACCTCACTGGAGTGCAAAAAGGGATTTACTGTACATATATATATCATCATTATTATAGAGGATGACATCATATTGATATGACACAATAAATTGAAATCCAATTGAATGAATAAATTTTTACTTTTATATAGACTAGTAATCTGGAAAAAAAATTCTTGTAAAAAAAAAAAAAAAACTTGTTATACCCAGTTCACACATTTTATAGTGGTATCAGTTAAAAAAAAAATCAATATAGTTTAAAATTTCTACAGCAGCACCAATAGGTATCCGAGGTACCATATGTTACCATGGTAACGCACTGGGGACGTGATGTCTGCGCTGGTGACGATGCAGGGCGTTTCAAATGGTGGAATTTTGTCCCTTTTCACTTAACTGACACCCCCCCCCCCCCCCCGCACAGGGAGCAGGAAGTAGGGAACACCCTGTGAAGTGCACTTCGGAATGGGACGCATCCAATGAGTCAGTAAGCAGTTTAGTCATTCAGTCAGTGAGTCAGTGATTCATTTGGTGAATAAGTCGGCCATTTAGTGCATCAACGAATAAGTCATCCGTAATCTATTCAGTCAGTTGTTCGGTCAGTGATTGATCTAACAATTCATTTTTTTTTTTATATTAAACAGTCGGTGAGGCACTGAACAATTCATTCATTTTTCCATTCATTAATGTATTTAATAATGCAATCAGTGAAAGTGATTCTTTCAGTCAGTCTTTCAGTGTCCAGTCAGTGAATCAGCGAGACAGCGATTGAGTTGGTCAGTGATCGAGTGATTCAACAATGCAGTCAATGAGTGATTCATTCATATTCCTGAATTCATTCAGTGCATGATTCTCCATGATTCTCAACGATTCTCCATCAGTATGACTCTCCTACTGTAGATGATGAACAGGACATTTAATCCAGACTCTTTCACTTGCACGTTCATCCTGCTCTACCTGTGTGCTGTTCTTTTCACACGTGACAATGACAAAGAGGGTGATCCGTAAGCTCGACAACCAACCGTGCACTCGCTGTAAACAAAGTCATCTAGGAGCTGCTGGATCTGTGGTCAAGCTAGTTCATGAGTATGAAATCAGTTAATAATCATATACATGCAGAAACAATACTAATACTACTAACAATGATATATGATAATATAATTGAGTTCAGAAGCATGCCTGTGGGCTTGTAATTTGCTTGCAGTACATTTCTCAGATGTGAATACAAAAAAAAAAAGAAAAAAAAAAAGATAAATACAGCTAAAGGATACGAATCCGCACCTGCTGTATAATGATCCTCGGTACCTGTGCATGATTCATGCAGGTGCATTAATGACTACCGTGCTGTGAAAAGTGCCTGATTGATGTGTTTTAGTGTAAATCACTAGCGCCGATACTCTTCCCTTTCTAGCACAGCTTCACTTTAAATTCAACACACTGAGTATAAGGGGGGAGAGAATACCAATGCACTCGCACGCCGCTCGCGTAACCAGCACAAGAAATACGGAGAAGGAAATCGGAGAAGATGTGGACAGAGCGTGTGCTCGCTCTGAATGATTCAGAAAGAATTTGAGTTCGGGCGTGAAGCCGTGTAACCTGCCAATCAAATCTGAGCATTGCTTGTCTGGGAAGAAATGCACTGGGGATGAGATGGAGGAACCAGCGTGTGCATCAATATACTGTAGTGTGTGTCGTAATGTTACCTGCACAACGATATCTCGTACATGATGGACCATGGATTTTCCTGGACCACGGATGGACGTGGCATTATTGGAATTTAAACTCCGGACAATCACACAACTCGCGATGTTCATCCTGGCGATGTCGATCTGACTCACAGGAGTGATGCACAGGGGTCCAAGCACCCTGTGTTCTCAATTAATGTAAATTTCATCTACATCATCTAAATAATACCATATTTTTTATTATTTGTAATTGCAGATTAACAGAGGGGAAAAAAAAAAAACATATTTTCATCATTTCTTTCAACGACACATGCCTGCATCCATAACTGTAGGCACGTCTCAGAATATGTCATTTTGAAATGTCGTGTTTGGTGAACGAAATGGTAGGGTTGCCTTGCGTTTGAGAAGTACTCAAATGAAACACTCGCGCAAGTCTACCTACAAATTTGTTCAAAATAGGTACTTCAGAAGATAACACACCACTTGAACTGAAACCATGCTGCTTTACTGTTGCATCACTAAGAGGAAGCAGGGTGGTCCTTCTGACCTAGAAAGCAGAGGGAATTATGCTTCTACTGATCATGGAGGGAAGATAAGGATTCAGACTCTCTGTTGCGTGTTTTACACACGCATCTGGATTTATTCTCAAAGCGAAGAACTAAATACCGACGCTGAGGAAGTGCGCCTTAGCCGGGATTTACCTAATGCTAAGACAAATTTCTATTTGCATTTCTTTAATTAACCTGATTGAAGCTAATCCCGCCAGACGCCCAAACGCACTATTTACCAGACGCTACAGTATATTTAAAGCAGCCTCGACAACCGCGTACCATATCAAGGTCGATCCCGAACGCTGAAGGGTGTCTAGACTGACAGCAGCAACGCAGCCTGATGCATCAGAAGCAGCCCTGCTTTTCCCTCTGAAGTCCTCGTCTGTGTTTTTGGCACGTCAGTGCAGCCTGATATGTATCTAGACAGCTCTAGTGTTTTTCTGCGGCCCAATCAATCGGTTCAGATCATTTATGAATGAGCAGGCTGGCTGAGCGTCTGCTCCGAGAGACGTGTCCTGGCACCATAATCTCCTTCGTTACACACACGTTCTCGCCATCACGCGCACACACACTCGGCCACCATCCTGTTATTTATGTCTGCTCATTTTTTTTGTTGTTGTTGTTGTTGTTGTTCGTACGCTCTCTTTCGCTTTTAGATTTGGTCTATTTTTCATGCACCCACAAGCGTCCACATCTCTCTTTTTTTTTTTTCAATATGTCTCTCTCTTGTATTCCTCCGGCGTGATGCTCAGTGATATGTCCCGACACGGAGAATGCTGCTGTAATCACAGGGAGAAAAATTCCCCCATCAGCGCCTGACATTTCTCTCCATCAAATTCATAAACACGTACCCACACACTCACACACACACACACACACACACACACACACACACACACACACACACACACACACACACACACACACACAGAGGTCTGAGTCATAAGGAGCCTGGGAAGTATGGGATAAATCTCTGAAGTGCTCATCGTCGAAAACAAGGATGGAAGACTGGGCTCATGTGAGAACGGATGAGAGGTGCAGAGAGAGAATGAGACCCAAGTCATGAGAGAGAAAGAGAGAAACCAAATTCCTACAAGACAGTGGATGCACCTCTGAAAGCTTTTGTCCTCATTTAAATAGGAATGAGATGGCATTCATTTTGAAACACTAGTGAAACACACTAGTGCTCCTTTCACTATTTGGGATATAGGCATCCTTGTTATTTGTGCATTATGAACAAGCATCTGGTGCTCGCTTATGTGCGCGTGTGTGTGCGTGCATGTACCTGAGCCTTGGAGTTGTGCACTTTTCAGACTGACACAAGCCTCCGGGCCTGCCTGCAGCCAACACATCATAATCCGCATGCCTCTCGCTGCACTGCATTATTCATCCACGCAGCGCATGTGCTGCGCTGCCGAATGATCCAGGATCAGTTCTTATCTTTAACCCGACTGTAAGTGCCGGCTGAACTGATCCCGGGTCAGGGTTGCATCACGTACCTTGCAACCTCAAGCCTGTCGATGTAATGCTGTTTCCACACTGTCTGCTGTATGTGTTAGTCTTCCTCACGGGGAAACGACAGACCACGTTTACAGCAACTGATTTCATATAAACACAGAGAGAGAGAAAGAAAGAAAGAAAGAAAGAAACTAAATTAATAAATAAAGAGAGAACTGAGGCTTTATATCAACAGTGATTGCCTTAATATTTTAGTGTACTCATTTCAGTTGTAGGTTTTAATAGCATTTGCCGTGCTAGCACTCTTAATAGTTTTGCATTCTTTTGAAACATTCTTGTTTCAAAAGTTTTGGTATCCTAGCTCTCCTGTTTTGATAGTTTTGGTATGGTAGCACTCTTGTTTCATAGTTTTTATAGGCTTGCTCTTTTGTTTTGAATTGTTTTAGTATGCTAGCAGTCTTGTTTTAATGGTTTTGCTATGCCAGTACAAAATGTTTTAATAGTTTTGCTATGGATGCAGTGGTTTGCAGTCCTGAGTTAATGGTTTTGGTATGCTAGTACCAAATGTTTTAATGGTTTTGGTATGCTAGCTCTTTTGTTTTAATGGTTTTGGTATGCTAGCAGTCCAGTTTTAATGGTTTTGGTATGCTAGCTCTTTTGTTTTAATGGTTTTGGTATGCTAGCAGTCCAGTTTTAATGGTTTTGGTATGCTAGCAGTCCAGTTTTAATGGTTTTGGTATGCTAGCAGTCCAGTTTTTATGGTTTTGGTATGCTAGCTCTTTTGTTTTAATGGTTTTGGTATGCTAGCAGTCCAGTTTTAATGGTTTTGGTATGCTAGCAGTCCAGTTTTAATGGTTTTGGTATGCTAGCTCTTTTGTTTTAATGGTTTTGGTATGCTAGCAGTCCAGTTTTAATGGTTTTGGTATGCTAGCAGTCCAGTTTTAATGGTTTTGGTATGCTAGCTCTTTTGTTTTAATGGTTTTGGTATGCTAGCAGTCTTGTTTTAATGGTTTTGGTGTGCTGGCAGTCTTGTTTTAATGGTTTTGGTATGCTAGCTCTTTTGTTTTAATGGTTTTGGTATGCTAGCAGTCTTGTTTTAATGGTTTTGGTATGCTAGCAGTCCAGTTTTAATGGTTTTGGTGTGCTAGCAGTCTTGTTTTAATGGTTTTGGTATGCTAGCTCTTTTGTTTTAATGGTTTTGGTATGCTAGCTCTTTTGTTTTAATGGTTTTGGTATGCTAGCTCTTTTGTTTTAATGGTTTTGGTATGCTAGCAGTCCAGTTTTAATGGTTTTGGTATGCTAGCTCTTTTGTTTTAATACATTTTTGTTAAGCTCTCTTGTTTTAATAGTTTAGCAATACTTTTCCTGTTTTAATGGCTTTGGTATGCAAGTAGCCTTGTATTAATCGTTCTGATACGCAGGTAGCCTTGTATTAATCGTTCTGGTACACAAGTAGCCTCGTCATAATGGTTTTGTTACACAGGTAGCCTTGTTTTAATGGTTTTGTTACGCAAGTAGCCTTGTTTTATTGGTTTTGGTACACAGGTAGCCTTGTTTTAATGGTTCTGGTATGCAGATAGCCTTGTTTTATTGGTTTTGGTATGCTACGTCCCTTGCATTTATTGCTTAATATTCAAGCACTCTTACTCTAGTATTTCCGTGCGCCCACACCCTTGCTTTAATCTTTTTCCGTACGTGACTTCTGTTATTTTGATAGTTTTAGTGTGCTAGCACCCAGGAGGAGCCCTAAGTGATGAGACTGAAGTGTACTGGCTCTAAATATCACAGAGAAACCTGCTGCCTCACTCATCGCACCTCCATCTATCTTTCTTCCCCCCACCCTCCACTAACACACACTTTAAATCTCAGCCCTTGTGTTCGCGAGAGATGGCGATGATGCTGAATTGATTTTCTGTAAGCGTTCAAAGAAGAAGATCGGGATCGAGCCGTGTTTCTGTACGTCTCTGCTGCTGAAAGGTCAACCCTAACCCAGGCATGCTGATAGAAAACGTGAAGCTTTGTGCTTAGGAACGTGAAATATTATTAAACATATTAATGAACGTTTGTGTGTGTGTGTGTGTGTGTGTGTGTGTCTGTGTGTGTATAAGTGAGCTGGGGGTGGACTTTTTAAACTATGGTTATGGGAAAGATGCACAGCAAAATCATCAATGTTTAATTAACACCCACGCTGTTAAACCGGTCTCTGGTGTGTATCGCAGATCAGAACTGATCTCTACTGTATAATGAGGTGTTAATTTAATGTGGAGCTCTCTCTCTCTCTCTCTCTCTCTCTCTCTCTCTCTCTCTGTAAACATTCCTATGCCTGTGTTTATGAAGGATTCCTCAAGTTCAAATGCTGGCTGAGACTCTGTAAGAGTTTAATTACATCCTCTGAAATGAAGCTGCTCTCTACACCGCGGGAAGCACTCGCACCTCGCCTGACCAGCTCCTGGTGTTAATGACATTAGTATGGAGAGCGAGGAACGCTGCGACGCCACGCAGTCGAACTGAACACACCACACACTAAACACACAGCAAGTTCAGAGTGGCTCATCTCATGCCATCTTTAATATGAGATTAGAGAGCAGCGAAGGGAACGTGTCTGCTCTCTCCCTCACACAACACACACACACACACACACACACACACACACACACACACACACACACACACACACACACACACACACACACACACATCTGTTTCTCCAGCTGGCCCTGAAGAGAAACTATTTATAAGCTGTGATGTTCTCATTTACTTTATTCATTCTTGAGGTCAGTTTAATAAAACACCAATTAAACCTTTTCTCATCAGCTGTAAGTAAGAAGCATCTGCACTTCATCATGAAGCAGACTAGGCTCTGACTCCGAAGTTACTGTTGCTGCTACTTTTCACAAGAGAAGCTTAAAACTTGTTGCGTTAGCGCTAATGAGATATAAACCTGGCTACAAAACGCTACTCACTTTTAATTATCTTACTTTTATTTACGCGTCTTATTTTTCCTTACTTTAACTCATTTCATTTCTTTTATTCACTTCTTTGCGTCTACTTCATTTACTTGACTTGACAGTTCCATTAAAAGTTTGCACAAACCTCCTCCTCAAAGGTGTCTCTTAGTTTATACTGGTTTCTACACTGTAGGAAAAAAAAAAAAAAAAACTAAAGGCATCAAAGCTTCGCAATAACAGGAGAAATTCCGTGGTAAGCAACAAAAAGTGCAAACGAAGCGAAATCTTTTATACTGTATTTGAGATTCTTCAGAGTAACAACCGTTTACATTGATAACGGCTTTGCACACTCGTGGCATTCTCTCAGTAAGCCCTGTGAAGAAACTACTGTATTAGGACTGTTGGAAACACATTCCAAGTAAATACATTGTGAGAACACCAAAAGAGTCCCGAGCTAGAATTGAGGTGAACGCTAGTTAATTTGAAGAATCTAAAATATACTATATATACAGTATATAGTTTTAACATGTATATATAACCTGTAATTCTTTATTAGCCTAATAGATATTTCTATGTGTTATTTTATCAGGTTTGTTATACAGAGTAGAAAACGAGTTAAAATAAATCTCTTGGATGAGTAAATGAGTTCAACTCAACTTTGGACTGTTTGTGTATTTATTTATTTATTTATTTACTTTTACTTGTTTTACTCATTTCCCACACTTACTTTGTTCACTTAATATATTTAATACTTTATACTTACTTTTTTAATGAATTTTTATAAACATCTGTACTTAACTTGCTAATTTAAGTAATGAATTGTATTTAGTTTAGTTTCCTGCGTACTGTACTTGCTTTACTAACTTTTCTTACTATTTTTCTTACTCCTTTATTCCTATTTATAATTTTTTTTAAACTTACTTTATTATTTTGGTTTATTTTCTCCATTTAGTTTACTAGTTCATTTATTTACTGTACTTATTTATTATCTGTATTTACTCATTAATTACTTACTCTTTATACATAAAATATGTATAAAATATCTTTTTTTTAACCTATTTTATTTACTTTCTATTACTATCTAACTATTTTGTTTTACAGCTATTATCTATGATTTTTTTAAACTTCTGCTCTGAACGCTCCCAAACAAAAGGTGTGACGAAATTATTTTACTTTACTTATTAATTTCTTACTCTTTATACATAAAACCTTCATTTTCTTTATTTACTCTACTCTTTACTAAGTTCATTTACTTTCTATGACTATTTATTTAATTGTATTTTCCATATTTTATTTGCTTTACTTATTAATTACTTATTCTATATCCATCAATCAGCCATAAGCAAAACATTAAGCATATACATTAATGTATTGTGCAGGTTCACCTTGTACCACCGGGGCAGCTCTGGCCCCTCGGGCGTGGCTCCACGGGGTATCTGGGCGTGTGCCATGGTGTCTGGTAGCAGGATGTTGTCTGCGGAAGCTTTAGGTGCTGTAGGGTGGGCCTTCGAGGATCGGATTTGTTTTTTGTGTATATCCCATGGAGCTGGATCGGACTGGGATGTGAGGAATTTGAAGGCCCGTTCGGTCCTTTACCTGCTGTACGGTGCTCTGTGGTACACTGGGTGTTCTGGTGCTTTTCTGTCAACACAAACGTTGGCTTTTCTGTGGGATTGGATTGGACGGCATTGGACTGGAACTGTTTACTGGTATTTAATTTATAATCTTAATGTGTTAATGCTATGTGGTGTTAATGTTATGGCTGATTGGTGTAAGGTATAACTTTATTTATTCAACTTACGTTATTCACTAATTACTTGTTGAAATTCTTGGAATTTTAAAAAAAATTACTTAAATGACCTTCTTTACACTTACATTATGTATTCACTCGCTGTACTTGTTACATATGAACTCAAGTGATTGGATTTGACTGAACTGATTGAAACTATTGATAATTTGTGAACTTGCCAGAAGAACCCGTTTATTTCCCAGCCCCTTCATCTCATGCACATCGGATCCAATCGAATCAGACACTGATTAGACGGAACAGGTGTGCTAGTCATGGAATTTAGCAAATATGCACAAACCGCAAAACAGGTTGGTATTCAAAGTACAGACATCTCCAGGTTCTTGAGTACAGGTTTGAAAATGACTGAAAGTCACAGGACGACAGCAGAAAGTGTGAAGGCAGACAGAGTTCGTCAGGGTGTTAATGTCGCTATAAAATCCTGAAACTTTTTATAGTTTCAGACGTGGAAACCTGATGGACCGGGATGACTTGGCTCTGACGTGGCGTCTGGCGGATTTCGCTTTTAAATCGGCGAGTGTGTGAATAATCGTGCCGCTCATGTTACTGTTGCTTCCACAAAATCATGCGCGTAATACAAACCGGCAGGCTGCTCCACGTCGAGGCGTATCACACCACGGATTAGCCTGGATTACTTCTTCTTTGACAACGCAACACTTCCCACTAGACGGGTAATTCAGTGCAAGGCGTATTCCTTTGGCTTTCAGTCACCATTTGTGTTATACATAACACAAATGGTGTTACTTACTCTGTATTTCTGACATGATATATTATTCATGTTGCAATAGTCCTATATTATAAATCTGGAATGAGAAAATCGTTTGAGCTTGCCCTTAATCCAGTGCTATCCTTGGCCTGGAAAAGAAACTTCTGCTTGACGGCATCTTTGTTGGAACGAGCTCCTCACAGCTTGCTAATGTGAGCGAAAGAGCGGAGCACCATCATGGTGGCTAAAACGAAATGTGGCACAGAGGAACCTCTGTATGTGTGTGTGTGTGTGTGTGTGTGTGTGTGTGTGACAACATAAAACATTTTTACATACTTGTATTTAAAATATGAAATATCAGTCAATGATTTACATTCTCTGACTGCATAAAATAAAGGCTATAAAATTATTTTTGCTGCACATTTGAATGATTTCTTCCTCTTGTGGCCAGGACGAATGCCAAGAGTGTAAACAACAGAAGTCTTCTTCAGGAACCTGGCTTTGAATGCTAAACGCGGAGCACACAGAGGCTTTCATTCAGGGCCACTGATCCGGGGTCAGTCACTGATCACGTCGGTAAATGAGGCTTTACATTTTTTGACTGTCAGATACTGACCTGGGATCAGACGTGCCGCATCCACAGTGGCTTCATGTACGAGACCAGAAGCTGGTCCAGGATCAGAATTCTGACTGCGAGGAGTCTGGGCACGTGCATTCTGTAAAAGTTCCGGCTGAGACTTATCTACAAATCAGATTGGATTATTTGTAAGTTTTAATATTTAAACACTCGGATGTGAGAGAGATAGAAAGTGAGAATGAGAGCGAGAGAGAGAGAGAGAGAGAGAGAGAGAGAGAGAGCGCTCTTACTCCTGCACCGTTTATGCCCTGAACGCTCTCGGAAATAGGAAGCGCGCGAGGAAATCACACAATGCCGATGTAGCGCTTATCCACAGAGCATGACACACACCTACAGCCAGCCTCCTGGGGTGAATCATGTATAACTAAAGCAAAGCACCAAACTGAGGTGCTGCAGAGAGGAATGAGCGAGGGGACAGGAAAGGGGGAGAAAAAAAGTGCTTACTGCACAGAAAACCGAGGAAAGGAAATACACCAGGAGCGCTCTCTCTCTCTTTTTGAGAAAAGCGCTATGGGAAGAGAGATAAGGAGAAGCTGCTGTAGCTCTGTGTTTGTTAGATCTTTACAGATTAATCAGCTTAATTTACTACAGCAACATCAATCCGAGATCTAATCACACCCAAATCCTGTGCGTGAAGAAAAGCCGACAAACACAAAGGGTCCGTAAAAGCAATCGCTGCTTACATCCCGCTACTTCTGCTGCTGTACGCCGTGCGCGTCTACACGCCGTCAGAATTCCACGTTATCTCTTCGCCATCATAGAAAATTGCAGAGTTTTTCGAGTTTAAAAAGTATCTTGCTGGACAAAGTCAAGAAGAGAAAAATGTTACGGTGCGATATTTGAATGGTACACAAGATACTTCATAGGTACAGATTCCTGCCAGAGACTCTATGTTTAGAGCACGTTTCCAATTTGTACTTTTTCCCACCTATGTTGCTTTGCTACAGTCCAATGCACCAGGAGACTCTTTTACGCCAGACGTCACCAATCCTGTGCGCTGTGTGTTTGTTTGCTTTCTAAAATTGTGGATGATTTCAAGTCAGTTCGAGAGCAGATTAAAGGATAAAAACGAAAGAAACAGAAATAAACAGCATTCCTGGTCAAAGTTAGTGACTCGGATAATAACGTTTTGACGAAGTAAGATTCTCTCATAATGTAGCTCACTTACAGTATAAGTGACACAACTGTATATGGACAAATATACATGTTATTGTATCCAAACACATCTACTTCAGTATGAAGTTGGTCCCCCTTTCCCCCCCATTTCCACTCTTCTTGGAAGGCTTGTCCACAAGATTTCGTAGTGTTTCTGTGGGAAGTCGTGGCCCATTCACCCTGTGGAGCATTTATGAGGTCAGGCACTGATGTTGGATGAGAACTGGCTTGCAATCCCCTGTTCCAGTCCATCCCAAAGGTGCTCGATGGGGTTGAGATCAGGGCTCGGTGTTCGGTCCAGTCAAGTTGTGTACCATTCAAATGTTATCGCACCGTAACATTTTTCTCTTCCACACCGAAACTCATCAAACCATGCCTTTATAGTCCTTGCTTTGTGTATTGGAGGACAATCATGTTGGAATAGAAACGGGCCTTCAACAAACTGTTGCCACAAAGTTGCATAGATACATCAAGATTACCCTTCACTGGGGATAAGGTGCCTGATTGATTGAAACACTCACTCACTCACTCACTCACCTTCTAATCTTAATCAACCGCTTAATCCTGTATTCAGGGTCACAGGGGGCCTGGAGCCTATCCCAGGAGACTTGTGGCACAAGGCGAGGTTCACCCTGGACAGGGTGCCAATCCATTGCAGGGCTCACTCACACACTATGGCCAATTTGGGAACGCCAATTAACCTACATCTCTTGGAAACCCACCAAGCACGGGGAGAACATGCAAACTCCATGCGCACAGAGCCGGGAATCGAACCCAGACCCTGGAGGTGCAAGGCGGCAGTGCTAACCACTACACCACCGTGCCACCTTTGATTGAAACTCCTGAATTCAATAATTAACAGGTTTGGACAAATAACCAAACCTTCTGTCCATACAGTGTATAAATGTTTACTTGTTTTTAGGTAAATGCTGAGTTTTAAGTGCAAAGCGTCAGAAGCCTTGAGTTTGTTTCTTTAAAATTAATTCCCAATACGAATGCTGTTTTAATGTAGCCATTAGTGTGGTCATTAGTAGAGGGGATGTGGTCGAGCGTCACCTGTTGGCAGAGAGGAGCAGGTGAACCTGTCAGGTAAATCATGATGCTTTCTCCTGCGGGTGGATTAACAAGTCGTTTTATGTGTGTTTTGCTTTGTGTTGAGAGAGAGAGAGAGCGTGAGTGAGTGAGTGAGTGAGTGAGTGAGTGAGTGAATGAGTGAGTGTGTGGCTGAGAGTGCCAGAGCACTGAGCATGAGAGAGTGCATGTGAGTGTGTATCGGTGTGTATGTATGTATGTGTGAGCTTCCATTACACTGCTGGAAAAATAAGGGGAAATAAAAACACCCACACTCACCAAGCCTGCTTCCAGCCCTTTGTTCCCAAACGTGCCACAGTCGTTTCTACAGCCATAAGCTAATTGTTACCTGTCGTCTCAGTCCGTCATGCCACTGCAGTTCAGTCATGCTAGTAGCTTAAGCCGCTTTTCTGAATCTGAACCCGAGCCGATATGATTTTGAAGTGGTGACGGTCTAGTACCGTAGCCTCTCTGCCGATTGGGAGAATCTGTCGTTTCTCGTTTTTAATCATATCCACATTTGCATGGACAATATTTCTCCAATCCATCTGAAATAATGCTGATTAGAAATTTTAAATTACATGGACACTGATCCGATAAGATCAGCTCACAGCATTTAATTAGAATTGAACTATTTGAAACATGTGCAAAGTGTTTGTGCTTGTTATAAGGTGTTTAATCTGAAATTGATATAAAAAATCGCACATTTTTCTTTTTGATCTGAACGTTGAGATTAGGTTAGGCTGCCCATCTTGTCCGATAAATCCCAAGGTTAGATGCTTTACTAGGTATGAAATGACGAGCCAGTCGATGCACTTTCTCAGCCAGAGACCCAATCACAGAGTTTCCACTTGTGGACATATACAGTCAAGCACATAAAGACAAGGGAGAAACAATCAGATTAAGTGTTTACATGGTTAATATTTACCTGTTGAATGGATTAGCAAAGTTCTCTCTCTCTCGCTCTGATTAAAAATTCATTCCGATCGGGTCAGTCTGTTCTGATTGAGGTGTTGGTGTTTACATGATGCAGGTTTATTCCTATTAAGCTGTGATTTGCATCATTAGTGGACTATTAGGGTCCGTGTAGAGCTGTGGGCAAACATTTTGAGAATGACACAAATAATCATTTTCACAAAGTCAGCTGCTTCAGAGTTTTTAGATCTTTGTCCTAGATGTTACTCGGGTATAATGAAGGATAATCACAAGCATTCCATAAGTGTCAAAAGCTTTTTATTGACAATTACATTAAGTTTATGCAAAGTGTCAATATTTGCAGTGTTGATCCTTGTCTTTCAAGACCTCCCGCAATTCGCCCCTGGCATGCTGTCAATCAACTTCCGGGCCACATCCTGACTGATGAGCCCATTCAAAGGTTTTACCAAACTCCCAGCCATCCAAGACCAGTTTGGTGATGAACAATGCCTTCTCCAGCATCATCAGGCAAAAGTGGTAACTAAGTGGCTCGTGGAACAAAACATCAAAATTTTGGGTCCCCTGTCCAGGAAACTCCCCAGATCTTAATCCCATCGAGAACGTGTGGGCTACCCTCAACAGGCGGGTGGAGAAACAAAAACTCACGAATTCTGAAAAACTGATTATGCAAGAATGGGCTGCGCCATCAGTCAAGATGTGGCTTAGAAGTTGATTGACAGCAGGTCAGGGAGAATGACCTGCAGCAGGTCTTGAAAAAGAAGGATCAACTCTTTGATTAAACTTAACGTAATTGTCAATAAAAGTCTTTGACACTCATGAAAAACTTTTGTCCACGACTGGAGAAGTTCAAAAGTGATGCATGAGTGGCTTGTAGGCCTTCATACAGTAGGATGGTTCTGCTGTTATCCATCGCTCTGAACATTTATTTGATATTCACCACCTTTTACTCTTGACCTTTGACCTTCATTGATGTATTTCTGCTTGCCCAGGAATACATCAAGGAGGAACACCAGGATACAGGCTGTTGTTAACAGGTGAGAAATCATCACTCATCGTCATGATGGAGCTCCTCATCATCAGGCAAAAGTAACTAAGTGGCTCGGGGAACAAAACATCAAAATTTTGGGTCCCCTGTCCAGGAAACTCCCCAGATCTTAATCCCATCGAGAACGTGTGGGCTACCCTCAACAGGCGGGTGGAGAAACAAAAACTCACGAATTCTGAAAAACTGATTATGCAAGAATGGGCTGCGCCATCAGTCAAGATGTGGCTTAGAAGTTGATTGACAGCAGGTCAGGGAGAATGACCTGCAGCAGGTCTTGAAAAAGAAGGATCAACTCTTTGATTAAACTTAACGTAATTGTCAATAAAAGTCTTTGACACTCATGAAAAACTTTTGTCCACGACTGGAGAAGTTCAAAAGTGATGCATGAGTGGCTTGTAGGCCTTCATACAGTAGGATGGTTCTGCTGTTATCCATCGCTCTGAACATTTATTTGATATTCACCACCTTTTACTCTTGACCTTTGACCTTCATTGATGTATTTCTGCTTGCCCAGGAATACATCAAGGAGGAACACCAGGATACAGGCTGTTGTTAACAGGTGAGAAATCAACACCATCGTCATGATGCAGCTCCACATCATCAGGCAAAAGTAACTAAGTGGCTCGTGGAACAAAACATCAAAATTTTGGGTCCCCTGTCCAGGAAACTCCCCAGATCTTAATCCCATCGAGAACGTGTGGGCTACCCTCAACAGGCGGGTGGAGAAACAAAAACTCACGAATTCTGAAAAACTGATCATGCAAGAATGGGCTGCGCCATCAGTCAGGATGTTGCTGCAAACTACAGTACGAGGTCTGATACGTTGGTGCTAAAGCATAACTAATGCATATTTTGTAAATCACCTGGTGTCGTGTCATGGGGAACCGTTCATCATTTCAATCTTGGGGCAGTTCCTAAAATCGCTCCAGCAGACAAACACGCACACACACACACACACACACACACACACACACACACACACACACACACACACACACACACACACACACACACACACACACACACACAGATCAGGGGTTATGGGAA
>JAAGKR010000135.1:93257-104679 GCA_011419295.1 Clarias macrocephalus
AGGAAACTCCCCAGATCTTAATCCCATCGAGAACGTGTGGGCTACCCTCAACAGGCGGGTGGAGAAACAAAAACTCACGAATTCTGAAAAACTGATTACGCAAGAATGGGCTGCGCCATCAGTCAGGATGTTGCTGCAAACTACAGTGCGAGGTCTGATACGTTGGTGCTAAGGCATAACTAATGCATATTTTGTAAATCACCTGGTGTCGTGTCATGGGGAACCGTTCATCATTTCAATCTTGGGGCAGTTCCTAAAATCGCTCCAGCAGACAAACACGCACACACACACACACACACACACACAGTTCAGGGGTTATGGGAAAGGCCCCTTATATGAAACCAAGCTGGAGCATTGCAAATTAGACTTGAGTACCCATGCTGCAGGAGAACCCGCAGGGTGCATGTAAATTATTGCAGTATAACCTTAAACCAGTCACTGGCACATGATTAGTATGCTGTACTTTAAACACGCAGGTAACAGATAGCAGCCTTGACAATTTCCACAGCGGGCGATTAAACCTGAAAGACTGATCTCACCTCTAATTGACTGCTATCCGAGACTTGAAATGCCAGAAAGGAGGCGAAGTGGGGAGAAATAAGTAGATAAGTGTAGAGGTGACTGTTCTCTGAACAATATGAAGCCCAGCGTGACACAGATTCTAATAATCCAGGCGGCTCTCGCGTCCTCCCCTAAGGATCGCAAGCGTCTCGGTCGACTCGTGATTTCATTATCGCTGACGATGTGTAGATTAGGGAGTCGTTTTTTTTTTTTTTTTTTTGTCTTTTAACACAGCTGTTTCGGGTTTAAAAGAAGAGAAGACAAAACACTAAGCTGGAACTGCAGACGCGACTTGTCTGTGCCCTTGCTTGCTTCACATGCCTTATAATTACTGTAACAGCAGCGTTTCTCTTTCAGCTCTGTGTCGTGTCCGCTGCTTAGCAAAGTCGAAAAAGCCTTTTTGATTTTACATCAAGCGACGTGACGGAGGTATTGATTTCAGAGACGTAAATCACTGCATATAGGAATTCCGCTGTCCGGTGAGTAAAAGAAAAACCCTCAGCGGAGCCGTAATGGCCACCTGACAAACCGGCGGGATGTTATAAATAAAGACGCCGAACGACGATGCGAAGCCTATTGAAACCACACCTGCGGAAAGAAAAACCAGAGCACGAGTGGATCGAGCCGAAAACATGTACTGTAATAAGGCTGAACTGACTGGCCACTTCATTAGGAACACCTGTCCGCCTAAGTACAGTATTCATGCACAAGCCGTTCATAGAGACGTAAACGTTATAGGACGTCATAGAGACGTTCATAAAAAACATGCAGATACAGAAAAAAATAAAAATTATATTCACTTTTAAGCTGCAGTTCTGTAGGTTAACGGGTTACGGCGTACTGCAGCAGTACAGAGGGAATTATTTGGAAGAAAGGTTCCGTTTCATAAATTCGTTCTGTACCGCTTAACCTGTGCGGGGTCGCAGGAACACTTTGAGCACCTTGGACAGGGTGTTAATGCATTGCAGGACACACACTCACAAGCTCATTCGGGCAATTTTGGAACAACGGTTATGTACGTCTTTGCATCGTGGGAGGAAACCCGGGTACCCGGAGAAAGCCCGAACCAAGCACGAAGAGAACATGCTAAATCCATCAGAGACCACGAGGCGGGACTCGAACCCTCGACCCGACTCCGGAGGTTCGAGTCCGCAGTGCTAACCGTTACAGTCACCTACTGCAGGATCAGTTTCAAGAAATATTATTTGCTTAAGCCAACTGCTGTTAAGACAACACACACACAAACACACACAGACACACATCATGTCAGATTCACGGGGATTTGCTGGAGTCTGTCTTTAGCCAAAGAAGGAACAACATCCTGTACTGTAGGATATTCAATCGTGGCATAAAAAGTTGCACGTTTTAAATATTATTGAGGACAAATAAAGGGAGTCTGAGGTTGACAGCGGAGGGCGGGAAGGGCGGATGGAAAAGAAGTGGAGTGGACAAAGTGAAGAGAGCGAGAGAGAGAAATGCTGGTGCACAGGTGACGTGTCAGAGGCCGTGTCCATATCGACAGACAGGAATCGATCGACGACTGGAGCTACGTGTCATCCTGATGGCTTCTTTTCCTCTCCCTCTCTCTCTCTCTCTCTCTCTCTCTGTGTTTTTATGATTAAGAAGCAACCCTTCACACACATTCTTTTTGTTTTCCACTTTCATGTCTCAGGAAAAAAAGTAGAGGAGACTCTGTCTCCTGTTTTCACTCACAAATAATTTATACTCAGCCTCCTTTTTGTTTCCGTAGCCCGGCCTTTCAAGCGGCGCGTCCATTAAAACCCGGAAGACGTGCTTCGTCTGAAAGGGAACGCTCAATAATTCAGAGCAAACTGTTTGACTACAAGATGCTCTCAGGTGCTCTGAGGACATACGGGTCACGCTGAACTGATGTGGGGTTAGTCAGGGCGCTTGGTTTAATAAATAACCGCATTCAGGGCGACAGTCGTATGAGTACACACCACGTGACTCAGGCTGAACGAGAACCGGATGTTTAACCGGATTTAACCAACGGCCGAGTGAGTTCGGTGTTTTTACACGTCTGTACGGTGTATCCATGTTTTAATGTTATTTATTGCATCATTTACAATATTTATGTCGTATAATTGAGTAATTATCTGGTGTATTTTTTCATACAGCATACAGTACATAGTGAATACTCTGAGATCAGGCCACGGTGCGTGTTGGAAGTGTGAATTAAAATGATTATTCATGTACAGTACGGCCACGAGTTAATGTAATAGACGTAGGCTGACGCGAACTGTCGAGAAAGCAATGATGAAACAGAGAAAAAAAGAAATATATATATAAAGGAATGTTTTCGTTATGATCTCCTGTTAAGAACGCGACAATTTCCGCGTTCAATAATTTACATAACACGAAGGCAGAGTGTAAAAGAAACGCACAGCGCGCTGATCATGTCAGGCTGGATAACGTTAATATTCAAATGCACTGGAATATTCCATCCTAATACTTTGGACACTAAAATTCTAAGGATTTTGTGAACGGAGACGTACAGCCCTAATTAGTCTATCAGCACTCCACTGCAGAGACGAGTGACACATCTCTGTTTACAGACCACACACAGACCCGCGCCACGCACCGTCCCGCTGTCAATCACTGGATGAATTAAGTCTGGAGAGCGAGAGAGATAAAGAGTGAGAGAGAGTGAGAGAGAGAGAGAGAGAGAGAGCGAGCACAGGTTGCTACAAATCTATGTAAAACCCCCAAACTCTAATCAATACACTCTGTTTAACAGCAGGAGGTTATTAGGGGCTACAGGAGAGAGAGAGAGAGAGAGAGATGTGGAGAGAGAGAGAAGGGGGGGGGGGGGGCGGGACCATTAAAATGCGTCATGCTGGTCTGCACACCGGGGAAGGGTATTAGCAGCTATTAGAGGCCATGCTGATGTGTCCGTCTGCATGATAACGCACACTTTTCACTTCATTATCCTATGCTGCGCACAAGTGCATGTGAGTGAGCATGCACACACACACACACACACACACACACACACACACACACACACACACACACACACACACACACACACACACACACACACGGACACACACATCGGTCCCAATTATATAGGCTGAAAGCAGCATCCTGGGTTAATTAATGAAGGCAGATTAGCACTCGTTAACCTCTGCAGTCTTTTGCTCACTCACTGGAACTCAGTGTGTGTGTGTGTGTGTGTGTGTGTGTGTGTGTGTGTGTGTGTGTGTGTGCGTGTATGCGCCACATAACCAGTGACTTGCCACACGGGGACTCACAGACAGATACACCGTCATCTTTGCAAAAACAAGTGACAGACACTCGGTCCTTCACTAAGACTGACACAGGCCACACCTCCTTCACCAAGACTGAGACGCATAGGCCACGCCTCCTTCACTCAGACAGCCAGACACAAAGACAGACAGACTACGCCTCTTTCACTGAGACGGAGACACATAGGCCACGCCTCCTTCACTGAGACGGAGACACACACAGGCCACACCTCCTTCACTTTGGCCATTCCTTTTTCACTCAGACAGACAGACATGACAGACACTCAGTCCTTCACTAAGACTGACACAGGCCACACCTCCTTCACCAAGACTGAGATGCATAGGCCACGCCTCCTTCACTCAGACAGGCAGACACAAAGACAGACAGACAGACTACGCCTCTTTCACTGAGACGGAGACACATAGGCCACGCCTCCGTCACTGAGACTGACAGACACACAGGCCACGCCTCCTTCACTGAGACCGAGACAACCATGCCACGCCTCGTTCATCAAGACCGAGACACACAGACCACGCCTCCTTCACTGAGACTGAGACAGAAAGGCCACGCCTCGTTCGCGTTGCAGTGTGGGGGTGTAGTGCTCCTCCAGCGAGTCTTTCCGTGAGATTTTTCCCCTCGCTCTCTCTCTCTCTCTCTCTCTCAGACATGGCTGCTCTGAACTCCGTCCCACATCGAGAGTTCGGTGTGAGTTCACTCCGCCTCAGCTGGGAGAAACAAAAGCAGTTCGGATCAGAGGTCACTGCTGACTAAAGGCATTGTGGGTAAAAACAATCTCTCTGTCTTGACAGTGCCTTCTCCCTCAGCGAGTGGCTCCGAGCGTCCTTCAGGCATTTGTTCTCTCTCTCTCGGGTGGACACAGACATGCTCTGAGCGCAGTAATAATGGCTTTCCACACACGCCAAAGCCTAAACAACGTCCCAGGAGGACTTTTCATTAGCAAGAGTCAAAAGTCACGGCCACCCCAAGACCAAACCGAACCGAGAGACTGGCTTTTCCAAAAAAGTTTACACGCAGAAACAGCATTTTCCCCCGAAAGCTGTGGATCCTTGAAAGTTAGAGTTTTTTTTATTCGGCAGAGTCGAGTCTCTCAGTACATAACAAATGTGCAGGAGTCCATAAGAAACTTACCTCACTACGGTGCAATACAGAGAAGAGAGAGATAGAGAGAGACAGAGTTTATTATTATTACTTACAATTAGAATTTACTTTCTCAGTTCCTTCCTGTTAAACCATGCGCCAGTGATGGGCGTCTGCCTCAATCTGTTGTCGCTCCTCACTCACTCTGTTTGCTCACTACGTAGGCGGCCTCCCCTTCTGCAGTTGTGCGAAGGAGCGGGACTGCTGGGGGAATGTAGGGTGTACCTCAAGGTCTGGAAGTCTACAGACCAGATGCTTAAAAACGCAGAAGAGTGACATGCAAGTGGGCTGATGTAACGAGTCTCAGGGACATTAAAGGCCACAGAACTGAGTGTAGCCGTTTGATCTCCGCGTTGAGGTCAGCCGCGAAAAAGACTGCAGCACTCTCACGCTTGTGTAGAGCCAGCCGAAGAGGCCAAAAGGCCACCGATCCCAGCTGGGAAAGCCGCCCAGCCAGCGGATGTCAAAAGGAACTCCCGTCTGAGGCCACAACCAAAGGAGAGCTGGGAGGAACCAGTTGGCTAAAACAATGGTAGAAGTTGCTTAGGGAGCAACTTAGAAGCTGCCATCTATCCACAGCCTTGTGTCCGCATGCCAGCTAGGCACTTCCTCCAGACCTGCATGCGCACACCTTCACTTACCGTCCTCCCTTATTAAACCTTCTCCTTTCACATTTTCCAAATAAAATGACCCTACGCTGTAAGACCTCATCTCGTCTCCTTGTGGCTGTGGTGCCACAGAACTTGGCACCACATTACACTAGTGGAGAATGAGGGCATGGAGGCACCCGGCACTGACCTTGGGTTTAATCCCTAACTAATTGGAGGTCGTAATCAAGGACAGGCAGTGCCAGCAGCGACAGTGAGCTCTGAGCTTACATTGATGCCCCTCAAATTTGTTGTCGCGCCTCAGTCAGTCTATGTAGGAGGCCTCTCCTTCCGCAGGTGTGTGAAGGGGCAGGGCTACTGGAAACGGGTACGGCTGGAGAATGGTAATGGTTAATGGATTTTGGGCTTCTCCACGCGCTATAAAAACAAGGCGGGGAGAGTTGCGCAGTGGACGCTTAGAATGTGGGAGAGTGGCATGAGAGCGGGGTGATGTAACGTACCCCAGGGACTTCAAAGGCCATACAACTGAGCACAGCCCTTTGATCTCTGTGTTGAGGACAGCTGCGAAAAGCTCTTACTCTTATGTAGCGCCAGCATATGAGATCCTCCCATCCAAGAGGAAAAAAGGCCGCTGTGCTCCTTTTCTCAGGGTCGCAACATCAGCCTCCGAACGTCAAACGGGACTCCCGCCTGAGGCCGCACTGAAAGGACAGCTGGGAGGGGCCGGTCGGCTAAGACAGCTTGAGGAGTTGCTTAAGGAGCATGCAGGAGCCGCTGCCAACGCAGGGCCACTCTGCCTGCCACCATCGCTCGCCAGCCCAGTAGTCAGAACTGCACGTGCACACCTTTCCCCGTCCTCCCTCCTACTGTAAATCCCTCTTCTTCCCCATTTTCCAACCAAAATGACCCTTTTCTGTAAGACCTCACCTCGTGTCTATGGTGCCACCTGTGCGTAAAATCTGTAACATTCCTCATAAGCGATACATTTTTTACTTTAGGAATTTTCCCTTTCTCAATGTTCCCCACATCAAAGATCTGAAATTTTGCAAGAAATTTGGCTCGGCATTTTCGGGACTCGAGTGACCGAACCAAGCTGCATGGAGCGTTGGCTAAGTTGCACGTATTTCCGGGAAGCGTCTAAAACGTGTTTGCGTCAGTGGAAAGCCAAGGGAAGCGAGTTTACCTACTTTTCATAAGGTTTAGTGAAGACATACTGTAGAACTATGGGTCCTAAGAATGTTAGCAAGGATGGTAGCAAGAAGAAAAGGGAGGCACCTTCAGTTTGGTATTTTAAGCACCCGGTGCCAAGAGGAATCATAAATTAAGATTAACTGAGGTTTAGTGTCTATTTATTTCACATTTGACTTAATTTACATGTCTTTTGTAATTGTTTTGATTGTTCGAAAAGCAATTTTTTAAAAAACCTTTTGCGGCATTTTGTGGGACACCTTTCTGTATGAAAGAGACAACAGGAACGCACCAGTAGCTGTGAAGATTTTCACTCACGCGATATTGATTTCTTGTTTGATTAAAGCCATACAGCACAAGCGCTGTAGATATAAAGTGACAAGATGATGTGTAGGATTTGATGTTGCTTTACTTTTTTCATTCACAGTTAGATCCGGTCTTTGTTTCGTGCATTACGATCTGCTTGCTATTGAGCACATATTCTTGATGTATTGTTTTCACATGATGGAACAACCTGCGGTAAAAAAAAAACAACTGAGCACACGCGAAAGTGAAAATCCTGAGGAGGCATTTCTGTTGAAGCTGAATAAATACATATTAGTTTAAATAATCAGAGAAATCCATCATACTGTGCTCCCGGCAATAAACCAAAACAATAAAGAAGTTTTATTGAGCACTGGATGAAACCCATACTGACACGGTGCCTTAGCATTTCCAAAGTCTTCGCTTAAACAACACTAAAGGGGCATTTTATTTTCCTGCCGCTGATGAATTCAGAGCTTTCAGAGACTCCTCTCTCTAACGGAGTGAGCGTTATGGTGTTGTGCGAGAGAAATATGCTGTGGTGCCGCTGATGTAGTGACACTCTTACAGAGCTGATGCATTTAAGGGCGATTCAGGAGACACACTGTACCACTGCAATTGAGGAAAACTGTGAATAAAATCATAGACTTCACTTGAAAGAGAAAGAGAGAGAGAGAGAGAGAGAGAGAGAGGGAATAAAATAGACAGACAGATATAGACAGATAGAACAGTTTGCTTGGAAAAAAAATATTGGTTTCATTGGGAATGGCTTAGTCTTAAAGCATTTGCCAGAAGACAGACAGACAGACAGACAGACAGACAGACAGACAGACAGACAAACAGACAGACAGACAGACAGATACTGTATATAGATAGATAGATAGATAGATAGATAGATAGATAGATAGATAGATAGATAGATAGATAGATAGATAGATAGATAGGGTGCTGTGAATTTGTGCCATGATTAATTGTTAATTTCATTTCATACTTAAAAACTGCATTTTCTATTTAATCAGTTTATCTTTGTGTAATATTCAAATGTTTCGATGATCTGAATCATTTACTTTTGACAAATATGCAAAATAAAAAAATTATCAGGAAGGGGGCAAATACTTTCTAACTGCACTGTACTGTAGGCACACAGAAAGAGAAATAAATATATAGATAGACAGACCAACACATGGGCAGACAGACAGCCAGACAGACAGACAGAAAGACAGAGAGATAAACAGAGAGACAGATAGACAGTTAGACAGGGGGACAGACAGAACGACAGACAGACTGAGATATAGGCAGAAAGACAGACAACAGATAGATGGATAGACAGGCAGGCAGACAGACAACCGCGAATTAATAGCTTAATACATAGGAATATAGATAGATATAAGAAGACAAATAAACAGAAGATAAACAGACAGAAAGGCAAAGAGATAAACAGAGAGACAGATGGATAGACGGCTAGACAGGGGGACAGACAGAACGACAGACGGACACAGGATGAAGTTATGGTGTGTACACGTTCCCGCTGCCTGTTCGTGCTCTAAGCGAATTGTGCTGCTGTAACGATGGCCCACAGTGAGTCGCTCGATCCTCCGTGCTAACTGCATGCTAACTGCTCTAGCCTAAACCGCTGCACTGTGCTGGAGATGGAGCACTCGTCCCCGTCATCACGCCGGCAGGAAAGCCAGACCCGCTCCCTCGTTACTGGCTTTAACAGCGGGCTGTGTAACCCTGCCAGCGACCTGCAGTCCACGTCTCACTCAGAGATGCCGCCTGATTCAGCTAACCCGGGCCGGCATGACGTCCGGAGACACGGTGTCAAAGTAAAGCTGCTTTCCCGCGGCGCGTATCATCGGCCTTGTTTTCCCCGCAGATACACGCAGACGAGTAGCAAAAAGCGGATAAGCCAGGACTCTCTAATCTCCTCTCGGCTCTGCATGGACGGTCGATTCCCTGTACGTGGATGAAGATCCCTGAATTCAAAGGTCATGTTTGTCATTTTACGTCCCGGACCAGTGCGCTTTAGGAGCTCGCGGTCACTCCCACGTCCATTCAGACGGAGCTGGATTTTATGTCGTAACACTTCAGTCTTAATCAGAGAAAAATAGATGATTAAACTAGTAAAAGATTAAAAATAAATAAATAAATAAATAACGGACCGAGTGCATGATTATCATTCCTTCTCCACGTCCCTTTTGACATCATGACACGTGCATTGATTTCGGGTGTGGCCCTGCCCCCAACCTGCTGCACGTGCGGCTCGATTCCTGAGAGCGATTCAGAGGGAGACGTCTCTCGCTACGGTCAAACCTCAGAAACCGGACACGGATGAGACGGACGCTCATCACCTCAGTGTGCTCGCTGTGTACCTGTCCAAAGAAGCGCACCGTTGGGGAGAGAACACACCAGGGTTCCAGTCAACATCGATAAGAAATATTTCTCAGGTTCAGATCGGATCACATTTAAACTTTTGGTATGATTAAAAAAAAAAAAAACACTTTGAAGTTTTATTTTTAAAAGATTAATTAATTATTCCTTTTTTTTTTTCAAGAACGCTGGCAAAGACTGACCCCTGATCCTTTCATCTAAGAGGAAATTGATGAGGAAGAAAGAAAACGGGTTCGAGCCGCCGGCTAAATTTGATCTTTTTTTTTTTTTTGGCGTGTCAGTGAAAACAGCGCACTGGTTGTGTTAAGATTTATTAACTCAGTGATACGAGGCGGGAGTCAGGATCCTGAAGCTCTGGAGACAGATATCACTTCTTGTTTTCTTAATTTACAAAGTATTACTTAGTAAGAGAGGTTTCAAATACGAGACGAAAAATCATTATAACCCTTTGTGGACGTCCATGTAGTGAAGAACTCTACAGAAAGCCGAGACGTCACGGTGATTTTACTGATAACATCAGTCATGTACAGTATATGTGATTTTTATTTTTTTTTGTAGGTATACAATCCAGTGTCACTGATCAGCCAAAACATTATGACCACCCGCCTAATATTGAGTTGGTCCCCCCTTTTTGGCACCAAACCAGTAACCAGTACCTGTGTGTTCTGTTGGAACCAGCGTTACTCTTTACCTTTAGATGTCTTCTATTGTTCACTCCCCATGTGCATCAGGAAGCCGTGTGCAGGTGGTCGTAATGTTATAATATTATAGTATAGTGTTACAGTAACGCCCTGAGCAAAGCAATGACCTAATCGCCAAAGACATTTAGTGTAAAGGTCTTAAGTTAAAGAGCTAGTAAAAGGTGTCAAGATGAGGAATGTTAAGTTGTTGTTTTCTCTCTTTGCTGCTTCTCGTGCTCAGTAAATCCACGTCCAAGCCAGATTAAAACTCTCCATGTGTCCCGGTTATTTTTGCTGAAGTTACGTTTGGGACATCTGATGTTCTGTGGAAAGTATCAGGGATAATCCACACACCCAGTGGTCTAAAACAGTCTCAGACCAGATGAGAAATTTTTTTTTCTTCGCCCAAACAGACGAAATGTAATTGAAGCTGGGCCGAGCTCGTGCCCGTGACGAATTGGCTTTCATGGATCGGCCCTTTAAAAGCAGCTACTGCTTTTACATCCTGGGGAATAATACTGCCACTACTACTACTACTACTACTAATAATAATAATAATTTATTGTAAGGTTTAAGGGGGCTGCAAGGTTGTATCTTTTTTCCCCTTCCTGTTTCATAAGTCCTTGCTTATGCAGAAAATAAAAAGGTTTCTGTTTCCTTTTAAAAGAGGAAGTCAGGGTGAAGACAGATTAACGAACTCTGAAACTAGATAGTCAGGAAGGCTAAATTCTTAACATATCCACTGCTTTGTTATGTAGGTTGAGTTTAAACGTTACATACTGCATATCAAGAGAAGCAACATTTTTGCATGATGCATGATTTTAAAGGCTTAGTTTACAGTTAACATTTACACTAGGTTTACACCGCATAGGCGGTGACGTAGTGGTTAGTACGGTTACCTTGGAACTCCAGGTTCCAGGTTTAATTCCTAAGTCTTGGGTCTGTGTGCATGGAGTTTGCATGTTCTCGTGCTTGCTGGGTTTCCTCCAGGTACTTTGGTGTCCTTCCACAGTCCAAAGACATGCAGATTGGGCTGATTGGTGTTCCCAAAGTGTGTGTGTGTGTGTGTGTGTGTGTGTGTGTGTGTGTGTGTGTGTGTGTGTGTGTGTGTGTGTGTGTGTGTGTGAAGGTCTCAGCATCATCACTGGGGCTATTAGAAAATGTAAGACGAGAGACTTTACACTCGTTTATGTATTACTCGCTGAGACAGCGTGACCAGACTCATCACACACTCCCTGTCTCTCCCTGTCTCTCCCTGTCTCT
>JAAGKR010000135.1:116897-125232 GCA_011419295.1 Clarias macrocephalus
GCTGAAGCCTATCTTGGAAAGGTGAGTATTTTCTTTTTGAAATCATTAAACACGCAGTGTAATTCAACTGGAAAAAGATTCTAAGTACTAAGCTAAAACATTTTGTTGCAGTCTGTAAGCAACGCTGTAATCACAGTACCAGCTTACTTCAACGACTCTCAGCGTCAAGCCACAAAAGACGCTGGCACTATCTCTGGTTTAAATGTCCTGCGAATTATTAATGAGCCTACTGCTGCTGCTATTGCCTATGGTCTGGACAAGAAGGTAAAACCACTATGGTGTCTAAATCAATACCAACTATTTTTCATTTAAACTTCTTAGCGTGTGAATGCTAAATGTTTTCACCATTTTAGGTTGGCTCTGAGAGAAATGTCCTTATTTTCGATCTTGGCGGCGGCACCTTCGATGTGTCTATCCTGACCATTGAGGATGGTATCTTTGAGGTCAAATCCACTGCTGGTGACACTCACCTGGGTGGTGAAGACTTCGACAACCGCATGGTGAACCACTTCATTGCTGAGTTCAAGCGCAAGTACAAGAAGGACATCAGTGACAACAAGAGAGCTGTTCGCCGTCTGCGTACCGCCTGCGAGCGAGCCAAGCGCACCCTGTCCTCCAGCACTCAGGCCAGTATTGAGATCGACTCCCTTTATGAGGGTGTCGATTTCTACACCTCCATCACAAGAGCTCGTTTTGAGGAGCTCAACGCTGACCTCTTCCGTGGAACCCTCGACCCTGTTGAGAAATCTCTCCGTGATGCTAAATTAGACAAATCTCAGATCCATGACATTGTCCTGGTTGGTGGCTCTACCCGCATCCCTAAGATCCAGAAGCTCCTCCAAGATTTCTTTAATGGCAAGGAGCTCAATAAGAGCATCAACCCTGATGAGGCTGTGGCTTACGGAGCAGGTTAGTTGCATGCTTGTTCATTTTGCAAATGTAGTCTCGCAGTGATGAAGTTGATTCCTGCCATTCGTAGTTTCCACCAGAGGTTGAAAAACCAAAGATGGCCCAAGTACCTTCCTTGGATGTCTGAGCGACAGTAGAGGTTAAAATGGTCTTCACTGTTCATCTGTAAGATGACTAACCGTCAGTTGTATTTTTCAGCTGTCCAGGCTGCCATCCTCTCTGGGGACAAGTCTGAGAATGTTCAGGACCTGCTGCTGCTGGATGTCACTCCCCTGTCTCTTGGTATTGAGACTGCTGGAGGTGTCATGACCGCTCTCATCAAACGCAACACCACCATTCCAACCAAGCAGACCCAAACCTTCACCACCTACTCTGACAACCAGCCTGGTGTGCTGATTTAGGTTGGAATCATATGTAAATATTTGTGAAACCTGTTCATTTGATGATTTCTACCAGTACTGATTTATAATGGATAATGGATAAATCTCACACTACTTGGGTTTAATCATGTCCTTACAAGGTATATGAAGGTGAGCGTGCCATGACCAAGGACAACAACCTTTTGGGCAAATTTGAGCTCACTGGAATTCCTCCTGCACCCCGTGGTGTCCCTCAGATTGAGGTCACATTTGATATTGATGCCAATGGCATCCTTAATGTCTCTGCTGTTGATAAGAGCACTGGCAAAGAGAATAAGATCACCATCACCAATGACAAAGGTAAGTTGACTCCATCATCTGCTAATTGAGTTTCCGTTTAGTTTTATTTTGGTTTCAAGAAGGTTATTTTTTTTAAACAGGTCGCCTAAGTAAAGAGGACATTGAGCGCATGGTGCAGGAGGCTGAGAAATACAAAGCTGAGGATGATGTGCAACGTGACAAAGTGTCTGCCAAGAATGGTCTGGAGTCTTATGCTTTCAACATGAAGTCCACTGTAGAGGATGAGAAGTTGCAGGGCAAGATCAGTGATGAGGATAAGCAGAAGATCCTGGACAAATGCAATGAGATCATTAGCTGGCTTGACAAGAATCAGGTGATCTTAACTGTTCCTCTTCTCTTTACGTTTATCTTAATTAAGATTAAATAAACTTTATTAATGCCAGAGAGAAATTGCTTATTCCTGGGTACAGTTGCTCACTATGTCTTAGCTACATCTTACTATCTATAATATTTTCTAAAGTCCTTCTATCTATAATATTTTGTTATTTCTCAGACTGCGGAAAAAGAAGAATATGAGCATCAGCAGCAAGAACTGGAGAAAGTCTGCAACCCCATAATTACCAAACTCTACCAAAGTGCTGGAGGCATGCCAGGAGGAATGCCAGGTGGATTCCCTGGAGCTGGTGGTGCGCCCTCTGGTGGTGGATCATCTGGACCAACAATTGAAGAAGTTGATTAAAGATGAAATAGCAACGACATAGACTAACTATATCTTGTGGATCCCAGTAGGCCTGACCTGTATGAAGTGACCTATGACTACTTAATAGCTATTTTGTGAGCTGAATAGAATGCACTTTAAATTAAGAAAAGTATGAAGACTTTACACTGAGTCAATAAATATCCCTATCACATGTTCCCTTTCAGTACATTGTAATACGTTGTTCATTTATCATAATCAACATTGCTAGTGTTAAGTGTTGGTATTGTGCTAAGATCTAATTGTTCTATTATATCACTTTCAAAAATACAGCGGTTTCATTCAGTGTAATACATGTCAGGGATTGTTTGGATTTAGGGGTGGAGGGGTTATACATATTGTGTATGAATTATCAGGACTGCGCTTCAGACTCGTATTCAGAAACCGATTTTGTTTTCAAGGAGCCCTGGGCATGAATGAGAAGGAAAACACCCTGTCTGTTTCAAGACACAATGCACACACTCAGTCACATAGATTTCAATGTGAAAACATAACATAATTTACTTAATGTTAGAAACCAAACACTGGTGATCTGCTTCCATATGTACTGATATCTTTCGGGTTAGTTGTAACTTGTGAAACTGCTATAAGTCGGTCATGCATGCTTACAGGTAGGAAATATCGGGAGATGAAAAAGATGAATGAACAGAGAATTTCACATTGATTATATAAATCGATGGTTCTGTCTCTTACTGTCAAATAAAACAAGATATGGTTCAGAAACATGTCATCTTTTAACAGGTATCAGGTATCACCTGCAACACCAGTATTGACCCTCCATCACCATTAGTGAGGTGTTGTGTGGCTCAGTTTTGATAAGTTTTTTATTTTATTTCTTTATGGCATTACATAAATATAATAAACTAGCCGAAGTACCCATCGTTGACAGGAAAAGAGAGCAGCAGAAATAGTTAAAAGGTTAAAGTAAAAATAAGCCGATAAAGCTTTTATAAAAAGATAAATCCGAAAAATATCCGTTAAGCATTTCTAATTAGTATGTTTGGAGCCAGTTCTGACCAACATATAATCTTTATTTTATTTATATAGATGCGTAATAAATAACATAAAAATATATAAAATACCACTCCATACGTTTAAAACCTTTCAGACACTTTCTGTTGAAGAGACAGGTCTTTTGGAGTGCAGGGAGCACTACTGAAGCCCTTTTTGTCTCTGTGGTGGTCTCAGCCATCTTCTATGGAGTGGTTTGCTGCAGACAGGACGAAACTGGACAAGCTATTAAAGAAGGCCAGCTCAGTTCTGGGGATTCTCTTGGACACTGTACAGGAGGTGGGAGTAAGGAGAATGGTCGCTATCACCATTGCTGGGTAATAACTCTCACCCCTTGTATGAAACAGTTACATCTCCGAGCAGTTCCTTCATTGACAGACTGTTAACATCCTATATTTCTGAAGGAGCGATATCGAAGGTCTTTTCTCCCTGCGGCTATTAGACTGTACAATCAATTTCAAACTGTTGTATACTGTTACAATATCTACATTTTTAAATATTGTTACCATATTTACACCTTAAACATAGTAATACTATCTTACAATATAGTTACAATATCTTAAATTTGTGTGCAATAGCAGCTGTGCAATAACACCATTTTAAACTTGGCAATATTAGCCTTGTGCAATTTGTCGGACATAATGCAATGTGTTTGAAAGTGCAACTGTTGAATTGTTCTTCTTTTTGTATTTATACACTGAACTGTCCCTAATTTCTACTTGCACATTTTTCTTTGCTGCTGTAACAAATAACAACAACAACAACAAAAATCCCCACTGTGGGACGAGTAAAGGTTGATTTTAAATTATCTTAACATGTTTTGCATAGAGCAGTTGGATCTGGAGCAATAAAAAGTTGTACCTTAAGCTACCACACGCTGTATAGGGGCGCACGAGGATAAGCTGCCCCTTCAAAGACGGCGGCCTTGTTAACTGTACTGATCTATTTTAAGTCCAAAATGGATTAATGTCTTTTATTCTAAAAGTAACATGATCTGAAGCAGATTAACAGTGCAGACGATAAATTCTGGAATATATATATATATATATATATATTTAAATTAATTAATTAATTTTTTTAAGTAGTAACAACTATTTTAAGAATTTTAAGAACTAGAACTTGATGTAAACTATCATTATGCTAGGAATATATATCGTTAACGCAGTAAAAACACACTATATTGTGTACAGCGTCTAATTTCTTCCATACTTATACATAATTTTTTAAACAGGCAGGAGTCCTACTCGGCACACGCATTACATCATCAAATCGCGCCAGGCTTTGCAAGGACCTTGATACGCCTCGTGTTTCTCGGCAGGTCTGTCATCTGAGCTGAGTCTGTGTAAGAATTCTTTAATATTTTGTGTGATCATGAGCTCTCAGATAACCTGTGTTGGATGGGTGAGGAAGGGCGTTTCTAAGGAAACACCAGATAAAGTTGAATTAAGCAAAGAGGAGCTGCAGCGCATCATTGCCGAGGCGAAAGATGAATTAAGGCAAGATGATGATGAGGAGGAGGAAGAGTGCTCAGTGAATGAGCAAGACAAGACAGAAGCTCAGCCAGGAGGTCAGTCAGAGATGACTGCTGAGGATGAAGAAAAAAAACCTGCAGAAGATGATCTTGCTGAGTATGAACTGGACAAATATGACGAGGAAGATCTTGAGACGGCTAACCTCGGGGACAGTCTTGCAGGTCTGACCGTGTTCGCCACTAACGAAGAAGATCCTTATGTCACCCTCAAAGACACAGACCAGTACGAACGAGAGGACTTCCAGATCAAGCCTACGGATAATCTTATTCTTGCTGGAAGGGCTGAGAAGGATTGTTGCAACCTCGAGGTTTATGTTTATAACTCTGAAGAGAACTCATTGTACGTCCACCATGATATCCTACTACCTGCTTATCCGCTCAGTGTCGAGTGGTTGAACTTTGACCCCAGCCCTGATAATAACAATGGGAACTATGCAGCCATAGGAAACATGACTCCTGTGATTGACGTGTGGGATCTGGATGTGGTAGACTGCTTAGAGCCTGTGTTTTCTCTGGGCAGTAAGAAAGCCAAGAAGAAAAAGAAGAAGAAGCAAGCTGCCGAGCCTGTAGACGGACACACTGATGCTGTGTTGGATTTGTCATGGAACAAGATGGTTAGGAACGTTTTGGGAAGTGCGTCTGCTGATGAGACTGTCGTTCTTTGGGACCTCGTGCAAGGCAAACCAGCGACGACACTAAAACGTCACACAGATAAGGTCCAGACTCTGAAGTTCCATCCATTCGAGGCACAGACTCTCATCACGGGGTCTTATGATAAGTCGGTTATCCTGTACGACTGCCGCAATCCAGAATCCAGCAACCGTGTCTGGCGCTTCAGCGGTCAGGTGGAGCGACTGGTGTGGAATCACTTCTCTCCCTGCCACTTTCTTGCAAGTACAGAGGACGGCTTCATTTACTGTTTAGATGCCAGATCAGACAAGCTGGTCTTCACGCTGAGGGCACATGATGGAGAGGTGTCAGGGATGGACCTGAGCAGTCAAGTGAATGGTTGTCTAGTTACCAGCTCTGAAGATAAACACGTGAAGGTCTGGGATATTCTCGGAAACAAGCCCAAGCTCATTCACTCCAGAGACATGAAAATGGGAGTGCTATTCTGTGCGGCTTGCTGCCCTGATTTGCCATTCGTTTATGCGTTCGGAGGACAGAAGGATGGCCTACGAGTATGGGACATTAGTGATGTAGCTGTAGTGGCAGAGGCTTTTGGAAATCGGGAGCGCTTAGTTGCCAACACAGTGTCTGGGGGCTCCAGCAGCAGCGCGGTTGACATGGAGGTCTCTTAATGGAACAGTTAGAGACTTTACATGACCAAAGAACTCATTTTTCAAATACAAAACATGCAAATCTTATTTAGAGAAAAGTATAAATAAGTGTATGCTTTCCTTTTGGTTTACAAGATAATATACCATTATTACAAAAAATAAATAAATTACACTTGTACATTTTTGTGATATCATTAAACAGATGTTTAATGTGGAAACACTGTGTTTTTATTATTATAGATATTTTGTTTGAGATTAAAATAATTCCTTTGCTCATTTATTTGTTCATCCTTAGTAATTGCTGCCCTGGTACAGGTTGCAATGGATACAGAGCCTATTTTGGGAACAGAGTTAGAATATACCCTGAATAAAATAGTGACATACATGCACACACACTTTTAAACTCAGGGGCAAATGAGACTAGTCAATCCAGTTATGGTTTTGTTTTTAGAAAGTTGGACAAATTGTCAAGTTAGGCATATATGATATCCTTTTACTAGAAGAAGCACCTACTGTACATAAAGTGCTCAGTTTGACCACAATTTCTCATTTCTACCACTTTGAACAACATTCAAGTTGTGATGTTGAACAATTTTTCTTGTTCAAATGCTATTCCCCTGCATATTTACATAGTGAGGAATGCAAAAATGTATTTCTCTCTTCTGATGGTCATGATAGAATCAACAATTGTGTGACTACTTTCGAGGAAACAGAATACTACATATTGCTGCCATAATTCAATTAGAGTTTTAAAAAGGGTATTGATAACTGTAGAAGTTTGTATATATATATATTTTGGGGGCCCTTTGTTTTCTCCCATATATCTCACCTGATTTAACTTATCTGCCAATTAATACATCTGTAAAAAGTTATAAATAGGAAAATAGGTGAAGAAGTAGGTGTGGTGTAGTTGAACAAATGTTGTTAGTCCATAACCAGGATTGAGAGACACTGATTGATTTAGGAGAAAGTAATAACATACTAAATGTACATCGTCAGTAAAAGGTTTGGACACACCACAACGAAACAAACAGTTGATTTTGAGATGTGTCTGCTACTTATGCTACTTAAAACCTTCATAAAGGCTCTGATCAGAGCTGTTGTTTCTGAGGCTGGTAGTTCTAAATGAACTTTTACATTTTAGTAATTGCAGGTGTTGCTTTCCTGGGAAGGTCTTTATGAGAGCCAGTTTCATTATGGTTTGCAACTGCACTTGATAATACCGTACTGGCAAGAACTATTCCAGAACCGCTGGATTTCAAATAACAACTGACTTGCTGTTTGTTACTTAAATATATGTTAAATGTGTTTATCTTTTAATGTAGAAAATAAGTTACAAATACATTGAATTAAAAGGAGATGTTTAAACTTGTACTGTATATATTATCTCTGTCTATAAATTATATGTTGCAGCAGTATGTCACTATAACAAGGTAAAACAGTATAACTATTAGTAAAAAAAAAAAAGGCAAATAAAAAAAATTATTAGTTTATATATTGGCCATTAGTGACCTCTTATTCTAAGGAAAAAAAAAACCTTGCACATTTATGACTTTATAGTAGCTCAGATGGTTAAGGCAAGTTATTGACCAGAAGTTCTCCACCCCAACTCCACCAGATTGCCATTGAGCAAGGCCCTTAACCTGGCAGGGGTGATCCTGCGCTCTGATCCCCAAATAAAGGCTAAACTTACACTTTAGTTGTCAATTCTATCAGTATGTCCAAGTTACAATACTTTATTGCATGTATCCAGATTATATAGTGATATTTATGCTGTAACGGTAGCACGAAGGTGTCAGCATGCGGGAGGAGCTGTGTGTAAACCTCTCTCTCTCTCTCTCTCTCTCTCTCTCTCTCTCTCTCTATATATATATATATATATATATATATATATATATATATATATATATATATGTATATATACACAGTACAGACCAAAAGTTTGGACACACCTTCTCATTCAAAGAGTTTGAATTTGTATTATGGCAAGAAAAAAGCAGCTAAGTAAAGAAAAACGAGAGGACATCATCAGCAGCAGCTCAGATCAGAGAGCAGGTCAATGCCACCCAGAGTTCTAGCAGCAGACACATCTCTAGAACAACTGTTAAGAGGAGACTGTGTGAATCAGGCCTTCATGGTAGAATATCTGCTAGGAAACCACTGCTAAGGACAGGCAACAAGCAGAAGA